>QTSX02006560.1:0-22308 GCA_014839935.2 Entomophthora muscae | reverse complement strand
TCTGGCAATATGGTGATGACCACATTGTCATTTTTGATAATAAAGTTTAAGAACTTTGGTTCAAAATAAATTTACCTGTCTAGTTTTAGTAATCTTGTATCTGAACTCTCCTGGACAAGTAGACAACCAGACAACTTCTCTCTCTAGAGAACTTTTAGGCTGCAATTACTTATCATATGTTTAATTAAATTTCTATTTAGGATGTTTTGTTATAAAAAATCAATTTTTATTTGTTTAAGATAAAATTCATATTCCAAGTATATAAAAACAAAATATAATTCTAAATAAGTGAAGTAGCATTATTAAGTTTAGAAAAGATAAAATAACAACTATAAAATCCAATACTTAATCTTATAAATTCTTTTAAAATGTAGAGTTGATCTGTAGCTTTAAAATAAGCTATTGGACATAAAGATTGGCATAGTATTCACAGAGATATGTTGATTTTGGTTTGTTGACATGTACTAAGAATGAGTTTAGATATCAAATTTAGTCCAGTGCAATATTTCATCTCGAAAACAGCATCCCAAAAGACACCATCTCAAAATATTTCTTAATAGAGTCAGGGTTTACTGTATCAAAGTTATAGAAGCTTAAAAATATTAAATATGTCATAACTGTGCTGTTTTAGCAGAGTTACAGGGGGGGAAATAATTTAAACTAGATAATATTCTTTATTGAGAGATAACTATTATACAGTTGTTGTGAATTATGGATATCAGGAACATTATTGTGTTGATCACTTGTTTGGATGGTTAGGGGATGGCTTGATCCTGATAATGAGTCAAGCACTAAATTGAGGCATCCACCATATGAGATCATCATTTACTCATAAAGTTGTTTATGGAAATTCAAGTTGACTTCTGCATTTGGCTATGAGTTACCAGGAAGTTGGATTGCAGGTTATAAACCCGCTTGGTTGGAACCTTTCCAGGGGATTGACCCCATTGTTTTGACAAATAGTTAATTTTTGCATAGTGGCTTCTAATTTAGCATATTGAAATACCTCATCATAAAAACACTATCACAAATCAAAATAAAAAGAGTGATATTGTATAAGGTTTTTTAGTATAACATTACATTGTAAGTAGCCTAAAATATGCTACCAGGAAAGACACTATCTAGAAAGACGACATCTGAAATCCAATAATTAATATAAATTTTATGGTAAATCTGAGCCTTTTCTTTATTAGCTGGAAATGAAGAATGGTATTAATTTGAGGCCCCATACAATAAATCAGCCTAAAATAACACCACTGTGAAAGTACTATCACTCTGTATAACAGTCATTCAAAAAATATTTTCATATACTGGTTTAAATCCTTATCATAGAAGAATGTTTGATATTTGAGTTTCAATAATAAAATGTTTTACTAGTGATTTTATATAGGAAAGGGGGTGTTTATGCTATCACAAAATATGTCATCACAAAATCCACTAGGCTTTTAAGAGTTCAAGAGGGGTGGTGCCCACCAATGTGGCACTAATAAATAACCTGATTCTACATGTGGTGTCATAGGACGCCATCTAGAATACACCATTGCAAATTTACTGTTTCTACCTTTCAATTTTACAGTTTTCACTTATTTTCAGCTATACCAAAAAATGTAAGAAATTCTCTGAAAGTTTGCATCAATGTATTTTTTATCTCCTCTAAACAGCTGGGTACTTCTAACCCTAGCCGTATACACTAGTTTTTGAGCTATATAAGCTTTAATCTTTGGCCTGTTTGTGATGGCACCACCATGGGTATATTAAATTGAAATAAAAATATCTAAAATCCTATGTTTTTGGCCAACAGCATCTCAAATATGCCATCTATAAACATAGTTCCAGCCAAAGATATAAAGTTTTGCATACTTTGCCATTAAAAATATTTTGGGGCATAGGCTCCCCATGTTTTGATAACATATGGGTCATTATTTTAGGAATTAGGCCATTTTCTAATACACATCCTGCTCAAGTCACAGCATAACACAGTTCAATTTTGAAAAATCAAATTGCAAATGTTTAAATTTAAAACAGTATTAACTCAACAAATATTTAATATTTTTTCACACTGTAAGCTATCAAAATGAAGCTAAGAATCTTATCTTTCTATTGGAGTTAAAATATTAATATATATATATATATTATATTGAATATTAAAGCCAAAGCAATTTAAAAGAGCATGTGTCAGACTTCATTATATTATTTTGATAATGAAATAAAATAGATTGATTTAAGCTAAAAAAGTTAATTATTTATTAAAAAATATATACTTTATATTTGACAAAATTAAAGATAAGATTGAGAGCTTTATTTTTGCACTTTATTTTATTGAAAAGGCTCAATTCTTTAGAATTGTATGGTAGTTTTAAGTTAGAATGTTATTATCACTGTTTGGATTAATTTTAAGGTTCAAGTGAGCTTTGAACCTCAAATTAAGCATTCTTTAAATGGATTTCTTTAATATTTTATCATTTAAAAACATGCAGAAGAGTTACAACTAAGTGAATACATCATTTTAATTGGTTTGCATTGATTATAAAGAGGATATGATGTAATAATGATGCTTAGCTGCTTCACATGAATCACTTGTGCATAAAAACTGGGTATTTAATTAATTCTACAAACATAAATTCAAGTTCAAACTATAGTAAAAGCTATCACACCATTTCTTTCAGAATGGTGCTATTTAGCTTGGTCTATAAAAACTAAAGCACCACAGAGCTTCTAATCCAAAAGACCCCATTCAAAGACCACACTCTGATCATAACTACTTTATCATTAAGGCACATTTAAGAGATCTGACCTTATTACAGATTCAAAATACTACCATGTCTTCAGTTAAATTTACTTCTGCCATGCTACCCTTTTTTTCCTTGGGAGCTTCAACAAAAAGAGAAAAAATTGCAATGTTAAAAAAGGCATTCCTCTTTATTGCTGGTGATGATCTTGATACTTTCATCAAGCACTTCCTTACTCAAACTGAATTTGGGAGATCTCAGTTCCTTCCAACTATTCAAAATCAAAAAGGCAATGAGTTCATTGAAAACTTAAAGGATCTCCTGAAATCTTCTCCCCAAAAGCATCTCCCAGCCTTGCAATCTCTGGTTACTTCCAGCTACTCTTTAAAAGAGCTTAATGATATGGGGTTTAATATAACCAAAAGTGAGTTTGAATACTCAAGAAAAATAAATAAAAATAAAAATGTAAGCTTAAACAAAGAAAGCCAAAAAATAAGAACTATTCATTAAAAAAAGAAATAATTAAAAAAATAATTAAAAAATTGCTGGAAAATTCTTTTGAAACAAGCCAGTTTACAAAAAAAAGTGCCTGGAATTAATATATATAAAAGTGAGTCTATCTGTCTGTCTGTAATGTCACCTCGAGTGGGCTCAAGCCGTAAGGGATTTGACTGAATTGATTTTTACTTAAATTTGATTTTAAAAGTTGATTGTCAAGCCACAAGCTCAATTTGGCTCATCCTTACATTCAATCCCTTACATGCATCTTTGAAAGTACACAGATTGAATTCAGTGGAGTGTGGTCTAAATCATGTTGAACTGAAATATAAGCCACTCGAACTTTAATAAATTTGTATTTGATTACTTGCATTTTAAATTAGTGGCTAATCCTATTCAACCATATCAAAGTGGCTTATCTTTCTAGATTACCCGACTCTAGAATGGGTGGATTAAAACTGGAAGAGAAGCAGCAATTGTTTTAGATTGTTTTACACGATTGGATGGTTATGCTCTGTGCTGACGATAAAATTGATGATGAAATGAGAGCTTGGTCAATTTAAAGTGATACGGTTTAAATTATAAATATAAATATTAGTTTAAACAAGTAGATGGTTGGCTTGGACATTTCGAAATTCTTATCATTCAAGTAAAATAATAGAATATTCCAATTGGATGCATCACCTGATCCAAGTGGCTGCATATTGTTCAGAGTAGACCTTGCTTGACATAGCTTCATCCCAAAAGAACATCAGTGGAGTAAACTAACTATGATAAAATTATGTTTCCATATGATGATTTTCATGAAATTTAGAGGACGTAGATCAATTTTTCAGATGATTCCGATCTAATGGTACCAAACATGATAGCTCTAGCTGCTCTAGATGCTGAGATATATAGTTAAGTGCTGGAATCGGGTTCACGTCATAATCAAAGACTCAGACTCGATTTGATATTATCTAAATTTCCTTTTAATACACACTACAAAAACTAAAATCAATGTATCTCAGTGAATACTAAGCCGATTTTGATGTCCAATAGCTTATTTAAAAACCTGCGGATCAGCTCTACATTTTTAAAGACATTAAAAATCAATTACTAAATTTCAAAATAATTAGTTTAGCCTTACTAAACTTAATAGTGATACTATACTTATTTAGGTTTAGTTTTTATTTATACTTGGAGTATACAATTTTAATTTTAAATTTAAATAAATATAATTGAAATTACTTTTTAACAAAGCAATTAAATAATATTTTTTTAAATATGCAATAAGTAATACAAGCCTAAAAAGACAATAAATTCAATTGATTTATTAAATTCAACTTTAATTCTGTCCTTGGACGGGGCAACCACCTAGTAATTTATAAAGATATCAAAAAAAGAAATGAGTGAATACTCAACTGCAATAAAATACTCTCTCTTAAAAACAAAAAAGAAATATATGAAAATATGAAAATAAAAAATGAAATTTCAGTTTCAATTTCTACTTACTATAAATTAATCCCTAAAAATATAATAAAAAGTAAAAAACAAACTGATATGTGCAATATTTGTAATTTAAAAATTCACTAGAAAAAAAGGGAAGAATGTGAAAGTAAAAACTTACTATTACCAGAATCTATAGATAATGACTTAAAGACTATTAAGCAGCACCAAGACTTTTATATTCATCAAAATAGGGAATATAAAAAAGATATTAACAAATTAGATGATGAATCTTGTGTTGTAGTTATAGATTATAAAGAAAACTTAAAGGTTGGAAGTGGTCCAATTGAGACCAATAATTGCTTTTATTCAAAAAAAACCTATCTCATTATTAGGGTTTGCATTAGTTTTTAAAGAAAACAATAAAACCAAATATGAATATCATGATTTTTTGTCTCAAATATTATCACATGATTCTTTATTTTCAGGTGAATGTCTAAAAAGTCTTCTTAAATTAGATAGATTTAAAAAATAAGAAATATAAAAGTGTGGACTGATAATAGAAATCATTTTAGACCATATGAATTTTTATATTACTTATTTAAAGAGGCACATAAATATATTAAGGGTTCTATAAAATATAATTGTTTTGTTAAATGTCATGGAAAAAGCATTATTGATGGTCACTTTGGTGTAATATTAAAAATTTTAAAAGAAAAAGAAAATGAGCTTTATATTAACAATATTAATGTCCTTAAAAATATTTTTGAGCAAGAAGAAAAAAGAAAAGAATTATATAAATCAGTGCTATCAGGCTCAAATGTTTCTCAAAAGTCATTCTTTTATATTTATGAAAGAAAATTTAGGCCTATAAAAAGAGAGCTTGAAGTTAAAAATCTGTGCATCAATCTTTCATATTTGATGAAAGATGGGAAGCTATATACTTCACCTCAAACATTTGAAAGTTTATCAGAATATTCTGAGATAACTTATCATTTGAAATCACGTGATGATACCAGAGAAACAAAAATATCAGAAGATGCTAGTGGTGCATTAGGGCAAGTTCATGAAGTAGGGCAACTTACTAGAGGGTGTATTTTAAATAAAGTTATTAGTCTTTCAAAAACAACAACCTTTTTTTCTGAAACAAACTAAGAATATTTATGATGAGCCAAAGATAGGGTAATAGCATTTATAGCTTTGGGGCTGCTATTACTCTCCCATGCAACTCATCATAAATATTTTTGGGTTGTAGTTTGTAGTAGCACTTAAGATATTTTCAGTAATACTATAAGTTGCAATTTTCAATTCTAAAATTGATGACTTATTTTTTTAAAAAAATCATCTAAGCCCAAGATCAATTAAAGTTTTGGGATTGATTGTATTTTAAGCCTTCTGAATAATTTGAATATGAATAATGTGATTAAATTATAAAATAATTAATCTGGCGCCTAGGCATAACAAGAAAAATAATGACACATATCTTTCATGGTGTTTTCTACCAGCCCATCTAAAAATATTTTATGCTTTGACATTAAAATCATTTGATTTTTACTTTGAAAGTTGCCCCCAAATTTGAGCCTTTTGACTAGAGTTCACCCTTAGTTGCCTCCTAAGTCTTTTCCTAAAGCTATATACATGTCACAATAAGTTCCATAATGCTGAGGATTATTTGGCTGAGTAGGAAAGCTCAGAAAGCCGGAAACCCTTTAACAAAACTGACTGATTTAATGGACTTGAATCAAACGGTTGATCAAAAATGGGTTACAGCTGCTCCAGTTTGTCAGTTGAATCTGATTCCCCCCTGTAAGTTGATGTTGATAAATTGACGTAATTTAAGGGTCACCAGATATGAACTTATTTATCAGCATGGTCATCAGAAGTTGGTCACTCAAGGGTTCTTTGCAACCTGGACTAGATACTCACTTGACAATGTGGAAGGAATAGGAGCCCAGGATCCAGGCGGTATTGCTTAGTCAATTTTTGATATATATTGAATAATTTTCACTGTTTCAAATCTAAGAGTTGAGTTCTCCCAAAAATTTACTCAATAAAAATCAAATATCCCTTGGTCTAATTTACTTTTAAAAATGCATCCTGTAGTTGGATTGTTGCACTACATTCTCTACAATCTTATTCTACGACAGATCATTACTGGAAGATGGGGGCCTGCTGTCAGCACTTTGTTGTTGTTGTCGCCTAATGTTAATTCAATACCTCTTAATCTTGGAGCCGTTTCTCCTACTGTCAAAGCTGAAACTCTTGTGCTATATCAATGTCCTGAATTTTATGCTGAAGATATGTTGATGCTGTCTCAGGCCATTTATCTTGGGCTACTTTGGTTAGGATTAATTGTTCTGCTTAATCCTATTATCTCATTTGGAAATTTCACAAAGCGGTATCTGAAGCTGTGTTGGTGGTTAATCATTAACTCTATGTGGATTTGGTGGGTGATTCCCCACCACATGGAAACAGCTTCTTATTATCCCGCAATTTCCTTCACAATCTAGTATAGACCGCTCTTGTCCCAGAGGAAGCTTTTTACTATGTTTTTGGTTAGAAAATCAGTCTGATTTTTACATCCAAACTGGGCCAACAACAATAATAATTGTGCCTAAATGATAGTAAAGTTTTGGTAGTAGATGCTGCTTCAGGAATAGTTGTGGGACACTTGGCAGTGTCTCACAGCATCCCTACCTGCAGCAGTTCAAATTTAAGGTAAATAAATATAAAAATAGATGTAGACTATTACAGTTTGATATTAAGGTAAGAGAGTCATAATCAAATATAAAAACTTACTAAAAATGATTGGAAGATAAGCTGCCACTATTCACTATGATTGGACAACTTTAAGCCTTGGAGATAAGATTAGAGTTTGACACCCAAGGTAAGGCTTGACTAGACATAATACTAACTTTTCCAACTCAAACTTAATAGATTTACTTCAAACTCAAAGGTAAGCTTTGAAATATACATAATATTAACTATTTAGCTCAGAAGCATCAAAGTTTTTATAGATAAGATAAAGCTTTAAATTTCGAAGCTAATTTCAATTTAAAAGGTAACTAAAGTTAAAGAGATCTAATTCATTTCAAAATCAATCAAAGGCTTATTTTATGGTAAGCTTTTCATTAAAATATTTAACCTTCTTCAAATCCTTTTAGATGGACTTGGTTCACAGCAGATCAAGGTTGGTAAGCTATTTTAACAGATAAAATTTACTAATATATTTTTAAAAACCAGATTTTTGCCCTGAAGTAGTTCAAGGTTTGGCAAGTATTGTTTTGATTCACTAAACTTTTTAAACAAAGATGCATTGCAGCAGGTAATCATTTCCAATAAACTACTAACCTTCAATCCTTTTAGATAGGCTTAGTCTACAGCAGATCTTGGGGTGGGTAAGGTTTTTCACTATCACTAAATTACCAACCTAGATTTAAAAAGCCAGATTTTTCCCTGAAGCCAACCTTGGGCTGGGTAAGTCATTTTTTCTGATACCAACTTTTTTTAGAAAACACATTTTTACCTGTAGCAGAACATGTTTTAGATAAGTCATTTTTTCCAAATATGCTAACCTTAATTTCAAGCCCCAGATTTCTGCTTACACCAGATCCTGGCTTAGGCAAGTTTTTTTAAGAGTAAACAGATATTTTAACAAAAAAACTGTTTCTCCAATTTAGTTTTTTGATCCAACTAGCTCTTTTTTACCCAATCTAAAATTTTACTATTAAGGTAATCTCTTTGACTCCCTTAAACTTTTATTATCTATATCTTTGAATATCAAGTTATGTCTTATTTTATATGATCAATAAATATTAAAAAGTATATTTTAAATTTACTTAGTTTTAAGTTCTCAAACAAGCAATTATAATTTGCTTATTAAACTTTTAATTAATCTTCATGTTTTAATGATTATGGTTTTGTTTTGGCTAACTGATAAAAAAGTCCTGTCTCTCCTTAAAATCTTTTTCACCCAAATAGAGCATTTATAATAATTTACTTCATCCCCCATCTTCAAAACTCCAGCACCACATAAACTAATTAATATGTCATATATAATAGCTACTATTAATCTTTTAACTTTCATCTGCTCATAAAATTAGAGGGTTCCTCTTTTAAAAGACCACTATAATTAATTAATTTTCTGATATAACAAAAATCTGTTAGAAATTCATGAATAATCAAGTTTAGACCATGTTAGAGTAGTTTTATTTTATGATGTTTTTACTAAAATCAAAAGCAATATAACTTAACAGAGGGTACTGAACCCACAAAAATAAAATGAAATCAAATCAAATGCTGTGAAGCTGAAATAACATCACATTATATAACTAAAAAGATCTACAAAATCAGACACTATCTTATCAAAAATCAGAAATAATGATATCAAAAATCAGAGTACCACATAGAATTAACATATATTTAAAAGAAATTGATATCAATACATTAATAATTAAAATATGCAGTCACCAAAAAATAAAGACTGTATCTTAGTAAAAAAAGTGTGCTGCAAAAAGAATATATTAAGCCTATAAACTACAAAATAATGTTCAGGAACCAAAGAGAATTTTATAACATGTACTTGATCTTTATTAATATTGGGAATTGTAATTTCCATTGGAGTTCAAAATATATAATGAAAATAAAGAATTTAAATGGGCTGCAGTTTCATTATGTGGATAAAAATTCAGTACTTTTCAGAGCTGTTGAGATAGATAACCAGAACCAAGTGCTGAGCACACAGAAGTCATGCCCAAAACAAAACTTAAGTAGGCTAATTTTATTGTTAACATGTATAAATTGTTGATTTTTTACGTGGGAAAACTTGGTGTTATATGTTTGGGTTTGTCTGTGTATCTCAACAGCTCTTAAAAGTACTTTAATTAATATCCAGTCTCTTAAATGTTAAAATATAATGCATAATAAAAGGTGAAAACCTCTAATAAAGCCTTGATAATAATATAATATAGTATTTACAAAGCATACACCCATACTTCTCTAATTAAAAGTAGCAATTATAATAAATCTTTCCTTTTTATTAAAAAAATTGCTTTAGATATCATTAAATCATCTTTTAACAATTAGAATAGTAAATAAATTTAAAAAAGACATGCTAAACTACCAAAAAGGTATTTCTGCTAAAGAAAAAGATAACAGTGTTAAGCTGTGAATAATAGATCTGAGTTAGTATAGCTTTTTCCTTTTGGTAGCCTGCTCACCACTCAACTTTATATACTCATTGATTTCTGATATTTTTCATTAACAAATCTAAATAATTGTTACCAAGAAACCATGATGAGGCTGCATATTTAAATAGGTTTTTACTAGGTATGAGACCAGGAATGCATAATAGCAGGCTGCTATCACCCCTGGGGTTCACTAAAAAGACTTATGATAAAGATCATTAAAAAGCCAAAAAACTTAAAATTTGAAATCCAAAAAATATAACTTCACAACCCTCTTTGATAATAGTTTTTACCAGCTATAACTGGAAACACATACCAGCAGGCTGTCGTAAAAGAGTAAAGCTGAGCGTAGCACAGCTTTGCTCTTTTGGTAGCCTGCCTGACACATCTTTCCTTTTACCAGCTATATACTAGAAACACATACCAGCAGGCTGCTGTAAAAGAGTGAAGCTGAGCAAGCACAGCTTTGCTCTTTTGGCAGCCTGACTGACACATCTTTTCTTTTACCAACTAATGACTAGAATTATATACCAGCAGGCAGCCATCATTAAATGCTTTTTACCAGCTATAAGTGGAAACACATACCAGCGAGCTGCCGTAAAAGAGTGAAGCTGAGTGTAGCACAGCTTTGCTCTTTTGGCAGCCTACCTGACACACCTTTCCTTTTACCAGCTATAGTATAAGATAAAGATTTCAAAAGTTAGCTAATCTAAAAAAACAAAAAAAGATTTCAGCTAGGATACCTGGACACATACCCAGGTGGGATGCCGTAAAAGGGCAAAGCGGGCACAGCTCAGCTTTGTTCTTTTGGTATCCCATCCACCACACCACGGTTGTACAAGGTCCCTAGGATGATCCACATTTAGAGCTGTTGGCAGACACAGGATATTGTTGGCTAAATAAAGGAGAGTTGCCTAAGAGAGGTAATTGTTGATTGTTTATTTTTTTTTCCCAGCCCTGATCTCTGGGGTTTGATCTTTATGCCTTAAGGCATTAATAGGGGAGCTCCCTAAAGAGTACCTTGAAAGGGTAGAGATGCATGCCCTGGGAGGATTGTATCAAGGATTTATAGGCTTCATTAGACCAGCTGGGGTGATAATACAGCTGGGTATATATCTGAGAATGAGGGGATGGTTTAATAGCATTGAGAACTTGGCACTAGCTGGGGCTGAACACAGTTGGGTTACTTTTCCCCAAAAGGGGATGTAATATTATCTATCTATGACTTATGGGTAGCTTTAAGGAGGTTTTACTGCTACTGAGATAGCATAGATAGCTTAGAAACATCATTAGGGTGGCTGTCCAGAGATCCAGGTGAAAAATTTAATGATTTAGAGGATCTGGGAGCAAGGTTGGTTTTTTGTGCCTGGAAGCTCAGGCTACTCCCTTAGATGAGTAAAAACAGTAGTGGTGCATGAGTTATGCCTGCTTCTGATAACTTATGTGAATAGCAATAATGAGGGTTAGTCTAGATATAATTCACTTGGAAGACTTAGCACCCAGAGCATAGGTGGATCTCACTGATGGAGACCCACAAAACATAGTCTAGGTAGAGGTCACTGATGGGGGCTCAAAGATATGCTTAACATCTATGCTAGGTGTTAGGCTTTTAGTTCAGTTTGGAACAGTTCAGGGAAATGTTTCAACACTCCCCAAAGTGATTAAATAGAGAAGGAAAAGGCCAGAACTATTTTGGGGAAATTGTTGCAACTGAGTTTCCCTCCTTGTCTGCTAACATATCTTACAATACACAGGGGGCGCTCAAGGAGCCGTGCCTTGACATATCTAACGGCATGGAGCAATCCAAAGGCAAGATCAAACTACAGGTACTTTCTCCTAATTAGGAGCGCTACCAATTCAACCTGCTGATCCCCGCACGTGTTATTCCTTGGCTTCAAACCTTACATGGAACATGCCACTATACCACCCCCTTGTGGCCTTGTGGCTTTCCCCATATAGTATATTAATCACAATATTCTACAATAAACAATACCTTATTCTATCATTTCTGTCCTTTCTATTGGACTGTTGTCTTTCCCAATCAAATACTGAACTCTAATTGGTTCAGTTGAAACAGTGGTAGCAGCAGTAGGTTCACAACCTACCTAAAAGAAAAATTCCCCCCAATAAAGGACAGAGTACGGGCCTGTGGGGTTCCTGTCCACCAGTCCCCAAAGTGTGTCCTGGGTCATAGCCAGGGCAACAGCACCCATGTTGACATTAAAAATGTCAACAGTGGCTATATCAACTGTGAGATTAGGCTGATTGACCACAAATGATCAGGCTAATCATTGCACGCAGATCTTAATCAGTTACACGCCATATTATCACTTGGTTATCATTTAATCAAGTGTAGTAATTATACGCCGTATAATCATCAGTATATTATAATAGATATGGCAGTTACACGCCGTGTAATTGTTAGTTTATTATAATAGATGTTGCAATTATACGCCGTATTATCACTGATCATCATTCCAATGTGTACTGATTGTATGCCGTATATTACTTGCTTTATTATAATTGATGTAACAATTATACGCCGTATAAATGTTAGCCAACATAGTGATTATCATTGATTTTACGCCGTATAACCTAAAGATCATCTATCACTCACCTCCCAATCCACCCTACTGGACGTTGTATCAACCCAGCCCCACACTGCCTGATGGGCTTTTATGCTCATATCAAACAAGTGATATGCAAAAGATCAGGAAATACCAAGTTTGGGTCAGAGCTACATGGTGTATAATTGGGTTTCTTATTGGTTTGGGTCAGCATTACACGGCGGATAATTCACGGGTCAATACTGGATTGAGTCTGCTATTATACGGTGTATAATCCCTAATTTGACCTGTTGCATTAATAAGCAGAAGACTTGCCAGCCAGAAAAGGATCACTGATTAAGCCCTACAAATGGAATACCAAAATTCCACCTTCCAATGCTGGAAGACAGATTAAGGACCATTTATAAGCGTCAACTAAATACGGCGTAGTTTCCCAGCGCAATAATAGGCGTGTAAGATACAGCCAATCAATAAATGACAGTAGGCTAGCTCAAGAAGAGCGTAGGCTGTAGCTGAAGTGCCATGTACGCCTGCAAAGGCCAGTAGCAACACACATGCCAAGGACAGCCAATCAGGATAGGCGCAGCTAGCAAAGATGGACCTATTGCAAAGGTAGCCACTGAGAACTGTCTGAAAGGACAAGAACAAGGGTTGTTGCAGTATATATTGATACAGACGCCTGAAAGGATAACAACAAGTTCTTAGTTACACCTGGATAGATTGCAGCTGCTGGCTAGATTGTACTCCAGCTTCAATAAACATAATTATCTTCAAAGTTCTATTCTATTGTAGTCTGTAGTGCTCTTGCATAGGATTAGGTAGAGTACATTGGCAAGGCTAACATCTATCTGTAGCTTTGAACATACCAGCAATAACACAAGTTGCTCAACATTGGTGCTCACTCAAAATTGAGCCTCTGCCAATGCCACAGGAAACTGCCCCCGCCCGCCAAGGATTGTCCTTGGCCCTGCCTCCGCCCAGCTTTATTGACAAGCATGGGTACAAGATAGAATCATCAGACAGTGAGAGTGCTCCTGTCTTTTCTGTGAGCAACCCTGTGGTTGTTCATCCTCCTGCAACTGTCCCTTTGGTTGTGGCCCTGTTGCCCTCTGTCCCTGAGGGTCCTGCCTTGGTTGGTTCATACAATTGCACACAGATTGTTGAGCTGGCCAAGACTTTACTTTGTGGGTTCTGCCTCCGTCCCTCTGATTGCCCTGACCAGAATCTAAGCATATTCTTCCACTACCAGGACCAGGAAACTTGCTGGCAACTTTACTGGCTCTACTGTAACACATCATTCCAAGCTCTTCAGGAGCGCCTTGCTGGTGGAGATCACGCCGTGGAGTACCTTGCTGGCTTTGTCCAGCCCTCTGTGAAACAACTTCAGCTAGTTGCTGCCCGCCATAATCTTGAGCTTTTGTCCCTGGGCAACGCCCTCCTCTCCTGTTGCTGCAACTGGGCTGAGCAATGGGCCACGGCCAACGCCTCCTTTTTGGAGATGCGTGCTGTGGTCCTGGCTAATCAGTCCATGGGGGGAATGTGCATGCACGTATTGATGAACTGATTGACATCTTAAACACAAAGTTCAGGGCCATGGTACATGAAGCAATGGATGCCCGTGGAGCTTCTCTGGCATGGCTGCAGGACGTGCACAAGTTCTGTGCTGAGTCAGACAAGTTCAGCGTGAGAATGGCGGACAACATAGCCACCATGGATCAGAACGTGATTGCCCTGGACAAAGAAGTAGAGCAGCTTGGCTCACGGCTTCACCAGTTCAAAAAATATGTTCTGGACAACTTCCAGAGACTAGAAGCAAAAGTCAACAGCCAAGTGAAGGTATCCTGCTCATCTACGCCAAAGCCGCTACCTTGCCCGTACAGTGCAAAGATTTCAACACTAGAGACCAGAATAGCAACCTTGGAGAGCACAATCAATGGATACAAAGAGGAGTTTGCCAGAGCGCATGAGACCATCATGGCTCTGCAAACGGAGCAGCTGACCCTGAGAGACGCTGTGTCACGCCTTTCTAAAACCACCGCAAGTGTAGAGTCTGAGCTCTGCCAAAAAAGCCTGCAGATGGACAACAGCAATGTCCACAACCGCCTGGCTAGAATGGAAGCTCAGATCCAGCTACTAGAAACAAAAGGCTGCAAATGCATCTCAAGCAGCTGGCAAACATCATCCTCAATGCGTACAGACCACTATGAAGACGCCGCTGACACCTCTGAGGAGGAAGGGGAACAGCCAAACAGGGGGATTCCCGAGGTATTCACAACCCTTCCCTCTAGAGAGCCTTTCACGCCAAAGGCCACACCTAGGGCTAGGCGTAGCTATACGGCAGATAGGCAGTCAAACTGCCTCCCCCTGCCAGCCCACCAAGCCTACAGCTGTGAACAAACAATTCAAACCTCTGAACCTCCCAAAATTTGATAAACAAGGGAACATACATTCCTTCCTGAGACTCTTTGAGATGGCAATGAGGGGCGCTAGCAACCACCAAAAGGCAACCACACTCATCACCACATTAGACGCAATCAGCGTCAACTTAGTGATGCCACGCCTACCTGCAACTGACTGGACGTATCAAGAGGCTAGACAGGCCGTGCTGGAGGAGTTTGGTGGAGAGGATATCCTCTTCACCAGGAAGTCCAAGTTTGGCGCCATAAAGTTTGCTCCAGGAGAAACTCTGCAGGAATTTGCAGAACAATTCTACCATGATGCGCTGGTGCTCCTTGGCTCTGGTACAGTCTCCACCTTTGATATCTGCGCTGCAATGAAGCAGGCCACTCACCTGTACAAAGAGCTCCATAGAGCAATGGCCCCTGCCTACGCCAAAGGCAAGGACATGTCAGAAATTGTGGACTGCCTCTGTAGTCATGCCAAAACGTTTGGTCCTCCCAACCAACCCAAGTCCAAGCAGCCTAAGCCAACCTACAAGAAACCACACTTCCAGAAAGAGGACTCCACTAAGTCCTCTGTACACCCTCCTGACGTGAAGGGTCCTTACTGCATTGCCTGTAACACAGCAGGACACTGGAAATCAAAGTGTCCAACCAACTCCAAGAAGGTGCATGTGGTACAATCCCATTCCGCTAGCACAACCAAGGGAAAAGCCAAGGCGGAGTAGAAGAGGGAAATTCTACCTCCGCCAAATCCCTCAACGTTCCCATTGAACCTGGCCCCAAAGACCACTGTCCCAATGAGCTACACAAAGACGCAATCCATATGGTTGTAGCCAACAACCTGTATGCAGTGACTACCCAATCCCAAAGCAAAGTCAAGCAAGAAGAGGCTGCCCTGGCTGAAGTCTCAAAGCCATATGCAGCCCAGTTACAGGATGCCAGGGAAAATTGTTGCTCACCATGCTCCAACAACACCCCAAACTTAAAGTCAATCCAAGTAGCTTTCCCCCTGGAGGAACTTAAGTCCGCATACCCCAATGTCTGCAAAAGTTTGCTCTGCACCTTGGAGAGCAATGAGGAGAATGGTATACACACATTAAAAAGCCTCAATGACTCTTATATTGATTGTACCTACATTGACATATTGGTTAACAAACATTGCATTTGAGCCATAGTGGATAGTGGCGCTCCATTTAATATCATCTCCACTAAGATGGTGAAGAAATTGGGTATAGCCCCAGATGTGGACTATAGATCACCCTTTGGTACAGCTGGCAAGGAACCCACATACTCTGTGGGAGCATACAGCGCACTACCTATGCGATTTGGCTCCATTGTGGTGTCTGCCCCCGCAGTTGTTTTGCCAAACAACACCTACAATTTCCTCATAGGCACCTCCTTCCTGGTGAAATATGGTGCCATGACACATTGGGGTCTTGCCACCTTTAAAATCCTTGGTCAGACCTTACCCTTGTTCTTCAGTAAGGAAGGTCAAGACACCGCTCCCAGGCCCTGCAAATTTGTCAATCTGGCTTACGCCAACAGAATTGTCCCCGTAGAATACAAACTTGCCAGAAAACACAGGCGTAAACCTCCTACACAGATCCTGGAACATAAGGGTATTCTGCTGAGGACAAGGTCCGCCTTTTCCCTGGAGCCTGGACACCAGAAGATTGCAGAGACTGGGTTGTCTGTGGTTATCCCTGAAGGGCTATATGCGGAGGTCATTGAACCCTGGGGCCGCTCTTGCTTTGAGCTGTGCATTGCGCCAGGCATTGTTACCCCAGGCCAGCAGGAGATACACGTTCTCTTGGCCAACCTCACAAAGAAGACACTTTCTATCAAGAAAGACCAAGTGGTAGGCTTCTTACACTTCTACCCTACAGAGGAACTATCTGAGGTTAAGGGATTTGGTACATTTGAGGAAATGGGTATACCAGACAAACCTGGACCAGCAGTCCATCTGACTACCCCCTTAGCTGACCTTTCCTCCCTTGGTCCTGAGGAGCAAGCTCGGGCATCTTTGCTGTTCAAAAAGTACTGCTCAATCTTTGCGGAAAGCAATCATGATCTGGGTTGTGCTGAAGGAGTAACCCATCACATTGACACAGGAACCACTCCTCCAATCTGCATGCGCCCCATACAACAATTGAAGGCAAACAAAGAAGTTGTCTCAGAAGAAGTCAGCAAACTGCTGAAACAAGGCATGTTGGTCCCATCCAAAAGTCCTTGGGCATCTCCTATCCTGATTGTCAAGAAGAAAGATGGCTCTAACCAAGTTGTCATCAACTATTGACGCCTCAACAAGGTCACCAAAAAGGACTCCTACCCCTTACCTTGCATAGATGACGCATTAGACCGCCTCAGGGGTGCCAAGTACTTCTCTGCCATGGACCTCATATTGGGCTACTGGCAGATTGAACTACCCCCTGAAGAACAAGAAAAATGCGCCATCATAACCTCACAAGGACTATTCCAACCAACAAGGATGCTGCAAGGGTTGTGCAATGCTCCTGCAACCTTTCAGCATGCAATGGACACCATCCTTGGCGACCTTAAACTCTCCTGTGTCCTAGTATACTTGGACAACATCAATGTTTTCTCCAAGACCTTCACTGAGCATCTAGCTCACTTGGAAGAGGTTTTCAAGAGGCTAGCAGGCTGCCAATCTTAAGATAAAGCCGCACAAATGCCAGTTCTTCAAGGACCAGTTGGAATACCTGGGCTTTGTTATAGATAGCCATGGCCTGCGTCCCCAACCCGCAAAAACCAAAGCCATATCTAAGATGAAGCAACCTGAGTCAAAACGTGACATACAAGTATTCTTAGGAATGGTTGGTTATTATTGACGTTTCATCCCCTGCTTTGCAGCAATTGGAGAACCTCTCTTCCACTTGCTGAAATTGGGAGTTGACTTTGTATGGAGTAAACAATGCCAAGGAGCCTTTGACAAGTTACGCTTGGCCTTGTCAAGCAACCCTGTTCTGATGTACCCAGACTTTGACAGACCATTTGTGATCCATACCAACGCCTCACTTACTGCAGTTGGGGCTGTACTATCCCAACTTGACAACAAGGGACTCAAACACCCTGTAGCCTATGCCAGTAGGACACTAAACGTCCACAAACGCAACTATACGGTGACAGAGCGCAAATGCCTGGCAGTCATCTACGCATGCAAACAATTTTGGGTCTACATCCATGGCGTACGGTTCACAGTGGTCACAGACCACACGTCCCTAGCTTGGCTCCAGAGCCTCAAGGAACCAGAAGGCCAACTTGCTTGATGGGCGTTGAAACTACAGGCCTTGGACTACAAGATCCTTCACTGCCCTGGCAGCAAGCACCAGAACACAGACTGCCTTTCCTGTTTACCCACTGTGGCCCTGGTGAGCCCATTAGCGGATCAGCTGTACCAGAAAATGATGACTGGGAAGTTTAGCAACAAGCCCAAGAAAGTACAGCATATCCTACAGGACCTTTGGAAGGATACAGCACTACACAATGGTGTGCTGTACAAGCTAGTGGATGGTAAGGAACACATATTCCCTCCTCCCTCCAAAAGGACTAGCATTGTTACGGCCGCTCATAAGGCAACAGGTCATGGTGCCTTTTGGAAGACCAAAGAGATCCTGTCTTGCACCTACTTCTGGGAGGCAATGAATTTTGACATTCAGGAGACAATTAACTGCTGCATCAAGTGCCAAGGGAATAAGCCACTACAAAAAAGCACAACTTACCAAATGGTGCAACCCCATTTTGCCTGGCATACTGTGTTGATGGACGTAGTGGGACCACTCCCACGTAGCAGCCCTGGCTTTTGTTATGTGATAGTGGCTATAGATCACCTAACTAAGTGGGTGGAAGCCTGGCCTCTAAGGAAAGTAGATGCCCCTTCCACTGCAAAATTTGTCTTGGATGCCATTATACTTTGCCATGGCTGCCCCCAGTTCCTACTCTCAGATAACGGGACCAATTTTACGGCCTCAGTAATATTGAGAGTGAACAACCTCATGGGAGTCCGCGGAGTACTCTCCACTCCATACCACCCTGAAACCAATGGGATGGTGGAACATGTCAATGGTACCCTAACCCAGATCCTCCGGAAATTAGCTTCATTGTGTACATCCTCTTGGGAAACATACTTAGGAGCAGCAGTGTTTGCGTACAACATTTTGTTGCATTCCACCACTGGTGCGTCCCCTTTTCAACTGATGTATGGTTGACACCCTGCCATTCTGCCTGTCCTATACTTGGCCACAGGCAATCCTGGGCAACTTTCCTACAATCAGTACCTAGGACAACTGGCCAACACCCTCATCAAATTGCAGGCATCTGCTTTTAGCAACACAGCTATCAAGACCCAAGCCAGATTTGAAAGGGACTCCGCTAATAGGGCCCCATTGCCCTCTTTTGAGGTAGGGGAGGGGGTTGCATACTGCAACACCAGAGGAGCAGGTAGATCCCACAAACTAGACAAACTATGGGTAGGTCCCTTTGAGATCATAGAGAAGACCTCACCTGACGCCTACACCATCAAGGATAAGGATAGTGGACACATATTCAACCGCGTACACGCAAAGTTCCTTTGCCCATTCTGCACCCCAAAGGAAGGGCCTAATTAAACACTATCTGAACTTGTCATAAAAGAAAATAACATAAGTAATATAGGCACATCATATGATTCATAACAGGAAAAATATAAAGAGATATAAATATGTAAAAAGATATAAAAGATATAAAAGATTAAAAATATAAAAAGATATAAAATATAAAAATAAAAATATAAAAAGTGCATTATATGGAAAGAGGACTTAGTCCTATGAATCTTTATTGGTGAGTGTCCTCCTCAGGCTCCTCAGGGACATTGTGGGTGGTAGCCTCCACATAGTCACCAAAAGCGTGGGTGGCCACCACCTGGTAAAGAACAACAACATTTTGAAGCCACATATGTTGCGCTTCAGGGGACAGCTGTTCCCAGTGCATAATGGGTGCACTCAAGGCCAGCTCCCCATCTGCCAGGCAACCCAGCCCACACTCAATTGGGAAGCACGCCCCCAACACCAAGCACTCCACAATGAACCCCTCCAAGGGATAATCAACCAGAAGACCCCGCTGACGGCGCAACACTTCACAACGGTAGTACTCCAAGATGGCCTGCATTTGACCCAAGGAACCGCAAGGAAGCAAAGGCTTTGGGACCAGGAATAGGTTACCTAACAAAGCCATGTGAGGGAGATACCGGGAAGGATCCCCAGTCTCCAATCTCTCCAAGGTAACGTTAATGACGTTAGCCAGCCAGTTGTGCTGGTTGTCAGCTTGGCAAAGTCCCCACTGCCGGGTGGAATTGGGACTAGGCCCCCACGCACAAGACCAGACCCGCACCACTGCACAGTTAAAGTCAATTACCTGCGCGTATTTGGCATACAAAGCCACATTAGAGCGCAACGGCTCTACCAAGACCCCCTCTAGAGGCCAAGCCAGCTCCCGGAGGGCAACAGAACAAACAGCAGGAGGGTGATATTGCTCTGCATGGCAAAGACGGGAGTGAACATCCACTCCTTGCTTGCGGGACAGGAGGACAAAGAGGAACTCACTCAGGAACTTGTACCCTTGGAAGAGGCTGTTGACCTCAAAGTCTGCGTGGTCAGGGTTGTACAAGAGGATAACACTACCCAAAAGAGTAGGGTCAGGAGCATACGGCACAACAGGCAACCAAGGTACCACAGCCTGGGCCTGCCAAACGGCTGGGTCTACTGAAGAAGCCCCCACCACCAAAGGAGGATGACCCTCTTGAACAACTTCCTGCTCCAAGATGGGGCTGTGGGGACGCTGAAAAGGATTGGTCACCACAGTGGTGGCCAAGGACAACTCTGAGCAAGTATTGTTCTTGTGAGCCCGTAAAAAACGCCAACCGTAGAACTGGAGACGGTGTGCCTCCTTACTCTGGCAATTGAACTCCTGACAACGCTCCTCTGACATGGTTGCCAGGAACTCCTGGTACTCCTCCTTGGTGCTAAGACGGGAAGATGCTGTTGAGAAAGCCATATGCCTGATTCTCTTCTTACCCTCCCTATTTATGGTCAAGAGGGGGGAAATGTGAGATTAGGCTGATTGACCACAAATGATCAGGCTAATCATTGCACACAGATCTTAATCAGTTACACGCTGTATTATCACTTGGTTATCATTTAATCAAGTGTAGTAATTATACACCGTATAATCATTAGTTTATTATAATAGATATGGCAGTTACACGCCGTGTAATTGTTAGTTTATTATAATAGATGTTGCAATTATACGCCGTATTATCACTGATCATCATTCCAATGTGTACTGATTGTACACTGTATATTACTTGCTTTATTATAATTGATGTAACAATTATACACCGTATAAATGTTAGCCAACATAGTGATTATCATTGATTCTACGCTGTATAACCTAAAGATCATCTATCACTCACCTCCCAATCCACCCTACTGGACGTTGTATCAACCCAGCCCCACACTGCCTGATGGGCTTTTATGCTCATATCAAACAAGTGATATGCAAAAGATCAGGAAATACCAAGTTTGGGTCAGAGCTACACGGCGTATAATTGGGTTTCTTATTGGTTTGGGTCAGCATTACACGGCAGATAATTCACGGGTCAATACTGGATTGAGTCTGCTATTATATGGCGTATAATCCCTAATTTGACCTGTTGCATTAATAAGCAGAAGACTTGCCAGCCAGAAAAGGATCACTGATTAAGCCCTACAAATGGAATACCAAAATTCCACCTTCCAATGCTGGAAGACAGATTAAGGACCATTTATAAGCGTCAACTAAATACGGCGTAGTTTCCCAGCGCAATAATAGGCGTGTAAGATACAGCCAATCAATAAATGACAGTAGGCTAGCTCAAGAAGAGCGTAGGCTGTAGCTGAAGTGCCATGTACGCCTGCAAAGGCCAGTAGCAACACACATGCCAAGGACAGCCAATCAGGATAGGCGCAGCTAGCAAAGATGGACCTATTGCAAAGGTAGCCACTGAGAACTGTCTGAAAGGACAAGAACAAGGGTTGTTGCAGTATATATTGATACAGACGCCTGAAAGGATAACAACAAGTTCTTAGTTACACCTGGATAGATTGCAGCCTGCTGGCTAGATTGTACTCCAGTTTCAATAAACGTAATTATCTTCAAAGTTCTATTCTATTGTAGTCTGTAGTGCTCTTGCATAGGATTAGGTAGAGTACATTGGCAAGGCTAACATCTATCTGTAGCTTTGAACATACCAGCAATAACACAAGTTGCTCAACATCAACACTTTTAATGTCAACACTTTTAATGTCGACACTATAGTAATAGTGACGACCTGGTTTTACTTGCCAATGTCGTTCCCTGGATGACCAATACTTTTTTTATGTAAAAAACACTTTGCACTGAACATTCTTAATAGGAAAAATTATTTTAAAAAACTTTAATGTATAAAATAACCCCAGAGAGTTCA
>QTSX02006559.1:0-188561 GCA_014839935.2 Entomophthora muscae | reverse complement strand
ATAAAGGAATCAGCCAATTTCAAGCTAATAAATTGTCCTAGCTCTCCAAATAGTGACAAGCTCATTTTTAGGAAAAGTTTAAAGATCACCCAGAACACTATAAATGTATCTTGAAACATACATTAGAGGTGCATTATCTATTTCTTTCCAACTATTGGTCATTTGTCCATTGTCTTACCTCAGCTTAATGAACCCATATGGTTCAAATGCAGCACTAGCCTCAATTTTCTACAGCTTAAACATCCATTATCTATTTCTAAGAAATTTCTATCAGAATTATAAGCTTGAAATATCCTACCTGTCTATTTTATTTGACACTCCACACAAACCAGCTCCTAGAAGAATCCTAAAGATGCTCTTATAGAAGTAAGGCAGATGCCCCTTGAACATAAAATACCAGAAGATCTCATCCAGCCTGACCCCATCAAAATACATGCAATCAAATACATGCCATTCCCTACTGACATCACCTGGGTGAAAGTCTGCTCAAGTGTGGTGGCCTATATCCAGAGATCTATTATCAACAATGATATCAATTTCCCCCTTAATAAATATCTTGATTCCAGGAATAAGGATCCCTTTATGCCAGTTTAGAGCAATATATCTCACCCCTGAGTACTAAACTAGCTGCAATGTGCCGCCAGATGACAAGCTGATCCAGAGCTACCAAGGTAAACCTCAACCCTGATGCTACCAATGTAAACTTCCTGGATGCAGCCCCCAAATTGCCAGGATCTTTATGGGATCCTGGTGAATACCCCTCATTGTGAACTCCTGATGATATTTTATTAAGACAATCATCCTTCCTTCCTCAGCTCACTTCTTAAAGCCAACCCCCAACCCCTTGGATCAGCACCATGATTTAGTTCCCAGATGGCATCCAGGATAATCACAGCAAACCTGATGATGCATACCAGTTAGTGAGTGGTTTTCTCCTTATTTAAGGGACGTTATGGGCTGTTTCTTTGTAGTGTATAGATCCCTCAGATCTATAGAGATCAGAGAGGTACCACATATATGTCAATTTTTTAGTTTCTGATGTAAACTGCTTGAAAAGAGTATGTTGCTACCTGAGAGGGACCAAGCCCTCTGTTGGGTGCTCACCAACCATATAATATTCTGCACCTCAGATGGGGTTAAATTGCTTCTATTTAAAGGCAGGGTGGTCAAGGATTGCCTCTTATCTGTTAGAGAAATAAAAGAATCCAAGGAAAATGTTGGTCCTGGCTGGTCCAACCTTCTAGCTGTATGAAATATCTGCCTTGTGGCACAGTATACTGGACCCAGATATCACCCAATGTATCTTCATCCTAAAAATGATTTTTTTAATGGGCACATATCTTCTGTCAACTTCAAGCTCAAGTTTAACAGAGAAAAGCTATTGGCTGGAACTTAAAATAGTTCAGATGGAGTAAGTCTGGTGAAAGCCCCCAACATCCTACCTTTTAACCAGATGGTGACATTATTCACAATCACTGCACTCTGGGATAAATCAGATCTTCAACACTGGAAATAATAATGAAGCTATATGTCAGGTTGGCTAAATTTACCAGTACATCATAGCCCTCCTGCATAAGTATTTAGCCTGTAAAAGAAGCTCCAAAATCCCCACATCACCCAAGCTAGCTACCTTGGGGGAGCCAGGGATCTCATAAACAGAGGTGTGGTACACTTTAGGACAGTTTCCAACGGCCAATTTGGTTGGTAACTTATCCTTGTTGCCAGGAATTTATTGAACCAATGCCCATGCCTTGTCCAGTATGAAATGAATGGGCACTGTCCCACATAGCCCATCAAGTCCTGCATCCCACTCTTAAAGCCCAGGTGCGTCATGACATAGCTTTGATATAGCTTATGGGCAGTTTGGGAAAGGTATCAGGTAGTGTGTGATATCTAAAGGCTAGTTGCTAACCTTAACAATTAAGACAGCTGGGATGGAAACCCTCTACGTGCCGGCCCTAAAAGTTGTTCTGGCTTCAGATCTTATGGTCTTATTTAACCCTTTAAAATAAAATTTGGGCTTGGCTTTTACATCCCAACTAGTCATCCAAGCCAAAAAATATCTCCCAAAATAATAGGATCATAGGTCCATCTGTGGGAACTGCTGACGTGGTAGATGATAGATTATTCCTGTTTGGATTATGAAGGTTACCCATCTAGTTGGCCTTAGCCCTTAAAATTTAATCATTTGGCTTGTTGATAAATGTGAGCCCCTGTATAGGGACAAATTACAACAGGTAATTAAAGACAAAGCTTTTGTTAATTTTAAGACTTAGTAGTCAATATGAGAGAGTAGCAAAGTGTAGAGACCCAACAATTGGAGAAGTACTTTAGCAAAATAAGGGACCAATTTGGCAACTTGGAAACTGGTGAGCACTGTCACAATTGGATAGACTGTCATCATCCATTGAAAGACCTTGGCATGTATGCTATATTGTCCAAAATTACCGGCAAAATATGTGAGTAGTAGTATATGCAGGTGTATATAGCTACAGACTGAGTAGAGTGGGACAAACCCAGAGTGGGCCAGGAGTACTGATAGGAGGAGTTGAGCTGCGCCAGCTCCTTGTAATAGTACTTGCCAGATGGATCATTGAATGGCCCATGCAGTTGATTATATTGGTGGCCCCTAATCCCTAGGCATGCTGTGAGAATAGCTGAGAAGATAAGATGGTTCATCTTCTGGTCCTGGGGAAGAGTAGACAAAGCTTAGTGTCTTTTAACTTCTTGTGGGGTAAAGTTTTGATTGATTTATGTGATACTATTGAGGGTTAATTTCACTCAATGATAGCACAAACTACCATCAAGTGATTGATCTTTATTATATACTATCTTCCTTGTGGGGCATGAATGGTGTAAAACACTGGACAGAGAACCCCAAACACTTGGTGTTGTCTGGAATTCCCTTTTGGGAGGGGAATTGGAAGTGGTGTGCAGACAATCAATTATTACTTCTGGGATTGCATTGGTTTGGTGTACCATGGGATGCTTTCATGAATCCAAATTTGACTTTTGCAGTTAATACAGGAATGGTTGTTCTGGGCAGCTTGTCAGCCCCTTCTAAATTTGGGCAGCAGGTCCACCTCCTTTTGGGATTGGGAAAATTGCCTTTTTGGGATTCCCAATTTGGTGATTTCCCCATCCGGCAGGAGGGGGAGGTAGATGGTCCCACTGTGAGGGTTGCGCTGTCCCCCGCCAGCGGTCTGGGTGACTGGCTGGCGGGAGTGGGAGGGCAGGCAGGGACTGGCTGGCTGGCAGTGTGTGTGTGTGCAAGGGCTGGCTGGCTGGCTGGGCGTGCGGGTGCCTGGCAGTTGGCCGCGCAGCCTGCAGCCAGGCTATGAAATCCCAGTGTATAATTAGAAGATTTTTTAATTTCTTTTTGGTGCCCTTCCCATTTTGCAATAATTTCCCCAATTAGGGGGAACTATTGCCATTTTTATCTTGACCTGTGGGACCCATTGTGACCAAAATGCTGCTTTCTAAAGGGTTGATGTCAGGAATATTCCTGACACAAAGTGCTTCTACCAGCCAGATGTACAGACTAAACTCTTCAAGGTGCAACTAATTACAAGAAGAGAGGTAATGATATTTAGGTTTGTTGACAGATCAAGGATTTGATCTACTAAACGCATTTTTTCTTTTACAGACAATCCATAGCAGCTCTGAAATTAGTTGCAGGAGTTGAGCCTCCAATCTGCCATGGACACCTTATTCCTGATGGCACTAAATCCCCACTTGAAGCACATGTGTATTGTTTGTGGGAGACTAAAAACCTTAAGGCAATAAGGTGATTGGGATGCCCTACTAATACTTATTGATAATGGATATCATATAATCTACCATGAGTAATCAAGCATGTGAAAGGCTATATCCTGAAGGCATATGATTTCAAGGCTGACCTTGAATAGGGGGCCATCCCAGATCATTTCCAGGAAAATGATTAAACTGAACCCCTAATTGATACCTTATTCAACTCTTGACTAAGATATCCCATTGCCATCTAAGTACTATGAAGGAAGATCTTTCACCAAAATTAACCTTATCTCAGGTGCTGTAAATGATCACTGGGGAGTTCAGTCCTAGCCCTTAGCTTTTGAAACCTGATCACTTTACAAAGAATCAATCATGTGGGAGGTGATTGGGATGTCCTACTACTACTTATTGATAATGGATATTGTATAATCTACCATGGGTAATCAAGCATGTGACAGGCTATATCCTGAAGGCATATGACTTCAAGGCTGACCTTGAATAGGGGGCCATCCCAGATCATTTCCAGGAAAATGATTAAACTGAACCCCTAATTGATACCTTATTCAACTCTTGACTAAGATATTCCAATGCCATCTAAGTACTATGAAGGAAGACCTTTTACTAAAATTAACCTGATCTCAGGTGCTGTAAATGATCACTGGGGAGTTCAGTCCTAGCCCTTAGCTTTTGAAAACCGATCACTTTACAAAGAATCAATCATGGGGAGCTTTAGTTATAGCTCTCAGAAATTTAACATATTCCCCATGCCATTGCTTGCATAGCAACAGGTTCAGGCTGAGGAGATGAAGCGGCAAAGAACCCCTGGTGCAGATGGATATCTGGAGATTTACACCTTTGGGGTTCTATGCTGGGGTTCTGACAACGGTATAACCCTTTCCCCAGCTCATATGATTTCTTTAGAAAGCTGAAGCTCCCAACCATAGCCCCAACAAGGCTCACCCGGATAAAGTGGGGGCCATGCTACTTGCCATGCACTAGTACCAATTATGAAGCTGACCCATAATGAACATCGTAAAGGGCTCTCTGTAGATCTAGCATTGGTGACAATGCTGTTCAATCTTGATGATGATATTCTTGATCAATCTCCAACAGTTCAGTTAACTAGACAAAACTATCAGCTTCAATAGCTGTTATCAACCATTTACCACCTTTCTTGTAGCTAGAGGTATAGCTATAACTTGCCTAGCATAAGAAGCAGTATCCTGCCATGGTTGAATTTTTAGCCAATCTGATTGGTTTCCATGCTTTTTGATTGATTGACCTCATGTTTTAGCTGAAGCAAAGTTAAGCTTTAAGGTTAAAGCTAGAGGTCTGGGAATGGTTTAGCCCAACTTATCAAGGGCTATAATTACCAAGGGAAAAATCTTGATATGGGGCTCTATTAAGCTATAGGTTGACTGATCAGCCTGGGGATGAGGAAAAGACAATGGTACCCCCTTGGGCTTAAACTGTGCTGGTAGTGTTTTGCACAGGTACCAGATCTATCTTATAGTGCTTCTGGAGCTCTCTGGGGTTCCTGATCTCCCCTCCTGAGGCCACTGATACCAGCCATCTTTGCTTGAAGACACTCTCTTGGCTCTGTTGCTGGCATATCAAGGGTGGAAGGCTGCCAGATCAAGGTGGTTATTGAAGTATAGATGGGAGTAAACCTACCCCTTCATACAACATAGCAAGATTGTAAAAGGATGATAAATCCCCAGGGTAACCAAGGTATACTCTTACAGCCAAGAATTCAGAAAATCTGCCATTGTTTATGTATGGTACAGGGTATAAGCCAGGGCTGGCTACAGCTTAGAGGATCCAACTTTATAGGGTGGTTGCAATATTGAGTACTCTGCTCTAATTGCTATTGAGATAATTGGAACTAATATCTTGATACAATTTGACAATGTATTCTTAAGTTGATTTCCTCAATTGCAATTGGATTCAACTGGTGGAGCTAAAATACTCAGGCTTATTATCAACTCATATGAGTTTAATAAACACTGCTTTTAACCTTACACTTAACACTTATACTTTGATATTGCCTTTTATTTAGCAGTTGAAGTTGGTGTTTAGTAAGCCTTAAATAGTTTAGTGATATTAGTATATTTTATATATAGTTTAGTTAAGATAAACTTTAGCTTGTAGATTTAGCTAGTTTAGATAGCCCAAATTTACAAGGGCGCTTATAACAATATTGATCATACGGAAAATAGACTAAATAAAAATGGCTGATCCCTTAATTTGATTTAGGGCTAAAAAGGTGCAGGAGCAGTAAGGTACCCTGCGATATAATGCTAGGTGGGTGGCCGTCCAAGGACAAAAATAAGGTTGAATCCAATCCATCAATTCGGCATATCCTATTGGATCCTTAGGCGGAGGCTATTCATCAACAGTTTTGTTTAAAGATCCGTATTCGCAGGAATCTCTTAGATCTGAACTTGATTTTTTAAAGATAAAATCGCACCTTCCAAGTAGAGGTATAGGAATCTAAACAAGCTGGGTGTTGCTGTTAAGTTTAGCAAAGCTAAAATGATGGCTTAAATTCACTGTCAAAATGTTTTTTCTAAATCCCATGGGAATATTGAGCTGATCTGTAGCGTTAAGCTATTTAACATTGGTATTGGCTTGGGATTCACAGAGATATGTTGGGGTTAGTTTTTTAATCTGCACTGTAAACTTGGATGGACCAAAATGAGTCTGAGCCTAATTCCAGTCCTTCGCTCTGTATCTCCGCATCTAGAGCTATCGTGTTTGGTACCATCTTGATCATCTGAAGATGTTATCTGGGTACTTTAAGTTTAATAGAGATTGCTTTATTGAGCCTTGATATTATCACTGGTATGTTTGGCTATATCTTAACTAGAATGATCTAATGGCAAGCGAGGTTAACTCTGAAACCATCTGCAATGCTTGATTCGGGTGATGTATTTGGGTGGGATATTCTTTAGTGTTACCTGAAGCTTAATAAAATTGAAATGTGCAAGCCAACTATCCCTATTTAAAGTGATATTTATATTTGTTATCTGGATCATATCGCTTTATATTGACCAAGCTCTCTTTTCATTGGCCAATTCAATCTCAACGGAGTTTAAACATCTAATCATATAAAAGTATATTAAACAATATGTTGCTTCTATTCCAATTGTAACCTAAACATTCTGAAGTTGGATAATCTACTGATATAAGCCACTTTAAAAATCAAAGAAATATTTATTAAAGTCCGAGTGGCTTATATTCTCACTTTACATAATCTAAGCCACCCTCCACTGGATAACCTACATCCTTTCAAGGTGCTTGCAAGGGTGAGCAAATCAAGCTTCTGGCTTGGCCATCAACTTTATATTTAGATGGTATGGAAAAATCAATTCAATCCCTTACGGCTTGAGCCCACTCGACCCTATATCGCAGACATACAGGCTCACCTTTTATATATGTTAAAATGTGCTGTCCATTTATAAAGCCCTTGAAAGTTAGGCATGGCTCGGAGGTGGCTCAACGATCTGTGATCACCATCAGGTCAAGCTATGGTATGTCGGTAAGGCTGGGCACAAGGTTTGCTTGCTCCGGTATCCTTCCCAACTCTGGATGGGAGCCCAGGAGTATAGCCCGATTAGTTCATTTGCTTTGGTTGTAGCTTCACGAACCTTGGGATGCAGTGCTTCTATATGGTGGGATCAGGATGTTATTAGAAATTGGGTAGCGCAAAGGCTTAGTCCTGGCTTTGGTTGAAATTGGCGTATCGGGTTAGGGGATGGGTTGATACAAAGCGTGAAAATATTCTAAAGGGTTAGTCTTGGCTGAAACTTCATATCTGATGCTGGATATCCACAGAGAGACAAGGTTGGACACTGGATGATTTTATCCTACTTGGCCAATCAGAATGCGGGTTACAAAAGAGATATGGAAGCATTTGTTGAAGCCATAGATGTGTAGCCAATCAGGGGTGATGAGAATATACTAGCATGTTTGGGTTTTAAAAGAGAATATGTTGACAGATTATTTTTATGAAAGTGCTTTAGAATCAAGTGGAGCATAGATTCAAGGTGTAGATCTAAACATGATACTATTTGCATTAAAGTGTGGCTGTGTGCAGATCGTGGTTTGACTGTACAGAACAAGGATGATCATTGCTGGGAATAAAAGGCTAGTGATGCTCTATCAAGGCCTGGAAACAATGAAAATAGCGTTGTTCGGATTTGTCTCTGCTAGCAGATCAATGTGGAAGGCAATGGCTAACATCTACGTCCGAGATGAATTTCGGTGCAGTGGCGTCTTCTACAAGAAGTTTGTACTGACCACCCCAACCCATGTCTTGGGACATCCAAAGGATGTCAAAGTCAGCGTCAACTCGCTCGCCATGCCGGACCAAAACAGCGCCCCTCGCTTTGCTGTGGCAATCGTTTCCTTCCAAAGCCACCCAACCGCAAGATATAACAACCTTGTGCTGCTGAAGCCGAATGGGACTATTGTACATGAAGATTACGAGATTGAAATGTCACCGGCTGCCGATAATTACAAAGCCATGATCTTTATGGGATGGGGATACTCTTCCACAGGTCGCGAAGAGTTTCTGGGGTACCAGCCCATGCCATGCCCAACCCCGCCCCAAATAACACCAAAGCTGGCCTCTGGTGAAGAGTGGCTAAGTTTCAACCAGCTTGGGGCCAACTCAATTGCTGAGGGAGCCCCGGTTTTCGTCTTGAAGGGCCAAGTACCCCATATCTACGCAATCAGCTACCGTGGCCCGGACTTCCCGTACATTTCTGAAGAAACCAACATAGTTTTCGTCCGCCTTGCCCAGTTCGACGTCTGGATCAGCGACATGCTGGTCATCCACTTCAACATCTCTCGGCCCAGAATCTCCCATTGCAACTAACTTTATCCGCCGTAAAAGCATCCCATCTGCCAAGCTTCCACAGCTAAAGCGACACAGACCAATAATCCGTGGTCAAATGGCTGCTGACGTAGCTTCCATTTTTAATTAAAAAAGGTTGATCAAAAATAATGTTTAAATCTTTTTAAATAGAACCCTATTAACGATCAATTTATACAATGCTGACTGGGCTGTACAGATCGGGACGATTGTAGCAACTTTGTGATGACAAGACAACCCACATAGATCTATGCTACAACTTTTGAAGCCGCCCAAAAACTGTGCCCCACTCTATTGTGTAGGTCACATATATAACGGTTGGTTTTCAGGGGTAAATCAGATCATCTCCCTTCAGCAAGGCACATGCTGTAAAATTAAAATGGCGTTCAGGGAAGGAACATCCAATACTTTTTAATTTGGGGCTCACGATGTTAAGTTAGAGAAGCTTTAGATATTGGATTTTTATCAACTCATAATTTATTAAAAATTATTATTCAATATCTCACGATGATAGATTTCAATTATAGCTCAACACATTTTTATTTAACATGTATTCCATCAAAAGGAGTAGCTAGGATTGGATTTCATGAGTATTTTGTCACAACACAAAGACGCTAAGTATGCTTTTAATCACAGAACAGTTCATCTGAATACGGTGGAACTTTAGGATGAGGTTGAAAAATGTGGTGGCTAAATTGTGACCTGCCCCTAAACTCAAAACGCAAATGTCCATATATTGCACTATATTTGGCATTCACAAAAGGATCTGTGTCAAAGTCACACGTGTTGTGGTGGGTGTAGATCGGCCACAGCGCAGATTGTGTCCGTTTAAGTGGATCTTCTGCTCTAGGGTTGCATAGTAAAATAACTTCAGATGTTGATCAGATCTATAAAGGTTGCTTTTACACTTTGCAAGCTCTGGGGAAAGTTGGTGGAATTTGACCAGACACTTTATTAACCAAACTTTTGTCATTTCCAAGAATTAGAAGCCCCTTTATATAAACCTACAATCCTTCATTTTTAACCTTTTGCATTTCAAGCTTGATTTTTAAAGTGACACAGAAAGATTTATAGCTCATTGATTTAGAAAGCAGAGTGAATACAATCATCATAAACGACAGGTAAAATAAATGTACATGACATATCTTTACCATAAAATCTTTGGAGAATGTATATCTTTAATTTTATTCATTAATAAAGAAGGGATCAGCAGCATGCTTATTAGGTGATATTACCCTAAAGGTTCTTATCAGAGATAGCGGTATGTATTTCTTTTTGAGAATCAGGAACAGCTTTAATGTTGCCCAGGGAGTACTAAGGGTTAAAAGTCCTACCATGGGTTTCAGAATCGCTCCTGAAATAGATCTTAAATCCATTGAACCAGATTTACTTCAAGGAAATGGGTTCAGGAACTTTTTGGGATGATTCTTTTTTATCACTATAGGGACAAGTAATATTCTTATAAATTTTCCCTTCTCCCAGCCATCAATCCATTTTCAGTATCAAGGGAGTGGGAGCAACCCCTTCAAATTTCAATTTTAATCATCCTCAAACTTGCCTTTATTAAAATGATAATCCCTCACATGAAAATTATTAACGCTATCTCTCTACCCATAGTTAATCCCTAAACATTACTAAGATCCATCCACATTAACCTTTTGCTTAAAATTCAAATATATTACGCAATAAAATTATCTCCCTCACATTTTATTCTCACTTTCTCATCATATGTTACCTTGTTATCACTGGTAGCACCTTAATTTTAGCCTCATCTAAATAAAATGACGGCTATATATGGACCTTTCACCTTCATACAGGCTCTAAATCAAGTCATATCAATAGACACCTGGAAATATAATTTATTTCCTCACAGCATTGATAAATACATTCTTTCAGGGTACACCATATTTGCAGATATCAAATTCTCAAGGTATACACTAAGGTCATTCAGTACAGACATACCTTGAGCTCTACTGCTGAACCACCTGCAGGTGGACTTTCTTCCTCCAAACAAATTCAATCAAAAGATTCTTTGGAAATGACCAAGAAAGCATCCTCAGCTGGCTTGTTCACCCAGCAGACAAACTCTGGGCTAGCCACGTTCCCTAAAAAAATTAGTTCCATAAAGTCATAAGCGCCTCTTTGAGGCTACTTATAACTGGTCTGCCAATTCATCAATCTCTCAGACTGATGCCTAGCTCATTGGCTATGACAGTTCCAGACCAGACATTGCCAACAACTTCTGCATGGTAAGATCTCTTCAGGGTCCTTTGGTCTAATTTGGAGACCCCCATCAAAAGACAGCCATCAATGTTATATCAACATACTTGAAGGGATCAGTCCTAAAACGCAAAATCTGGTGCCAGCTGACAATCTTCACACCTGGGCCTCCTTCATCAACTCCATTAATCTGTTGGTGGATGTAATTGTCCACCCTGAAGCAAAAATTTCCATGATGGCACTGTTTTCTGAGGTCAAAAATTTAAAAAAGCATGGCATCATGGGATATACAGCATGCCTGAGTAATTTTAATAGCAACAGCAACAAGATCAATCTCAACAAAATCAGGGATGGCAATGGCTCATCTAGCTACTTTAATGGTAAGGACTACATTGGCAACAAGTGTCATAGCAATAAATACCCCATCCCAAGAAGAAGGGCTGTGAGAGGCCAAAAATTAAAATACTTCCACTTGTTATACCTGTGAAACCACCTCCCCTAACATCAAAGACCTTAGAGTCAAATAGTATGGAGAATATGAAGGGGAAAGGCCCAAGTGTCCCTGTCTTTCTTCACCCTGACAAGTAGAAAAAATTTGGATACCAAAGTTGCTTTGGGCATTCCATGTATCCCCATACTATCACCCTTATGAGATCAAGAATACAAGATTATTTAAACGGCTTTTATATATGTGCGGGTAAAGTTTGCTCCCCGTAAAACTGATCTGACCCAGATGCATGCCAGGCCATGGCCAATAAATATCCTACCCACAAAACAACCTCCCCTAGTTGAGCCCAACTTTGTATCTGCACAGATGCCAGAAAGGGATAGAGCGCTACTAAAGGCAGGGCCACCCCCTTTAAAGTTGGTTTACAGGTTATACAACCCTGTATAAAGGATCTTGTCATACCCAATCCTATAAACAATGTTGATGCGGGTAGGACAGACTCTCTAGAGCCAACCTGGGTGTTTTCTGGAACCCCTCATGGCTATCAACCACTTTGGCGCTGGCTTCACTATCCTCAAAGACCCAAATGAAGATATCTCCAGAGGCACTGCCCTTCTCTGAGCTGTTACCCTGGATAACTTGGGCAAACCAAAGAAGGCAGCTATCATAACTGAACTATTTATATTTCATCATTTGGAGTTAGAAGAAGATAAAGATCCAACATAAGATGATCTTTACTGAGAAAGAGAAGGACCCTTATACCATGGGAAGGGGCATCCAGCCGCAAGGGGGTGGCGCTTGCAGAAGCAATCTGGATAAGGATTGACAGTGCTCTAGATAAGGCACATTATGGGGATCCGCATTGGGATCTGTCCCACCCCTTATTTAGAAGGATGGGGTTCCATTGTAGCCTTCATAATAAAGCAGCTGGAACCCAACATCCTCTATGACAATAGATCCTAGAATTGCTATCCTGCTCCAAGTATTGGAGGGTCCTGTCCTTTGGCTTTGATAGTTGGCTTTGATGGTATGAGCTAAGTTTGACTTCTACTTTAAAGATTCAAGTAAAGCCTTAGAGTATAAGTCAAATTATACAGTTTAGGATTATTGATATGGAGGGTGCTAGATTCTCACTGTTTTTATCCTTATGGTAAATGATTCTGCTGTTGTAGTGAAGTAGAGAGAGCTTTTTATAATCAATCAAGTGGGGAATATACAGTCTGTTGAAAATTGGCATATGCCGGCAGATTCAACAGAAGAATTAAGAGGCAGGGGCACACACTCACTATATGCCTTTGAATGAGAAGATCCCAAAGACATTGACCAACTTGAATTGTAATAATTAACTTTATTGGGTCCTATACAAGTAGGTAAAAAACTCTGCCCCTTGGCGTTTACTGCCAGCACCTTATATAGGGGTATTCTCATATTACTAATCACCAGTCACTGGCAATGCCTTCTAGGACATTCCAGCGCACTGTAGAGTCTTGGTTGTGCTGGTGAAGAAAGGGACAACTTTCCATTTTAGGGCACAATCCCACAATGCTGTGGCACCTAGCACAAGGGTGCCCTCTGCTAGCGCACCAGATATCACTCATATTTGGTATACAGAAACTTCCTTATTCAGACCTGGCGCCTTGGCGTTATTTCCTCTCAAAGCTGGCGCCTCAGCGCTTTATGTTGATTATTGTGGCGCTCTGGCGCTCGCAAATAATTGTACTGGTGTCCCGGTGCTTGATGTAAACTAGAGCGGCGCCAAGAATAATCAATACCGGCGCCGGGGCGCCTATTATTTAAGGTGGCGGCGGTGTGGCGCAATAATCCTTGGCAAGGACGTCATGGCCCACTAATCATGTATTTAACTATATGGTAAGTTGAAACTAATTTCCAAAAGGGTGATTGATTGGCCCTGGTTGGTTTCCAATGGCCACCTAATGAGTTAAGCTTTACACAATCCCTGGTCAACAGTTCTTCACACAGTCAAATAAGGGTGACATTACCAATGAGGAGGAGCCAGTGAATATTTACTTGAAGATGATAACCTTTAAATAGATAATATGGCAAATTACTGCATATTGTAATGCTCAGATAAAGAAGAAAGACTTTGATCTTATCCAGTGCCAAGGAGTCAGTGACATAAACAGGATCACACACAATCTCACAACCCTCAGGGATCATTCCAGATGGTGTTGCTGGATTCCCAAGATTCCAGAGTGGCAAAGATGCAGAGCCTAAGGATCTTGCCATTACAGATCTTATCAGAAGGTAACAAAATAAGTGAATCACAAGAGAAGATATCTTATTGAGGAATAAATATCAAACTACTGAGGTGGCTTGTTAAGAGATATGTTTCTTAAAGCCTTTGAATACATCCTGATAAGGTCACCTCCTTGAATATGATGTTTAGAAAGCTTTCAGACACCATCAATAGTGGCTCTATAAGCCGTTACCTGATCTCCTAGTCAGTCAGGGTTGCAAACCCAAAAATTGCTAGCAGGAATATTGAGTGTGGGGTAGCTTTGCCCCGCTTGGACTCAACTTTTTTTGCCACTATCAACTTGAAATCAATTTTATGACTTAAATCTTTGATTGTTGCAAGCAGGTGGTGCTTCAGAACCCGTTTTTTATGGGTGGCACTTAGGCCTAGCCACACCCAGGAAACAGCCATAATCATGACATCTGCAATGTTTATGGGATTGATTGTGGTCATGATCTTAAATCTAACATAGGATGACTTGTTGAGCACCCCTTAGTATTGAGAGCCATGCTAGCAGCTGATTGGTCCATTTTGGTTGCAACACACCCTTCATATATGGAGATTAAAGAGGTCACATACCAAAAATTAGCAGCAATGAGCAACCAGATAGAAAAGATATCTAGTTTCAGCATTATGATTGCTGCTTAACAAAAAAGACACTGCTGGATTCCTAATCCCACATGCAGCTGTTCCAGAATACACACCCAACTAGTTATCAGGATAAATGCTGTGTTTTTATTCCCACCCCTTTGCCAATAGCCCAAATGATATTGCAATAAAATATATCTTTCTCTTCCAAATCTTGCTTCACCTTGGATTTATCTTGAAGCTGGTAGTGACACAAATGTTGAAATCTACTACAACATGTAAACCACCCCTGGAAACCCCAAGGAGAACACCAATAACACTTTGACTCTCTTATTAGGATCATCAACAGGCCAAAATTTTGGATAACTCATCAGGGTATGCAATGGACCTACCTGGCCTAACCTCACTCTTCCATTTGACCTGGCAACCAATATCCTATTGGGATACATGGTATGCCAACATTACATGATGCCAAGAGGACTTGTAGCTGTAATTGATTGCGTCAAATACTACCCAATCTCATCTCAGCCACTTGTGCCAAGAATCAAAATGGCAAAAGCGGGAATGTCATAAATAACTACAAGTATGTGGCCAGTGACAAGCTCTCTTCCAAGCCCAAAAAGTCCTTGAAAAGCTGGATATAGCTTGCACCATCAAGATTTGCACCCCAATGCCCCCAGAGAAAGATGGGCTCAAGAAGCTGAAAGATGCCTATTTGAACCAGCAGGCAACTGGTATACCACCTGGGTAATGTCTTTTCAAACAAGCTTGATGGGAAATTTTAGCCAATAAGAGCCCTACAAGACTTTTTATGGCGGCTCAACAACCTAGCTCAGAAAGGCCTCGTAACCCCTATGAGAAGATATTTGAAGCAATTTGTCTTGGGATCACCAACTCATTCAAAGAAGATAATTGGTTTATTTTGGAAGACTTCACCAACAAGATGTACACCTCAATCTCACCCCTCAGGAGTCCTGAGCAGTGAAGTTGATGCTGATAATGATTTATGAAACTAGGAGGGCTAAAAGATGTTCAAATGTAGTATATGATGAACACAACTGCAAAAGCACCACTAAATCCAAAAAGGCAGTAAGATACTAACAGCAATGGCATTAACAATTGAAGTGGCAATAGCAAAGGTAATTCCCACAAGCACAACAACATTAACTCAAGCAGTTGTGGTAAAAACAAAGTCAACGTCAAAAACATTGAAACATCTGAGGCCAAACAGAGAAACTTGACCCCTACTGAACCAGAGCTTGACTACTACAGTGACAGCCTATTAAAAGACAAGGGGTAACAGTAAACAGTTCACCTTTATCCCCTACATTGGCTAAACTCCAACTCTTTTATGCAGCACCCTGCATGACTCAGATAAATATGCTTTTTTCAATGAAGTTTCAGTTGATGTGTCTTTAAAGCTTTTGGGCTACAGCTGCACTTTTAAATCACAACATTGTAAAATAATGTCTGGTTGTGAAGCAAACTGCTCTATGGTCAACTACAGCATTTCAAACTGTAAAAAGTACCCCGCACACAAGAAAGACTCAAATATGCTCAACTTGCTGATATCAGCCATGCTTTACATGAAGGTGTAACAAAATCTTTCAGTATTGATATACAAATAATAATAACCTTTCTACAAGCTCTCATTATGAGAAGCCTATTTATGATCTTATTTTGGGTATAGGTTGGCACATCATAGTCAACCCAAAAATAAGCTAAAAAAATAATGAGAATAAACCAAAATGACATAAATTTACATTAATAAAAGATATAAATTATCTAATCCCCAGGGACAAAGAATTATACAAGTAATAAACTCAGGTGACTCTAAAGAACTAAAATCAACAAATATGTTGCACTTTATGCACCACAGTCACAAACATGATAGTAAAACTTCTTCAAGGAAACAGAATCACCTGAACTGGATACCTGTCACAGTAGTTTCCATAATGCCAGGTAATGTTTGCCCCAACGAAAGATCTAAGAAATTGGGGAAACAGTTAACCAAGTTGACGGATTTAAATCAAGCCATTGACCAAAAATGGGTTACTGCCACTCCAGTTTGTCAGTAAAATATGATTACCCAGGAAAGATCAACACTGATAAATAGACATAATCTAAGAGTTTCCCAGTACAACCTTGTTTATCAGAATGAACATCAAAAATTAATCACACAAGGGTTTTTTGTGTGCTGGACAAGGTACTCTTTAGAATGTTAGGTTTGAATAGGAGCCATGGATTTAGGTGATATTGTTAAGTCAATAATTTTGGTATATATTAAAAAAATTTCACTGTTCAACTCTTAAGAATTGATTCCTCTTTAAATTACTCAATAAATCAAATATTCTCCATGTCTAACCTTATTTTAAATGCATCTGGTAGCTGCCTACTCCACTACATTCTGTATAACTTGATCTTGAGTTGGATTATCACTGGAAGATGGGGTCCTGCTTTGGGCTTTACGTTGACTATGCCACCTAATGATACGCTAATGCCCGCCAATCCTGAAGTCTTTGCCCCTGAATCTGAAACTGAGACTATTGCTGCCACTCAATGTCCAGAGTTCTACTCAGAGGATTCTTTAATTTTTGCATGCCATCTATCTAGTGCTACTTTGGTTGGGTTTAAGTATCTTGCTAAATTCTAGTGTATCTTTTAGAGATTTCACTAAAGGTATTTAAAGCTTTAATGGTGGTTAATTATCAACTCCTTATGAATTTGGGTGGCCATCCTGCACCTTCTTGGAGACCTCTTCATACTACCCTGAAATTTCTGTCACAATACCCTACTCAGAAAATACAAAAGCATATTGTAATACCCAGTCATTGTAGGTACTACTTGAAGAAGGTATGGCTGAAGGTTGGAGGATTGGAAACCGGTCAAGGCAGTGATGGTTGGATAAATGGTCATCAACCACTGGAAGACTTTGGCATGGAAGTTGTATCTCCTGAAGCTCCCTGTGAAGTAGGTCAACATGTAGTACAGGGAGGTATGCACTGCAATAGACAGGGTGGAGTGTGGTGACACCAGAGGAGGCCAGGAACCCGTGTTCAAAGAGTTGAGTTGTCCAGGGTCATAGTGGTAATCATGTCCTAATCCTTCTGGTGAAGGTCCAAAGAATTCTGATCCCTGTTGATATCCTCCATTTCCAAGGCAAGCTTTAAGCACAGCTTTGAAGAAGAGGTGGTTCATCTTCCTTGAATTGAAGGTTATTGGCTGGGGCAAACTAACTAAGAGTTGACTTGGAAGTTGAGAGTTAAAATTAGCTTTATTGAGTGTATTGGCCTCAATAATAGCACAAGATATTACTGAGGAGGTATCCTTTATTTATAGTGCTTCCCACTGTGCAAAGATTTGCAAACGGGAATGTAAAGCATGAGATGGGGGATCCTAAAAGCTTGGAAGATAGGAATGGCAGTTAGTTTTTGGGAAGATAGCCAAACTCTTCTTCTGCTATCTGTTGTGGGTTTGGCAATTCTTGAATGGGGACAATGATCTTTCCTGGACATGGGGGCATGTGGTGATGGCAATTCATGAGGTCTTCAAGATCTATTTTTGTCTTTGGAAACATGGTTTGGTTAGAGTCTGGACTCAACCTTGTGGCCTGGGAATCAGAACCCCATTGGCTATGGGGAGAATTATTACTCACATGTAGAGCTTGGGTTTGGCTTCCTTCTGGTGGACAGTAATTATTCTTAAAATCATGCCCTTTTACCAGGGACTTATTTTATTGGTTGCATTGGGTGAGTTTTTCTTATTGGCTGGGGAGTGGGGACTGGGACCTGGGGGGCAAGCAGGTGTGGCAGGCGCCTGCCTGGATGATAAATTAATCCGGTGTTGGCTGATTCCTGTTTCAACTTTTATTTTATTTTATTTTCCCCACTTAATAGGGGAAAATCCACATCAATTTTGAATTCTTTACAATGGAATTTCCTATTTTTCCCCAGCATGTTACCTCAGTAGAAATCTGGTTTATGTCAGGAATATTCCTGACACATATTTAAAGAACAACTAACTTAACTTTCACTTATTGAAAGTTAAAAAACACAATAATTCTACAAAAAAATAAATGCCAAACCAGTACCATTATATTGCTTATCATCAATGAATATAAAAGATCTCAAGAAATAGGTTGATGAAAACTTATCCAATGAATCCATAGGGCCATAAGAGGTACCATGGGAAGTTGCTGTATTTTTTTGTAAAAACATAAGGCACTCTCAGACTTTTAACCAATTATAGAGCCCTTGATGTGATCACAGTCAAAAACCAGCATCCAATATCTCTAATTGAATACCTCTTTTAATGCCATTTAGGATCAAATATATTTTCAAAAATTAATCTTACGTCAGAATCCAACCAAGTCATGGTTGAGGAAAATTAAATATCAGATACAGTATTAAGAATGTACTATGGATCCTTCAAATGCAAAAGTATGGACTTTGATAGGACAAATGCTCTAGCAATTTTTTAAAATGATGAACCAAGGCTTACATGGTCTTCAAAACCTGGTATTATATATATAAAGTATCATAATCTTCTAAAAATCTAAATGAGAAAACATCAAGAATCTAAATAAAGTACTTGATGGACTACAGATAAACCAACTGTATTAAACTTCCTCCCAAAATATGAGTTTTTCAAAAACTGAACTATTTTATCTGGCCATATAGTTTTTGATGATGGTATCAAATTCAACCCATACAAGGATGCTGTAATTATAAAGATGCAATCTCCTATCACCTTAAAGAAAATAAGAAGTTTTCTTTAAGTGGTATTTTAACTTCATAAATGTATCAATAATTGTGGGAAATCATCAGCCCCTATCACTGATTTTCTCAAAGGTGATGAAAAATATCAACCAGACTCCAGAATGTGATGCCAACTTTGAAAAAATTTGGAACAAGCTTGATCAAAGCACCCATTCTTCATTATCATATTAATGTGGGACATTATTAAATAGAAATTGATGCTAATGGCGCAGCCATAGGTGCATTACTATTTATAAATAAACCTGGTGTAGAGGATTACTTATCAGCCTTCTAAAAAAAGCTGCAAGCTGACATCACTGGAAAATTGATGTTCAATTTGTGACAATAAATTTCCGGGAATATGCCACACCTGCAAGAAATATAAATGCTATCTGGAAGGCCACCCCCGTTTAAGAGTCCTCACAGACCACAAATCACACATATACTATAAACTCAAAATGTGATAGATCACAGAAAAAATGAATGAAGCTTATTAAACCACTTAATCTAGATATACAATAAAAAAAGCATATCTATTAACTGCTGATGCTCTATACAGAATTTATCAATCTAGACAATACCATCTCACCAACCTTATCACATCTGGATAAATCTGTATACTACATACTTTAAACCCAGGAGTAACAACCCTAATAGCACACATTTAACACATGTCATCCTAATAAAAAATTAGAAAGTTTTTATGTTCCAAATGATGTTATGTATCAAAAAGTTATAGACAAACAAATCTCATTTATTCCCCTCTCACATGAAGTATGTACATTATTAAGACATCACCAGGTTCTAGGCCATACCATAGCCAACTTTTTAAATCAAACACTCAAATAAATAACATGATGGCATAACCAATAATAGAACATCAAAAGAAATAATTAATAAATGCACTGTATGTGAAATGTACACAATTACTAAAGATTCAGAGCCTAAAGTCTATTCTGTACTGTAAATTCAGAACCTGAACGTAAAAATGCAGGATTGTCAAATCCTTGGTCCAAATTTTGAATCACTTTTGCGGGATGGCCTTTTTTAATTAAATTGATTTTTGTGAGTATTTATTTGAATCTTTAAAAATGCAGGAACTCATAGACACTTTGCAAAGTTCAAGTTGAGCTGCATATTTCCTATGGACAAAATGAATTAACTGGAATCAGATTTGAAGCGTTCAAATCCATCAATCATTTTCATTAAGTTTACTATGTTTTTTGAAATTGCGGGATTGTCAAATCCAAGAACCAAATTTCAAATCACTTTTGAATGCCACTAGTAAACTCAGATATTAATTTCAGGAATTGGAATCCAAATTTAATGTACACTAAGCACACTAGGAAATACCAACCCAAATAAAGAAGCTCCATCACAACTAAAATCAAACTAAAAATTCAATCTCAATAACCATAATTAGACAAAAAAGTGATTAAACTTTAAAATCATTCAAATCCAAAAATTATACAATATTATTCACTTCAAATTACAGATATAGAAATTCAGTTACTATTCAAGGCTAGCTCAAGAGAAAATAATTACCCACAACTAAACCAATAACTCCAAATAAATACATATTTGATCTAAAATATATATATTTTTATTTTATTTTTATGGACCGTCAATTGCATTCCCAACCCGCTCCTGCACCAGCCCGCGGGGCAGCCTGTCCACAAGGGCGTCCCAGAGGGTCCAAGAACAGACCCAGAACTCAACTTGAGGGGAGTCATGCCAATACACAGGCCTCCCAAGGTGTCAGCGCCAGCCAACCACCTCCCGCATCCCAGGCCCAATCAACCAGCTTGAATCCCAGGCAGAAGCCACTCTCAAGGCCTGCTACCAAAGTCTCTTACACCAGGGTCACCGGGAATACTGAGGTTACTTACACCTCCACTGTATACCTAGTTGTCATCCGGCCCCACACTCTTGACCCAAGAGTTGCTACTTCCTGCCCCTGCGTTTTTGATACCTCCTATCAGCCATTGGCCACAACTGAGGAGCCATCTGTGCCTGTGTCTTATGCCACCATTGACGGCGCCAGCGCAACCAAGTGTGATCCCACCTTCTACACAAAGGTCACAATCCCCTGTGTTGAGCCTGGTAGCCAGGATGCCGTGGTACCTGCCAAGGGCCAGCGTTGGTTGACAGATAGTGAGCGTGAAGCTCTCCTCAACTGCTTAAACGGGGGAATGGTGGTTCAGGATATTGCGTTCCAATTTGGTGTCACAGCCAGGTACATTGCCAACATCAACACCAAGTATGGCAATACTGGGTGAATTGCCAAATCCACCAAGGCTAAGCAGCAGCCCAAACTCCTTCAGCCCGTACACATCAACGCAATTAAGCAGTGGGTAGCCAGGGATTGCCACCTGGACACGCTTGCTGTCCAATCAATGCTTGCCACAGAGTTCAGGCTTTCTGTTTCTAAAACCCTTGTTTACAAAACAATGGTTGATTTGGGCTTCTCTTGAAAGGTGCTCGGAGTTTCTTCATACAACAGAAACAGTGAAAAGACCATCAAGGATTGACGTATTTATGCCAAGACATATCTGGCACTAAAGGAGACTGGGAATGTCCAGTTCTTCTATATTGATAAATTGTTGTTTTCCTCCTCACTCAGGTCCAGGCATGGGTGGGTTGAGAAGGGGTCCAAGGACGGCGTAGCCCATTGTGTAGCCGTCTGTTCCCAGACCTATTCAATGGTTGCTCTTCTGGGCCCCCATGGCTTAGATCAATACCAGATGATTAAAGGCTCCCATAACAGTGGGACCTTTCTTGATTTTCTCCGAGCTGTCAAGGAGTACCTTCAGATAAATTATAGCGGCACAACCAATGTTGTTGTGCTTGATAATGTCGGGCTCCACAAAGTGGATCTGGTTGTGTCCGAGTTCCCGCCCATTGATAAAAATAGCCATTCTGCTAGCCACCGCCTTGCAGACTGCCCAATGAGACTCCTCTTCCTCCCCCCATATTCCCCATTCCTGAATCCAATTGAGGAGGTGTTTGGTTGGATCAAGAATAAGGTGAAACAAGGCCTTCCTCAGGACACTGAGGACCTATTCAACATTCTCAAGATCAGCCAATTTGCAATGCCACCCAATGTGGTGGCAGCTTTCTATAAGCACTCGGAATCATTCCTCCCAAAAGCCCTGGCCTCCGAGCCAATCAGATAAATGGGAGCCCCTGGTTTCATTTAGTTTTTTTTGTTTTTACTAGGACTCAAAAATTATTATTTATATATAATAATGTGACGTTTGATTGTATTATAGACATTTAAGAATACTAGAAAAGGTAAGTAAAATTAATTATACTAGATAAGATGGATTTATTTTTATTATAATGCACTGAATATTATATTGACTGTTGCGCTAAAAAATAAATAAAATTAAAAATGATAGAAATAAATTAATTTATTTATATAATTGTGAATTGTTGATGGTACTTTGGCTTTTCTAAGCCACAAATTGGACCTTGTATATCATCATATGATCCTTGTTATTTCAGTGCCACTATAGCCACACAACACAGCAACCAATGATTTTTATGTATTCCTTACTAATTTGTACTTAGGACACAGTTCAAGTATATCAAATATGTTTATCAAATCATATCACAAGGGAAAGGTAATTCAAGTTCTAAACAATCATTTGTTTAGAACAATAGTGGAGCGGGCCGCATGATGCGGATAAATTCAATTCTCCATGTTTATCTTTGTGATAAATGGACCTGTACTTGACAAGATAATAAATAATAAATAAAAACATTTTTAACTTATTTTTAAATATTCAACGTGGTTGCAACTTTAACTATTGTCTTGTAATATATTTAGATATATTACTATTATAATTTACCTATTAAAATTTAAAATAAAAAATAAAAATTATAAAATAAAAGTATAATTACAAATCTTAAAAGTTTAATATTAAAGGTTAAATATTCAAAATATACCAATTTTTATTTAATTGTGATTTATTCAATATTAAAATTATTAAATATTTTTAATAGTGACTTTTAGATACTAAAATTTTAATATTAAAAATATTTAATATCAAAATAATTAATATTAAAATATTTAATAGTAAAATATTTAATATTATAATATTAATATTAAATGTTTACTATTAAATATTTCAATATTAATTATTTTAACAGTGAATATTTTAATATTAAATTTTTTATATTAAATATTTTACTTTAAAATTTTACAAGTAAAATTTTAAAATAGTGAAGTATTTAGTATTAAAATTTTAATATTTAAAAATAAATAAAAAATAAAATAAAAAAGTTTAAGTTGCAAGGGAAAATGATTTATTAGGGGAATGCAAATTGCAAGGGGAATGTGATTATTCCGGGGAATTATACCCCAAAATTAAATTTTCTGCTAATGCGTCCAATTGGGACCACATACTCTTCTGTATGTGGTGGATGACTCTGGCGCCAATTGCTAGAGGGGTGGCGCCCTGCACCCCAGTGGTGGCCAAATGTCTTGATAAAAGGCAATTGGGTGAGAGAATCAACTAGGAGATTTTTTTTTGGGGGGCACATAGTACCCATATAGTGTTGCTATTGCAAATGAGTCATATAGGACGTGCTTGACTGTCCTGTATCCCTGTGGTGTCTTCTGTCGGTTGAGGGCTACGCGGCATATATTGATTTGTATGGGTACATCTTCCAACTTTTTGATGTTGGCTTTCAATATGCAGTGGAGAAGGATTCCCAGGTACACCATGACGTGGATTCTTTGTGAGGTATACTTTTCTGAGAACATGCACAATTTTTTTGAAAGTTTGTACTAACCTATTGATATAGGACGTTTGGCTGAATTTGAAGAGGGTACCGGGGGCGCCTGACTTGAATCTGCCCCCCAGGCCTCTGCAAATGAAATAAATAAAGGTTTAAAATTATTCACAAGGACTGCATCCCCGACTTTATTGGATAGAGACTTAAAAATTTCATTAAAAATTGCTGATTTCAGATATTCATTTCCAATTTGAAAGTCAGTTTTTATTAATTTTTTTTCTAATTTGTTGATATTTGTGAAGGGGAACCTTTGAACGCTTTCATATATGTATTCATCAAAGTTCAGTTTTATATCCCCGCAAATTTCATTCATTTCTTTGATTTTAATTGTTGATCCTAGTTTGTAGGCTTCCCTTATCCATGGTGAGCACCCCGCGGGTGGTTGATATTCCCTATCTTGAGCTTCACTATTAAAAAAATTATTCATATTCTGTTGAATTATTTTATTTATTTGGTTTTTATTTATTTGTTTTATAGGGGCCACCAGTGACTGGTAACCCCCATAAAACCAACTCGGCGTAAAAGCCGCCACTTCCGCGACCTCATCCCCATCCTGGGTGATGACTAAAATAAATATAAGTAAAACATAAAAAGACTTACTGATTGTTTCCCCTGTGGCCCCCTCAGCCACAGGCGCCATATCAGCAAACTTCATGAGCGTTGGATGCTCTTCATTAATTTTCTTAGGCTTAATTTTCCTTATTCTTCTTGCAACTTGTGCTTCCTCTTGATTTTCATTTGATAAAGCTTCTGTATTTCTTGAAGCGCTTCTGCTTCTTGCTTGCGTTTCATTTTCATTTGTTTCCATTTGGTTGGTTTCCTCTTCATTGGTGTTGATTTCCTTTTGAATTTCTGTTCCTTCTATTAGTTTGATCTTCTTGTTGTTTTCTTTGGCCCCCTGCCAGAACTCCCACAAATTGTATGCCGTGTTGTTGAACTTTAGACTTGATAAAATTGTTCCCTGTAGATTAAGTACTTTTTCTTTATTCTTTTCATCTATAATATTTCCCAATTTGTTCAGAGCATCTTCTTTTGACTGGATCAGTGGCTGGCCCTTGTCCCCCAGCTTTCCTGTCACTATTTCCCTGATATTTTTCTTGATTTCAACAACCTTTTGCAGGTGAGCTTCTAATTTGTTGATTAAGTTATAGATTGATGACATTTTGTTTGAATTCCATCAAAAAACTGGCTTTTATAGTATTATCTTCAACGCATACATATTTTTGTCATCATCATTACTAAATTAAAGACAATAAATGTAAATATTGCATTAGAATATTGCAATAAGACATCAACTCTTGATATTTTGATATTATGTGCATAACTCAATGCATTTTGTTTAATAAAATTCATTGTAAACGAGGCCTTTTTTATTGTAATTTATATAAATTGACTGTGTTTATACTACAGAGCCATTAGCGCTTAGTATAATATTAATAATTAGTACATTTTACAGCCTGTATATTTACCTATTGGTAATAATTATGTAAACTTCTTAGTCAGATTTTGCAAGGTAATAATAATGTAATGTGTTAATAGAATACTGTTTATTGTCATTAATTGGCTGATTTTTTGATGTGGCAATTGTGCATTTTCTGATATTTACGCACTAGTATCCAATTGGTTGGCTTCACATCCAATCATACAGGCTAGGAAAACAAGCCGCCACCCCGTGACTGGATGTGGTCGGGGTGGCGGCTTGTTTTCCTATTGCCTGTGTGATTGGATGTGAATCCAACCAATTGGATACTAGTGCGTAAATATCAGAAAATGCACAATTGCCACATCAAAAAAATCAGCCAATTAATGACAATAAACAGTATTCTATTAACACATTACATTATTATTACCTTGCAAAATCTGACTAAGAAGTTTACATAATTATTACCAATAGGTAAATATACAGGCTGTAAAATGCACTAATTATTAATATTATACTAAGTGTTAATGGCTCTCTAATATAAACACATTCCATTTTGTTAAATTATAATGGAAAAGGTCAAGTTTACAATGGATTTTATTAAAAAAAATGCATTGAGTTATGCACATAATATCAAAATATCAAGAGTTGACGTCTAATTGCAATATTTTAATGAAATATTTACATTTATTGTCTTTAATTTAGTAATGATGATGAAAATATCCATAGAAATAATTATATGTTACCACATCAAATGTACAACATTCTTTACACATGGAAACTTATAACAATGTAAAAAATATATTATTAATTATGAACTGAAAGAAAAAATCAATTTTAATAGTAGTCACCAAGAAAAGATTTATTTACTAATCAAAGGACAGGAAGGGGAGGGAATGGGCGGAATGAACATCGCCTTCATCTGCGTCTAAGAAAGGGACAGCATCAGAGATGGTGGGGAGGGAATGGGTGGTGGTTTGGGAGTCAGAGTTGGAAGGCAGGTGGCTTGATGGGGGGTTGGTGAGGCAGGGTTTGTTGACTGGGAAGGGGCAGCAAGAGCTGATTGCTTCAATTGCTTAAATTCTTCTTCCGTCACATATGCGGGCTTGACAAAACAGATGGAGTGGCACAGGGGGAGGCGGGGGTCCTTTCTGGACTTATCACTATCACTTGCATAGAAGATGATGAGATCAAATAAGTCCTGGACGGATGCGGAAGGGGAAAGCTCATACCCCTTATCAATTTGGGTGCATAGTTTGTTGTAGGTGGCAGGCTTCAAGCGCCTGAGGGCAGAACCAAAATTGTAGAGACATACATCTGCAAGATGCATGTCGGCGTGGTTGATGGGGTAGGACCAGCAGGTATGCCCCGCAGCCCTGATTTCTTGGGTTGCCCATTCCCGCTGCTCCATCTCCGCACTCAGTACAACTGTGTGCACGGCGTTTTGGGAGGCCCACTCCTCCAGCATGGCCTTGAGCTCTGTCTGGTAGGCATACCCATCTGCAGTGTTTGATATTGCCGAGTAATAATTGACGCCCAATGGGGAAACTGCCAATAAAACCCCAACAAAACAATACAAGATTGGGCCGCGCTTGTACACGTCAGATTGGATGCGCTTCTCTCCAAAGTCTTGGATACTTGCAGATATCTTAGTGTATGATAGGAAGATGACGTCATTACGGGCCCTCATTGCCCTCCCTTTAATAAAATTAATAATGGTTGCATTGTATGGGTTGGTATCCACCAAAATGGGGCCACCAAGAACTTGATTGGACAAGATTCTAGCAGCAACCATGACTCCGTGCATCCATGAATTCACTGTTCTTTTGTTGGTGAAGATGCCGTGGAGTCCCAACTGGAGACGTACCTGGACCAGGGGCATCCACGGGTCACGTTCCATAATGGCCATCATGAGAGGATGGGATTTTTCACCTTTGGTTGAGGTACAGGCACCAGTTGGGGTCTTCTTGGTGGGGGGCCACAGTTGGCGTGGGCTTGCAGGGTTGCAGCCACAGTTGACTTTGCAAAACCCATTGCGGCCGCAATTTCCCCGAGGGACATAAGCTTGTCTTGCTTTTCAACCATTTTGAGAACAATGTCCGGAGTGATCAATTTTCTTCTGCGTCTTGCAGGCTGATTGGCTGGGGGAGGGACATGTCCATCTTGGGAACTGGTTAATGCCATCTGATTGGCTGTTTTGGGGTTCTGGGCTCTCTGGGTGACCCCATGGCTAAAATGGCTGGTTCTGGATGCCATTGCTGATAAGGGATTTGGGTTGGCAGCTGCCTGTGCATGGTGGGCAAACAGGGCCATGCTGGAAGTTGCAGGGGAAAGAACAGACTCCTGGGTGGGGCTTGCAGAGGGGCCTGTGGGTTGGGAGTGGCCATAGACAGAGGCTTCACCGTCAAGAGACCCAGCGTAGCCCTGCATGATTTTGTCAAGGCCAGGGAACAGCTTGTTGGCTTGGTTGTTATTGAAAGAAGACATAATAAAATTTATTAAAATTTTAAACTCAAGAAGAGGAATGTATATTTTAGTCAATTTTATTGTTAAATATGTCAATTTTGTGAATATTATGATCTAAAATTTAGCTGTCCTAAAATGGAATAGGGTGATTTTTGAGAATGCCTGTGCTTCCTAAAAGAATCAGCACAAATCCACTCTAGATCCTTTGGCATCCTTTTTGAGACACCCATAAATTATATTTATTTCAAATTCATCGCAATTATGATTTGAAACTTGGTTCTTGGATTTGACAATCCCGCAATTTCAGATTTGTTAATTTTCACATGATGTCTATGATTTGTTTGAAATATAGGAATTCTCAAATTGTACATAAGAATCCCGCGTTTCTGATTCATGTATCCTGCATTTGTTTGTTGGGTTTTGTCTTTTGTTAGTTGAGTTATCTGCTCAAGAGATTCAAAATTTGCCAATTTAAATAAACCAAAAAAAGTCAAATTAAATGGTTAATTTTATTAAATATTTTATTTTTCACTCAGCTGAGTTGCCCGCAAAAGTGATTCAAAATTTGGACCAAGGATTTGACAATCCCGCATTTTTACGTTCAGGTTCTGAATTTACAGTAGCAGATCCATAACCATTTGAAAGTGGGATTGTATTGATAGACCTCATTACAGTATTTAGAGCAAGTCAGCTTTTCATAATAGTGATAATTGATTTTTCAACCAGATAGCCTATCCTCTGGGCAACCAAAGATCATGTAGCCAAAACAATAAACAGGTCCATTAACTTTGTAATCCTTGCAAAATATGGGATATCAGACTTCTTTTCATAGATGGTGCACCTGAACAAAAAAGTGGTGAGCTAAAAAAGCTAGCTGAACAGAACATCAAACACTTCACTGCATCACAATACTACCCACAGGAAAATGGTTGTGTGAAATGTCTCAATGGCAGCTAGATAAGATCATTGAAAAAATAATAGATGAGATACCAAAAGAGACCTGGCCCAATACATCAAGCATGCTCTGTAAATCTCTAGAGTTTAGATGAATCAAGGGACAATACACTCCCCTGTTGAACTAACATATGGTTTAAAAGCAGAAATTCAGAAGAGAAACAGCATACCTAGAATTTCTACTCCAAAGTGAAGATTAATTTCAGAGAAACATAACTCAGAGTTGAAAGCAATAAGGCTCAAGGCCAAACTAGCCTTAGAAAAAATAACTCAAACTCAAAAAATGATGACAACAGATACATCTCTTTTCAAGGAAACTATCCCTTGATTACTGACTCCCGGCATAAAACAATTGGACCCAACTCACAGAAGCCTAGGCAAAATCATCCAATCCCTGCCCCACTTTAACACCTACCTTGTGGGGTTCAGGAAAAAGACTGAAAAATCATAAAGAAGCACAGCAGAAATTTTTGGACCCAACAGGATAGACAAATCCACTGCACTCACTCTCACAGACAAACGGCCAAAGTATCATAAACCGGTTGCTATCAAGAGCTTACTGCCAGAAGGTTCTCTGAAGAGAAGTAACTCTTTCAGTTGGGAATGTGTTGCAGTGCACAACCAAATAAAGAAAAATCCAATTCTGGTATGATGGTTGTTGCTTGGGTAACACAACAAACACTTGACCTGCATCTTGCATATGACCGCTTCTGCACTGTGATCCCGGATCATCGTTGGCAGGAAGGCCATATTTCTGATTTACATCACTCTACTATATAGTCTAACCAATGGTTTAATAAAAACCTATACTGCTTTCCCTAAGCCCCCTCTTGAAAGTTTGCTAAGCATAAGTTAGGCTAGATGCTATGTATTGTATTTGGACAATAAATCTGGTATAGGTTGTTCACTTGTAATGCTTTAAGCAGGTATTTGGGTGCTAGTCCAGACTTGAGAATGTTGTAAGATAATACTCAAGGAGTGTGATTTCACAAGTTGAGTAGGTCTGAAAAGGTAAGGGTCTTTCAAGTTGGCCCAGTCTTGCCTGAAATTTTGAGTAAAGTCTGGAAATGGGTCAAAATGCTAGAAATGGATAATATGATGGTTTAGTAATATGCTTGTGTTTGGTTTATTGGAAATATGGTTGATTTATATAGTATCAACAAACTGGCAATATTAGAGAATGTGGGGTAGTTTGAGAGAGGGACATGTGTTTGATGTGTGATGGAAATAATGGCATTTCAGGTGTGGGGAGTTAACCAAAAACCAGTTAATTGATTGTGTCATCACAAAATATTTATTGACTCAAGGCAGGTCATGTGACGAGCCAAAAAGGGTGTCTAAGTTCTTGGAGTTCCATTTAAAAACCTTCATTAATTCGATTTTCTCCCTCTTAACTGTTCCACTTCGATTCTCCATGCCATGTGCGGAATTTAAGATTGTAATTAAGCAACACGAGCCTACAATAGAGCAACATTGGTTCGAGATCCTCAGCAGGCATACTGGCAAGTTCAGCTAGTCTTTGGTGGTTGATTGTATAGCCCCTTTAGCAATCTAGCCTTATTAATATCGACAATAGTTCTTACTCATATAAATCGAGATTGATTAACCCTAACTGGCCTGATCTTTTTGCTCATTTACCTTTCAGTTCTGCTTTGGATCGGATAGCTTTATACAATGAACTTCCAAAACTTCTTTGCTGGCAATCCTTTGAATCGGTAATTTTTACTGTGTAAACATGGCATTCTTCAATTGTTTTTTTCGCATGCCTCAATTATACCATTTTAATAATATATTAAAAAGCTTTAATAGCATTTTACATTTTAAACTAACTTGGTTTCTCTTGAAATACACTGTTTTATTTTTCTATGAGAATTCTTATTACGGGAGAACTATTGAAGAGTCTCCTTATTGGGGCTATGGTGCTGATTTACCCTTTTTTAAATGGATCGTTGGAGTTTGATAGAAATGTTTCTTTGAAAATTACCTCCACTGAGATTATGCTTTTGACTGAAGCGAAATATCCCGATTTCAACAAGTTGCTGTTCGACGAAACGTCCTACTATCACCCGTAAATAATATTTGTTGAATCTATTTGCAGCTTGTCATGAACTGATAACTAAACTATGGCCTCAAGGGAAATCATTACTCTCTGAATTAATGCTCCGGCTGCTGTGGTTTCATAGCTAGTTTGTGGCTATTTCTAGGGATTGAATTGAATATTTGTACAGAGCGCTTTCTTTCCATATTAGCTAAGGAGTAGAAAACTAAACATTGCGTATTAGATGTGGGCCCATGCGTCGGAATACTTCCAAGCTTATAGAAGATTTAAAGGCGCCGGAATCTAAAATCATCCTCTTTAATAAGGATTCATTAATGTTTGATGCTTCCAAGAAGCAGGTTGTTGAATTTAATTTTTCTTCGCTGGAGTTGCTATTTAAAGGCGCATTGCCTATCAACCAGTCGTCCCGAGATGCTTCCCAACTGGAAAAGGAGCAGGGGATACTTATGATTCTTTTGGGCAGTGAGAAAGGGCAAGCAGGATTGAAGGCCACGTATTGGGCGCTTCAGATTGGCGGCAACAAAGTTTTGGCAGACCAAGTAGTGCAGTTTTCCAAAGGTTGATAATATCTCTTGGCTTTGACTCAAGTTTAGAACAAAGTGCTCTTGGGAATGAGTTTTTACGTCTAAGGCCTGCTGCTTTTTCGCTTTCTTCTTCCATGGCAGCTATTGTGGCACAGGCTCGTTCTATTGTAATGCATATAAATATATTGCAGTATTACTTATACTATAGCTTGATTGGAATGCAAAGAATCGTTTTTGCTCAGCTTGTGGATCCCCTACAGGTACACCTTGAGACATTGCAGTAGCCTTAATCTATTAGGTCCTGCCGAAGTAGGGTACAAAAGAGAATGTCTAAGCAGTGGCGATGATTCATGTATCAGCAAGATAGGCGTTCAAAATGTGTCCTATCCGCGAACAGGTTTGAATTCAGTCCATGGCATTAAATTTCAGATGCGGTTGCGATTACGTGTGTCGTCTCCAAGGATGGCCAACGAACGCTCCTTGGCCGCAAATCTGTTTGGCCTAAGAAAAGGTTTTCTTGTGTTGCAGGGTTCCTCGAGCCCTCTGAATCAATCGAGGTTGAGTTCTCCCTTGCGTTAATTAACCTTGCTAGGAAGCTGCATACCGTGAAATCTTTGAGGAAACTGGTGTGACAGTCGGGAAGGTGCTGTATCATTCGAGTCAGCCCTGGGTATTATTTCTTAACTGGCATCTAAAAGTTTAGCCCTTCCCCGGAAACTTAATGGTAGGCTGCCATGCACAAGCGGTTGACGAGACGATCAATCCGGTTGATGACGTAAGGGATTCACTTTGCTTCTAACTGATTGCGGGATAGGAGCTCGAAGGTGAGATATGTTACGACAAGTTAACAGCTTAGAAATCAAATGGTTTTCTCGGGAGGAAGTCTTAGTAGCCTTGCACAAGCTTAATGATACACAATGGCTAGAAGCTAGTGAAAAGGAAGATTTGGACCAAGTACCGCTTCTCCTCCCACCTTCCTATTCTATTGCCTTCCAGCTAATCAAAAGTTGGGCTGAAGGGGCTTCCGGCAACTTCTAAAGTCGTCTGGGTGGCTTCATGCGATCTTGTTGGCTACGTAAAGGTTGCTTATACTTTTCATCCGTTGACATAATAAGGTAACGCTATTTAAAGATCTGAAGTAGTAGCAATGGGTATTTAACTTTGTTAAAATTCTTAATAGTTTATACCAAATCCTGAATTTTAAATCTATTATATAAGGGCACTTCTCATTAAGCAAGTATTAAAAAATCTTATAAATAAGCCAGTCACCTTTAAAAAACCAACTCTTTTTTATTTTTAGTTTTCGTTTAGCCAAGGCCAAATTTTAAATGTAAGCTAACAACTCTATTGCTGTTTAAATAATGAACTGATTGGTCTTCTTTTTTACTCTTTTACTAGGTATCTTACCCATCTTAGAGTTTGGTACAAAGTTAAATTTAATGCATTGAATTAAATCTGTTAAGGCTTTAAAACGAGACTATATACCATCTACTCAGTTTAGATATAGGCATGTTTAAAATATGATTTGGGATTATCAAGTAGCTTATGAAATCCATATACAGTAGTTTCCAAACATGCGGAGAGAAGCAAATTTAGTTGCAGCTACTCTGGAAAACACTAGTGTCATTCAGGCGTGACATGCAATTTATTAAGATTGATCAACAAGCACATCGTTTATTGAGATGAAGCGAAACCGGCCTCAAACAATAGGCACATATCAAATTAGAAATCATTTACTGACGCACAAAAAGCTTTAAAGCCTACTAATGGGACAGGCATAGGGCTGTGGCAGATTCTTCACAGAGGCTGCTTTTAAGTGAACAGCCTTTCAGAACGGCAACCGTCAGCACTTAAACTGTCTACAAGTAACATCCTCCATGTCGACAATTCCCAAAAAATATTTTTTGTATTTTCATTGTATGTTTGATGATTTTCCCCTTAAATAATTGTTCTTAATGTTAAAAGTTAAATTTGATTGTGATTTTCAAATTTTGAGTGAAGCTGTAAAAAATAAAGCCAACATAAAACTCGGAATTGTCGACATGGAGGATGTTACATGCAGACAGTTCAAATTCTGACGGTTGCCTTCAGAAAAAATCTGGGCTAGATCCCAGAAGAATGGGGTTCACCCATCTTATTGAACCATGGCCTAGCAACAAGCTGCCATTAGAGCTGCAGCAGATTAAAAACACACTGATTATAGCATTTGCTGTAATTGGTGCATCCAAGCTGTTGTGTTTTTGGATTCCCCTAAATTAGGGGAATCCAAACTTTCCAAAAAGGTAAAATATGGCTTTCTGGTTTCTGGATGAGCCAGATTTTAATATATTTTTAAATAAATTTCTGCTTTTAATCATAAATGTCAGGAAGCCAGGCATAGGTGGAGGCATTAGGTGACTCTGGACGGGGTATTGCCGGGCCAGTGGGTAATGCCCTCCATAGGATGGGTGCTAACTTGATAATATAGGATACAGATCGCCCAAGCAAAGACCAGAGCCCTGAGTTGGGCACCATAGTGTCTACCATTCCCGTCAAAGTAATGTAGAGAACTCCAAACAGTTGAGTGGATGTGGTCTCAGCGGCAGTGAGGGGATCCATTGGGTGGTCAGGTCGCAGGGTTAAGGGCGGAGTCATGGGGACAAAGTATGCCAATAGATAATTGTACTTGTCTTTGAACAATCTTGGCAGCCTTTTGTACCACTTTCCTTCACGTCCTATGTATTCAGTCTCTCTAGTTCTGGTCAAGGGGTCGGCAATGAGGATGGTCTCCAAGTCGTACTCTGAGTAGGCAGGGTTGGGCGAGTATTTGGTAAAATGCATAGGTCCAAAGGGGACTCCAGGGGGATGGTATAGTGCCTGATGCAGGTCGCAGGTTGGTCTCTGGAGGGGGCAGTTGCCTGATTGTCTACTTGGCCAGAGTTGAGATGAAAGATCACTAAGACTAGGTAAGGTAGGTTTTGTTCAAACCAAAGGTTCATAAAACTTTATTATCAAAATTGATGATATGGTCATCATCATACCGCCAGGGCTTTTATACCATGGGGTTTTGCTTCTTTGATTTTTGCAGGGTTCAGGTTTGAAGGCAACACACTGGCAGAGCATGGATCTTGGCTTAGAGTCCTGAGGATGGCAGATCCAGGTTGTGCCTGCTCTGATGAACAGAAGTGGTGATGCTTTGTTCTGCCGCTACTGTTCACCACATCACCTGAGCAGTCAAATTGTATTGCCCGTTCTGGATGGAAGACTGGCAGAGGCTGGTGGTCATTGGTTAGCTAACAGTAGGTTTTGTTTTAACCTTATTTAGGCAAGCTACAACCTCTGCATAGGTCTGGATCTTTGGTGGCACGAGGTTGGCAGCAATCTGGTATCCATTCAGGGAATTGTCCTTAGAAGACTGGCGGGTCTCAGAGTAACTCAACAACTCAGGTTTGCAACTCAGTGAGTTGGCAGGTTTCCGTCCATCCTGGGTGACTCGATTAGCCTTTGGAGGGTCAGGTTCGATTCTGGGGTTTCCAATGTTGATATTGAACTTCCAGTCTTGACACTTGGAAGACTGGCAGGTTCCTGTTCCTCCTGGTTTGGGCAAGGCATCTCTGGCGGGCCAGGGTTTGACCCAACTGGCAGCCTGGCAGGCTCCTGTCTACCCTGTTCAACATAAGGCTTTTCTTGAGTCCCAGGGTTCAATTACTGGGTTTTCAATGAAGTATTGAAATGTTATTCATGACAATAAAGTAATACTTGAATTTTTATATTTTTTATTTAAAAATTGAAGAAAAAAATATTTTTATTTAAAAAGAATCTGTTTTGGATATGATCCTACTCATAATAGGCAGAATCAGATTATTTTGACCATATTTATTTAAAGCTAGTAAAATAAAGGTTTAAACAAAAATATATACAGACCTAATATGTAAGATGCACTACATATATTGTTTTACTGTTTTTTGCCCCACTCCCTAGGTTTCAGCCTGTGGTTTTCCACCAGATGAAAAGTAGGTGAAGTGTCAGAGATTCCTCACCACTCCTGCACTCTACCAGTTAGTCAACAAGTTGGAGGTCAATCAAGTGGTAGAGCCAGGTAAAGGCCCCAGCCTAACTTCATAATGTAGTAGATCACATACCCTAGGGGTACCAATTTCTAAGATAATGAGCAGTATAATCCACTAGTCCAGTCATTTTGAGATATATCAGGCTGGGATCATCTGTTGCATATAGCCTAATATCAAGGACCTTTGTAATAATTCAAAGGTGCAGTATTAAACTAATACTCATTTTATAGGCCATGTGGTCTAAAGGGTAGAAAATCAGGGTTAAAAGCAGGGTTAGAAACAAATTCTTATATTGCAGGAATCTCTGATTAAGTCTAAGTTACAGAAAGATAATAAAGAGATAGACAATTTGCTGGCTGAACCAGAGGTTCACCAGAGTTGCTACAATAAAATAATGATACAACTTAACTAAAAGGGGGGTTTTATATGCTAAAAATCCTAGTATTAGCCCCTCCAGGTTCACTTAAAATGAGCTCATCTGAACTGAATAGTTTTGGGAATTTGATTGGTGTGGCAACTGAACTTCATCTCTGAGGCTACTTTATTCTTAAATAGCCTTGAAAGACAATTGTGATACTTGAGCTTGGCTCACTTGATTGGCTGTTTAGGTTTAGGTTCCAAGGCTTTGGCTAAGTAGCCAATTCACCTTGAATTTGGTCTAGTGATCTAGGCTTGGTGGCTTTCCCTTCTGATGTTTGACTTGAAAGTATAGATTGGCCTACCAGGGTCTTGAAGATTGTTGAAACAGGGGGAAAGGTTTTCAGCCCCAGAAATAACTTGCAAGTCTGGGCTCTCAATATTTTCTGAATTGGGAATTTATAGCTCTTTTTAACATTATTGGCTGATCTAGCCTTTGTTGGAGCCTGAGCTAAGCAACAAACAAATATATTTTTCTCCTTGGGTCCTTTTGCTGCAAGGAGAAAGGGTTTTGAACCTATTCTGAGCTCTGGATTCTGTTGTGATCTCTTTAATGGGGTTAAGTTCAATATGAAACCTTCCTTGAAAGTGAGAGGCTGGTACAAGCCTTCAACTGCTCTGATGGCTGCCCCCTACTTTATGCTTTCAGCAACTTATAGGAACTTTCTAGGGCCAGTCCTAACATGCAGCCTCATTTTTATAGATAAAGATATACCTCTAGCTATAAATTTAAAAAAGAATTTTCTAATTTCAGAAATCCAAAAGGATTGAGTTGGACCCAACTTGTGTGCTTAAAAAAGATGAGAATTAGAATTGTTTCAGAATGGGTCTGCAATGACCCTAAACAAGCATGAAAGTTTATAAACACTTTATGGAGATAAAGTTCAAAAGCCACATAACTATATCAGGGTCAAACCTGACATGGTCTACCTTATTATTAGCCTGCCTGATGAACACTCAGAAAGCTTTGATCAAGGAACTTCACTTGGGACACAAAAACACCCAGGAAATTCAAACATCTGCGCAGATGCACCAATTTCTTGTCAGATGGGTTGGTGTAGATCAGATTCTAAATTAGTGGCCACAATTCTTCAAGACACATCTGTGTATCTAACTGAAACTTTAATTCCTGAACCTGGTGAAACCTATTCTAAGAAAATTATGCTAGCTCTGGAATTAAATGTCTTGCCTGTAAATTAATTTGCAGCTGGGGGCCCAGGCCATTCACCTTTCTCTGTTAAAGAAAAGGGCCTTGATTAAAAATTGGATCTGAATGTTCACCTCTTAAAATATCTTGTGAAGAAAGTATGGAAGATTTGACAAGAAATCAGGGCATTCAAAAAAGCGTGGGGAAGAAGAAAATCAATATGAGCCTAAAAATAATGAGAACACATATTTTAAAGTGAAGCAATTATCTTATATAGAAGCTCTTAAGACTCCAAACTATCTGGAAGAAAAACAGAACCTCAGCATAAGCATCCCAGATAAGTAAGCAGAACAGGCAGCACCCAAGGAACCAGAAAAAAGTTTCAAACTTAAAAATAACAGTAAAACATATCAAATATGCCTAGACAACATTTCAACCCAAGAAATTATAATAAGTGATGAGAAGCAACTTCTGAGCAAGCTTAGAATATGGATTTAGAGAAGAACATAATTTATTGGATAATATTTTAGACTTATATAGCTTGTGCTGTGGTGGGGACTTAATTCAGATCAAATATATTGAAGATCATGTGTCAGGGCCCAGAAAGCCCGGGAAAATCAGCTGGCCTTCCTAGAGGTGAAAACCCCCACAGTTTGGGAACCCCTACCAAGTATCTCCCAGAGCGAGAAAACCCCCTTTTGACTAACAAATGGCCCAGGATTTGAGAGGCACACAAGTCTCAAATCCCTGGCTTCAATTCTATTATTGAATTTGAGCCTCTCAACTATCAGTAAATGGTACATCAGGAGCGCAATTGTTCAATCACGCAATTGGGTGCTCAATCTCTTGCAGGATCTATAAATAACTGTGGTACCTCAGCATGCTGCAGTTAAAGAAAAGTTCATGTTATAATAACCTATGAGCACCCCCTGGTCCAAGTACACAAATTCTAGTGAAAATTGTAAGTTTAACTGCAATTGATGCCATCAGTTCTCTGGTGGCACTAAAAGCCTCAAAATTACCAGTAAGTATAAGTAGTGAGGGAGAGAAGCCCTCCTCACTGTTGACATCTTAATAAAGCAAGTTTATGCCTAGAAATTATTATTTTATTGCAGGAATTGTATATTTTTGCTCAAATTTAATTATTCCCTTTGCATCCATTTGTGAATCCACTACTCAATACAAACTTGCATATCCATATCCTCCCGGCTATACTCCTGCTGCCCTTGCCAAACCACCCCGCGCCCTTGACTTGGAGTATTTCCATCCCCATCACCTGGACCTACCACCAGCAATGAAGGATATTCCAACTTCCCCTCCTCTCCCCGACGCGCCTCCCACCCAGGACTTTAGCAAGCTGGGGTTTGTCTATATCACAGTATTGGGGCTGGCCGACCAAGTCATGCCCCATACTGGGAGTTGGCGCCCCCTAGCCACTGCTCTAAACTACCTGGTTTGCATAGCGCCTATTGTGTACATGGCCTTTCAGGCCCGGCCTGCCTCCCCTGTGGAAGTCCAGCCGGACTCTGGTATGGGCCGTGACAGTATGTTAACCATATCTAAACTAGTAACCCTGGTCCCCTATTCTTCTTTGATTATAGGGGCATCTTGTATGCTTTTATTTATGACCTCAGCTTACTACCTAAGACAGTATTTGACCAAGAAACAAGAAACAAACAAATGCCAAGAAGAAATTGTTGCCAAGCCATCCCAGATCCAGACCGTGACTATCTCCACCTTAAACTAGAATACCGCTGCTCCCATGACCTTTCCTGACCTGCCAAAAATGGACTTGGCTGGCTTCAGAAAAGAAATGATCATGATAAATGCCCTGTTCCGTGCCCACCCTGAGAGCTTCAGAGACAACGCTCAAAAGTTTATGATGCTGGCCGCCCAACTGAAGGATGACACCAGAGAAACCTTCTTGACCAGCCTAGAGGAAGATCTAGATCTCATACTCTCCTACAACCAATTCCTGAAGAGAATGAATTCTGCAACCACCTCTGCTGGGGCCAAGATCCAAGCCTACATGGGGCTCATCCGCCTGACCCAAGGAAGAGACAACCTGGAGACCTACATACAATAATCCCTACGCCTGGAAGAGGCTACCAAGATCCATGACAACATATCAGGCCTGCATTTCAGAAACAGTCTGAACCCACATCACACCAGCCTAATGAGAAACCACCAATGTGATCTCCCCAAGGACAAGCTCCTGGCTATTGCCAGAGGCATGGACTTCAGCCAATCACAAGGATACCACACTGGTCAACCCTGGAGCAACCAGACACCTGGTGCAATTAGGCCCTGTTTGAACATGACCCCTGAAGAGTACCAACATCACATCAGAAGTGGGCTATGCTTCTATTGCCACCAGAGTGGCCACTTATCCAAGGATTGCACTAGATGCTCCAACGGAAGCCAAGGAGCCACCATTTAAGCAATAAAAAATGCTTTCCAGTCTTATCCTATCATTGACACCACTTTGTATTACCATGACCACAAGGTGAGCACTGTAGCCCTCCTAGACAGTGGGGAAGCCCTCAACTACATGAAACGTAGCCTAGCTGATAAACTGGGTGTACCAATACAGGGAAACCCCTGACTGGTAACCTTGGGTAACAAGATAACAGACCTGTCCCACAAATGCAAAGAGTTTGTCTCCCTGAAGTTAAACAAGAGACTCCTGCCCACCAGATTTCATGTCATGGAGAAGCTTCCCAAACCTGTAGTGATAGATTTTGAATGGTGGGTTGACCACCAATTGAACTTGGACTATAAAAACCATCAAGTGACTGTCACTCATGAGAGCCAAACCTTAGAGGTCCCCTGCCTGAACCCCCAGCAGACCCCTGAGTTAAACAACATCACCATGGAATCCTGCAAAGCTGAGATCCCAAAATGTTTGAAACCTTGGGAGTCTGTCTTCTCAGAAGAAGAAGCCACCGCCTTGCCTAAACACAGTCAGTTTGACCACACCATTAACCTCCTCCCCGGAACCCAACCTAAGCATGGACCTTTCTATAGTTGTAACATGAAGAAACAATCCACCTTAAGAGAGTACTTGGACAAGATGTTGAAAAAGGGATATATATGTGTCTCCAAATCTCCTTGTTTGTCCCCTTTATTGTTTTTTAAAAAGAAGGGTGGCAACCTATGTCCTTATGTCAATTACCAGGACCTAAACAGCATCACTGTGAAAAACAGATACCCCGTACCCAATGCTGAAGACCTCTCAGAACAGCTTTCAGGAGCCAACATCTTCTCACAGGTTGATTTGAGGGATGCCTTCAACCTGATCTGTATCAGGCCTGGCGACAAATAGAAGACCGCTTTCAAGACTAGACAAGGTCTCTACAAATACTTGGTTATGCTGTTTGGTTTGTGCAACACGCCCAGCACTTTTCAAAATATGGTGGACGTGGTCTTGGGAGGACTCAAGGATCAGTGCTGTGTAGCCTACTTAGATGACATCCTCATCTATAATTGCACCCCTGAAGAACATGTTGAACACCTTCAAGCTGTCCTACAACGCTTCAAGGAACACAGAATCTTTGTTAAACTCCATAAATGTGATTTCTTCCAAGAGGAAGTAGAGTTCTTGGGCTACAATATACTGAAAGAAGGTTTTGCAATGACACCCAACAAAATAGAGGCCGTGCTGCCATGGCCTGAACCTAAGAGCCGCAAGGAGGTCAGAAGCTTCTTGGGACTGGCAAACTTCTGTCAGGAATTTGTCCAAAATTTTTCTTTGATCTGCTTGCCCTTGACCTGCCTCACCTCTGAGAAAAACCCCTTTGTGTGGGATGACACCGCCAAGTCAGCCTTTGAGCGCTAAAAAATGCCTTTGTTTCTGCCCCCATCTTGGCAATGCCATTTTACAATAAGACCTTCATTGTGGAAACAGACCCCTCTGACTTTGCATTGGGGGGTGTTGCTTCAGGAGGGGCATGGTAGTAAGCTGCACCCTGTAGCTTAATACTCAAGGAAGTTCACTCCGCCTGAGTTAAACTACCCCATCTACAATAAAAAGATGCTTTTTATCATACAGTCCTTGAAACATTGGAGAAGATACTTGTGTGGCATCAACCATCCAGTGAGAATCATGATCAATCACAAGAACCTGACATACTTCTTCAAACTGTAACAACTAAATCAGTGTCAAGCTAGATGGGCCCTATTCCTAGCAGATTACAACTTATCAATCAGCTACAAACCTGGAAAGATAAACATTGTACCTGATGCCTTAAGCCAAAGAGCAGACATTTTTACTAGCGCCAAAGAGATTGAAGAATTCAACACAAAATCCTTGCTGTCCCCAAACATGATTGAGCCAATGCTCCTATTCCTGGGACTATCCAGTAGAAGAGAAGAAATCCAACTAGTTCAGAACGTAGACCAGTACTGCATCTCCATCATGGAAGATTTAAAGAAAGATAGCAACAGTTGATACTACCAAACAGGCTACTCCTTACATGGAAACACCCTGCAGTTACACAGACGCACCTACGTACCAGAAGGCCCACTGAGCTTAGAGATACTGAAGGAATACTACAACTCCCACATGTCAGGACACCTTGGGTGTACAAAGACTCTCAAAGGGATTCAGAGAACCTACATGTGGCCCAGGATGAAGCCAGAGATTGAAGGATACCTCAGTGGTTGCAAGACATGTGGACATACCAAGCCTAAGTGAGGAAAGCCAGAAGGATTACTACAGCCTCTTCAGATTGCAGAAGGCCCTTGGAAGTCAGTATCCATGGACTATATTGTGGAGCTATCCAACTCAAAAGGATTCAATGCCATCCTTGTAATTTTCAATTATTTCACCAAGATGGCTCACTTCATTCCAACAACAACCAAAGTAACAGCAAAGAAAACTGCCACCCTCTTCCAGAACCAAGTATTCATGAGCCACAGACTCCCACAAGAAGTGGTCTCAGACAGAGGCCCACAATTCACCTCCAAGTTTTGGGCCCAAATCCTAAAGGATTTGGGAATAAAAAGGTTGTTGTCTACTGCCTATCACCCCCAGAGCAACAGAAAGAACAAGAGAGTAAACCAGGTCCTCAAACAATACCTACAATGCTACGTTAACTTGGGACAGAATGATTGGGTAACACACCTACCAATGGCTCAGTCTACGTACAACAACCAAGACCACAGCTCCACCGGTATGTCCCCATTCAAAGCCAACTACAGATTCAACCCCACATGGGATGCCCCCCACAGAGAAAGCCAACAACCCATAAGGACAAGACTGGTCAGCAACATCCACATGTGCCAAGAAGAATGTGCCCAAAACCTGAGAAGAGCAGTACAAGTATACAAGGACTTTGCCAGCAAGAAACAAAGCCCTGGCCCCCAATTGAAGTAGGAGACCATGTGTACCTCAGCGCAAAGAACATCAAGACCACTGCCCCTTGCGCTAGCTTGAGTCACTGACAAACAGGCCCTTACAAGGTCTTGCAACACATTGGTACCGTAGCCTACCAACTAGAACTGCCCCCTGGATGGAAGATTCACAAAGTATTCTACCACTCTCTGTTATCAAAGAAGAAAGGACCTTCTCTCCTGAACCATATAGTGAGAACAGCTCCCCCACCCATCAAAGTAGGAAGTTTCACAGAACACAAGGTCAAAGCCATCCTGGGACACAAACTCCGTACCAAAAACCTCACTTACTGGTCAAATTGAAAGGGTACCCCAATGAAGAGAATACTTGGGAACCAGAATCCAACCTGGAGAATGCCGCTAACCTGCTGAAGGAATACAAGTCTTGGAATAAAGAATCATGCTCTGCAAGCTCAACTATAGTAGGAGATGATGTCAGGGCCCAGAATGCCCTTGAAAATCAGCTGGCCTTCCTAGAGGTGAAAACCCCCACAGCTTGGGAACCCCTACCAAGTATCTCCCAGAGCGAGAAAACCCCCTTTTGACTAACAAATGGCCCAGGATTTGAGAGGCACACAAGTCTCAAATCCCTGGCTTCAATTCTATTATTGAATTTGAGCCTCTCAACTATCAGTAAATGGTAAATCAGGAGCGCAATTGTTCAATCACACAATTGGGTGCTCGATCACTTGCGGGATCTATAAATAACTGTGGTACCTCAGCATGCTGCTGTTCAAGAAAGGTTCATGATATACCAACCAATGAGCACCCACCTCCTGGTCCAAGTACGCAAATCCAGTGAAAATTGTAAGTTTAACTGAAATTGATGCCATCAGTTCTCTGGTGGCACTAAAAGCCTCAAAATTACCAGTAAGTATAAATAGTGAGGAGGAGAAGCCTTTCTTACTGTTGACATCTTAAATAAATAACTTTATGCTCAGGATTCCTTAATTTCTTGCAAGATCTATCTAATTTTTCACCAATATAACTATTCTGTTTGCATTTATTTGTATCTTCACTACACTTTATAACCTCACACATCTGCTCCTCCTGGCCACCAAGAGTGATCATTTTGCCCTCCATGCTGGAGATTCCTCCTACTCCCCCCTGCCAACTGTGCCTCCTGCCCAGGTCTTCAGTAAGTTGGGTTTTGTCTATATCACAGTATTGGGGCTGGCCGTCCAGGTTGTGCCCCATACTGGGTTTTGGCGTTCCCTAGCTACTGCAGTCAACTATCTGGTCAGAATTGCGCTTATTGTGTACTTGACCTTCCAGGCCCAGCCTGCCTCCCCTATAAGAGCCCAGCAGGACTCTGGTATGGGCCATGAAATCATGTGTGAGTTGGATTTAAGCTGTTGGATACCTGAGAAAGTCATGTGATATTGGTTTGTTGCCATTTTTAGAATGTCAAACTGAATATTGGATTGGCACCAAACCAGGCAACAACTGGATGTTTTATGTGTTGGCAGCGGCCAGAATACCAGTACATCCAGCTCCTTGAAAGAAGTAGAAATCTAGATCACCTTCCAGACTTATTCAGACCCACAAATCTATCAAAAAAGACCTACTTCTAATTTTTAAACCCAATCCAGACATTAAGTATGAAATAAAGATCATTTGAAGATAGCCCTTGTGCTATTATTGAGCCTAAAATGCTAAAATTTAGAAATTCCAATTAACTAATATTGCCACCCAGAAGATGAGTAAAATCATGCTTCTGGAATTCTTGTCCTCTCTTATGAGAGACCTAGCTTCTGCTTAGTCTACACACTATACAAATTGACCCAACCTTAATTATGACTCCTTTGCCATTTGTAACTAATACTACATATTTTCAAGACCCAAAATTGAATCTTTAATCTGCTCCTTTTATGTTGCCTTTTAATGACATTTACTACTTTTTGGTTTATATGGGTAGTTGTTTTGAGAGCTTCAAACCTACAGCCAAGCTCACTAGATTGATGGTTATGGTCTGGCCTGTAAAGTTTTAGCGCAAAGAACTTCCCTTCAGCCAGGTATCCCAAATTTTGCTTCCCAAGTTTCTCATAATGGATTGGGTTTAAAAAGAAGCTTTTGTTGCAAAGTATCAAGGTATAAAAAATCACATCATTACAAAGAGCTTATTAGCAGCAAGCCAGCAGCAATACAACCAACCATCCAGCTTTACCTGCCTGGAAATATAAACAAATAGTAAGGGAGCTAAAATCATTGGCTTTTTGAGAAAATCTAGCTGTAAACATAATCTTGGTTTTGGATCAGTGATATCATTTCACGCATGTCAACCCTCTAACCATGTTTAATGAATTGGTATCTTGCATCCTTGTTTTCCCGCCCAGAATGGTTAAGATGGGGTTTCAAGAAACCTTAGGTCTTTTTAATACAGAGCTTGTCTTTTAAGAGCCTTTAATTGGGTAAAGTATAGCTTTTCACCCCAGTAAAAACACAACTGCTATAAATTTTATTGTACTGATCAACAAGGTGAGCCCTCATCAAATCCAGCTCTTAGTAGCTGATCTCATAGACCAGTACTTTACAGTAATTGCAAACTACAGTCATTGCTGCAACTGAATTAATTATAGTCAGGATTTGAAGGTAAAAACCAATAGTTCAAAGGAAAATGGCAGAGATTTAAGATAACACAATAGCTTTATTGGGAAATGGATGTTATTATATGGCAAAGGGAAGTCACAAAAGAGCGGCATAATCTAAATATGGCTTGAATTGCAAATAACTTGTCCAGGGTGTTTAGCTGGGATTGGCTTTGCGTCTTATCAGAAAGTATTGCCCTATATTTGACATTTCAGATGAGAGGTGGAGTGCTGTTAGATACAGCAAGAAGAAAATCATTGAGCGCCACCAGTGTATCATAAAATACACTGTCAGACAAGGGGTAAATCTTAGTCAAAACACTTTCAAGCCTGGCTTAAAATAATGTTTGATACTGCAATTCCAGGCCTTAAAGTAATCCTTATTTATTCCTGAGAGCCAACTTAAGGCTCAGTATGGAACTGACCCTACAGTTAGGGTCTTTCTGGAATGCTCTTTAGCTGCACCTAAATGTAAGAGAGGGGGCTAAACTAACTAAGTTTGGCTCCCATCCTGGCAAAACAAACCACCAGGATGCCGCCCAGTGGAAAACTGAAACAGCTTCTCAAAGGGGGACCACAGAGAGGACACAGGGGACAGCTGAGGGAAGTACACATTTAATCCCATCAGTATTAAGCTGGTGAGCAGCCAGGGCGTACAGATGAGAGAGGGAGGAAGCATCACAGGGGCCTGAAGGGGCACCAAGTTGCTCTTCTCCAGGATGGAAAGGGAGGATATTGACATTTTATCACCCACAGGAGTGGTCAAGGCGTAATCAACAGCATCTAAATCCAAATTGTTGCAGGTCAAACTTTTCATCACGGCCTCTCCAGAAAATAGAAGACCTCTGGTGAGATCCAAGAGGCTGGAAGGATTGTCACCCACAAGCCGAGCAGAAGAGGAGATATTTGACCATAAGTCTGGTGATGTCAACCACAAGAGCAGTAAAAATGGCGCCAAGGAAAATACCATAAATTTCAGGACAGGGAGTATCATGCTAGTGAACTCCACAAAATTTGGATAAGATTGATGGATTTTTCAGACCTGCAGACAATAAAATTGAGGCCAATTGGGGTTTCACAAGTAAGAACCATGTAAGAAGTAGCAGAACGGGCTCAGGAGCTTGGTAATGGACGCAGGTGGCTTGGGTGGGTGAGAAAACAGAAAGCGGGTTCAAAAACAAAGTGATTGTAGGGAAATTCAAAGTAAAATTAGCCTTTTATATTGAAAATTACTAAAGTTTTAAGTTCAAAAGCTATTTTCAAAAGCTCAAGCGTAACTATACAGCAACTACACGCCAAAGCCTTTCTTAATAGTTCCAGAAGAGATGCCAGGTTTGAGACGGGTTGGCACAAGGTAAAGTTTAATATAATAACTAACACTTTAATTTTTAGATTGTAAGAACTCCAAAACAGGGGTTCCAGCCAAGTAAACTTTAAAATTAAGTGCAATAGTTTCCAAACTTTAATGATATTGAAAATTAGACAAGCAGGGGACTGGAGGTCCCCTTGCTGTGTTAAAAGGAGTGTGTTGCAGGAGAGTTAAATCACATGACCACATGACTTGGATCCAATTGGCTGGTGGAGAAAATTTGCTGATCAGAGCCAGGAGGACAGGAAAGTTTCACCTTAATTTATGCGGTCCCATCTGATTGGCTAGAGGAAATCCCAGGCATTTGAAATTCACTTGGGTTTTTGGGCGTTGATATGGTGTCACCTGATTGGTTGGATCTGATGTTTTTCAAAAGTGGGCGGCATCATGTCAACAAGTAGTCCAAATTAACCAGCATTTCTTCCCAGGGGAGAGCAACCAAAGGCAATGGATCTGTGGGGTAGGCTAGCACAAATCTCTCATCAACTGTGTGTGCCAAATCCCCTAAAGAATTAAAGGGGTTGGCTGATATTTTTGGGCCCTTCTTAGTACATCTGGGGAAGATAGTGTGATTCAATGCCAAGGGTGGCAGTGAATTTACACTAAAGTAGCAAACAACAAGAGCTATTACAAAATAAAAGCTGCTAGAAAACGGGTCAAGTTATCGATTCTAACTTTGTTACAATTAAAAATCCTAATTTAGATGGGTTTCAAAAGCATGGTTGAAAACTAAAAAAGCTACAAAGATTGATAAGAGGCCATGGGGTTTCAAGTGCGTTGCTGTGGATTAAGCTTAAACGGTTGTATTTGTGTTTTGGGATGGGGGATGATCTAATGGGTACAAGATGGTTTTTATTTGGAAAATTTTGTTCTATTAGCACCACTTTTCCTTATGGTGTTTACGTTGTGTTGGATGAACATGATAATAGTTGGGTAGGACACGCCATTTCAAAAACGGCATCTCAAAAAACGCCATCTCAAATTTAATTTGAGATGGCGTTTTTTGCGTTAGTGATTTTGAATCACAAAAAAATAAAAAAACAATAAAATAGTTAAAATTTACATATACTTTTATAATACGGCATCTCAAATTTACGCCATCTTGATTCCGTCACTTCAAGTCAGATTAATTAAATCTTATTTCGCTAACTTTATTTACATATGAAATCACTTAGTGTGGGACATGTTTACGCCATCTCAACTTTACGTCATTTCAAATTACCCCATCTATCCTAAACTAAAATAAGTTTATATCCAAACTAAAATAAAGCCTGTGGTATAGTGCCAGAAGATGTTCCTATAGTATTAATCTAAGACACTTATAAAAGGAACAACCTAAAAAGACGCCACTATGATAGTCCTTCTAGTGATTGTCATTGCTGGGTAAAAAAACCAGTTTTGTTATATGTAATTTATAACTTTATTATACATGGATACACTGATAATGGTTTCATCAATAAAATATTTTAATAGTGATTTTAATATAGAAGAGGGTGATTACGCCATTTTGATTTACGTCACTTCAAATTCCACCGAGTTTCACATCACCCAATTTATTCAAGGCACACAATGGATAGGGGAAAATAAGGGGAAATTACATATGACGCCAGGCTACACTATATTGATTCCCTCACCGCAATTCTTGCTTTCCACTTTTCAAAAGTATAGTTTCACGACTAAAACCACTTAAGCAAAAAATGTAAGAAAACATATGAAAATTTGCAAATATATATTTTTTGGCCTCCTCTAAACGACTGGGTACTTTTTAACCCCAGCTGTATAAGCTAGTTTTTGAGAAATTCAAGTTTTACTCTTTAGCCTGGTTGAGATAGCTCCACCGTAGATTTCTTAATTTAATATAAAAAATGGTCAAAAACACTATGTTTTTGATCTACAGCATCTCAATTACGTCACTTCAAAAACGCCATCTTGAGAGCAAGTTTTCAGTCAAAACTTAAAGTTTTGCCTACTTGCGTTACTAATAAAAAAATTATTTTTTCAAAAAAAAAACATTGAAATTTTGATAGTATATATTATTTGATCTCCTCTACAATTCTATGTAAAAAAATTGATACTTTTATATTAAAAACATTCTTATTTTTCTCTTTAAAAACAACCCCCAAATTGCTCATATTTTGATACTAATTCACTTTTAGATGCCTCCCAAGCCTACCACCAAAGCTGCGTCCAAGGCCTCCAAGGCCTCAAAGTCCAAGACCACTCCTCCAAAGGCTAAAAAGGCCAAAAATACCCCTAAAAAGCAGCCTGCTAAGGGTAAAGCTCCCCCAAGACCCCTACACCCTCACCAGAGCCTGAGGAAACAACCCCAACCCCTCCCCATTCTCCTTTTGTTTACTCCCTGTCAGACCCTCAAGAGAAGTTATTCAACTTTAACTGCCACTCTGACCCCACTTCAGAGCCTGAGGATGAAGAAGAGCAGGAGCCTGAGCCTGGTGCTCCTGCAGATGAGCCAATTGAGCTCTGGGATCTTAATACCATCCATAATGTATGCAACAGAAATGGCTCCTTTGCTGTGCCCCCAACTTATCCTACCAGCTATCCAATTATGACCAAGAAAGGGGATGCTAGCTTTGTTCAAAAGGGCTACAGCTTCAGCTGCAACAATGAGAAGAAGCCCATCCGTCAGCATCACTTCAAATGTGATAACGTTGGCTGTCCAGCTAGACTCACCACCTATGGGTTCACTTGTTTTAAAGCCCTGACTATTGGGCATGACTGTGCTGAGCCCTTTGATCCACTGTATCAACTGATCCGCTGGTTTCTTTGCCAGGTCATACCAACCACCAAAGACCAAACTGCAACTGAGGTCGTAAATGATGCACTTATTAATCTAAATGATACCAAACTTGCAACTGTTGGTGGTGCCTCAAAACTTCAGAAATATCTCACTGACCAGAGATATGCTCTGAGCACGGAAGGCGTCAGTGCTTCATCAATTGACCAGTTGATTTTAACTGAAGAGCAAAAGCTTTCATGGCACAAAGAGAGATTTCTCCTTTACGATGATGGGCAACATGCCCCAGAGCGGATCATCTGCTTTGCTACCTTCTAGGATCTTCGCAACCTTTTAAAATGCAAGACCTGGCTTGCAGATGGAACATTCTCAACCTGCCCAAAGCTCTTCAGCCAGCTTTGGAATATCCATGGGCAGGTTGGAAATCTGGTTCTTCCCCTTGTCTTCTTTTTCCTTCCTAACAAGAAGCAAGAAACCTATGTCCGGGCTCTAATAATATTAAAGGCCAAGCTTGATGAGATCCTCCCCACCATTGAAGAGGAGCCAAAGGAGACTAGAGGGTGCAAGAAAAAGGCCCAGTCAGAGGAAGCCACCCCCATTAAGAAAAAGCCCAAAAGCCTTCCATACCATGAATACCTGATAGTAGATTTTGAGCAGGCTCAGGCCAATGCTTTTATTAGAGTCTTCAAGAGCTCCCCTCAGGGATGCTACTTTCACTTTTGGCAGGCACTCTGCCGCCGCCTTCTAAAGTGCTCTGACCTCCATGAGCTGGTCTACACTGAAGGCACAAAGGAAGCAAAGGACGTGTTCAACTGCTTTGCTGCCCTTGCCCTTGTGCGGAAGGAGGAAACAAATGCCTTCTATGACGCTCTCCTCCGTCATCCCTACATTATTGCCAACCAGGCTGTCTTTGCTCCATTCATAGAGTATTTTGAAACTCAATAGGTTGGAGTGTTTCAAGGAGCACGCCACATCAGAAAAGGCGGTGACTCAATCCAGTGGAACTGCTTTAAGCAGGTAAAGGATGGCCTAATCAAGACCACCTCTTCTCTTGAAGGGTGGCATAGTCAATTTGCCACAAGGGTCCGGGTTCAGAAGCCCAAGTTCAACAAAATCATGGTCCATCTCAAGACTCAGCAGGCCATCTCCGCCCGCCTCTTTAAAACAGGCATGAAGACCAAGGATGATCCCCCCAAGCAAACCAAAGTGGTGAAAAAGTATACAGAGATTAGCAAGGTGGTCCTTGCCTACTATCCCAAGGATAGCAAGCTTGAACATCTCCAAGCCATCTCTATTGCTCTTTCAACCAATGTATGATCCTTCCTCAATAAACACCACTCTATCTTCTCTCTTTTTCCCTTTACTTTTATCATTATTTTAGTTTTATTTAGTATTTGGTACAATTCTATGCTTATTTTAAAGTATAGTTTGTAGTTAAAATCAATGAAAATAGTTATTTTTGGGATATTTTAACTTTTGGACTTTACGCAACCTTGTTGCTACTAATCGACCCCATTTTTATTGCATATTTGGATTTCTGAGGCTTTTTTAAGCTTAGAAATGTTTTTTAAATTTTATTTTTTGAGAATTTTTTGGGGTTTTTTGGGGGTTCAAAAATCTAAAATTTTAGAACCGTTTTTTCTTAGCCGAAATGCCGTAAATCAAAATGGCGTTTTTACTAGTAAATTGAGATAGCAAAAATTCAAGATGCCATATTTCAAGATGGCTTTTTTTGAGATGCCGTTTTCGAAATGGCGTGTCCTACCAATAGTTGAACTGGTTTGTATCCTGGAAAGTCATCAATCTGTTTTTGGTGCATTGGGTTGCTTTTTACGATATCGTAATTTCGATGACCAATGTTTGATTTTATTTTGTAGGGTATTTGATTATAAGCTTGTTTATTGTTTAGACATTGGCTAACTAGCTGATCACAGTGCTATGTCATCCTTGGCTGAGTTGATTTGTTCACCTCAACATCTCTGAAAAGTACAGGGGTTTCTTTTCATCTTACACGGTGATCACTCTGTCAAAGTAACCATGGAGCATATTTCTGGACGATGCTCTCTACATGGGCTACAATCCTGTTGCTTCCATATCTGCTATCAATTAGCATCCAGATCAACCCTCTTTTATCTTATAAGTAATTGTGGTCACTCTCTGATTTGTATGGATATATTGATTTGATTGCTTGTTGTTACATCCATCTACTCCAACCAAGGATTTAATTATAGATTATGTGTTGAGGATTAAACTTTTTTAGCCGTTAAAGTTGATGAGCTTTGCTATCCTTGCTCCAAAGGCAGGTACTAATAATGTTAGGGTTTGTTTTATTGCTTAGTGCTGAATAGTTTGATATGGATGGCCTGGTAAATAGCGTTGATCCAAGTGTTTGATATGAGGCAGTAAATATCTGCTGATAGTTTGCACTACTTAATGTGGTCCTTGTTTTGAGGTTTATCCTATGGTGGCTAGCTCTGTTTGTAGTTGAAAATGTAGCAGCTATAATCAATCCCGGAGGCAACTGGAGCTTTGTATTTGTAGTCTTCTATTTGCCTTGCTTTGCCCCAATTAAGCTTGCTATATGGTTCATTGAATCTCTGGATCTGAATTCCCTTTTAAGGGGGTTTAAAAGCAACAGTTGAGTTTTGTTCTGGTTTTTCATCCGACAGCTTCGAAGCTATCATCATTCAAAACGATGAAGCTTAGGATTATATGAATGGGATTAGAACTAGGATCCCTGAGTTAAGGTTAGGCCTGCTTCGGCTCAGCCCCGGCTAGCTTTCGGCTTTTGGCCGCCTCATCTAAACCGAAATCCTATTATATTTAAGCATATTGAAATAAATCTTTGAAGGGAGTGGCCAGAAACTGGTGCGGCTGCCCAGGGCTTGACCGAAGCAGCCCTAGTTAGGGTCAAGAGTGATAATATACATCCAATTAAATCGTGACATGTGCCCAGGGGGGTGATAATATCAAACGTCAGTTAAAACTTAAAAAGATATGACTTTTGAAGGATCTCGAGAGCTGAACAAATTGCTTTTATTGAAGTAAATCTAAGTGCCTGGGTTTTAACCAAAGAAGACCATCAGGTGCTAAGGCTTGGTACAGGGTATGGCCATTTGGAAATCCTGCCCATTATGCTTTTCAATGCCACCTTTGCTGGAGGTGCCGATGAAAGGGTCGGGATCCGATGGCGGACAGCTAGAGAAGGGTCAGCGTGGCATTGCCCAAGCGCGCTGTAGTAAAGATGTCCCAAAATAACGACACGGCAGTCACGAATGTTCTGCTCTAGAGTTTTGAAGTATGGCTCTGGGTTCGTGTTCCGGAATTTGGCTGGTGGTGATGCGTGGAAGCACCGACGGAACTCGATCATGACATTCTTTAAGCTCAAGCTTAGAAGCATGCCCATATATCGCCGCTGGGCAGCATTGAGTAGAACACGGAAAGCAGGGGTATCCCCTGCGATGCGTTTGGTAGGGTCGCGTACAATGGCAGGCAGTTTGCGTGCCGGGAATGTCAACACTAGAGGTGCTCTCTCTTCCTTGAGCTCTGCTTGCTGAGGTTTTTCCTCGATTTTGGGCTTGTCGAGTAGGACTCGAAGTCCGTTGAGGACTGCGACGACCATTAAAAGGATCCGTTTTGCGAAAGTCTCATGTCCAAGTAATAGCTCTTGCTTAGTTTGGCTTGCCATCTTGTTCCACCATCCCTAGCATGCCCTTTAATACATGTGCGCCACAGCTTGTCTCTTTCGTCTGATCAGAGTGGCGAGCGCTCATCCAATCATCTAGACTTCTATCCTTTGCCTTTGGTGGAGATGTGCAACATCCCGCCGAACTTCTTTAAGTCCCGACTGTCTGAGAGACCCATTGGTTTGGCCGTAACATCCCGCCAAGCAATCTGTAAAGTGGCCTTCCCGATCGGCTTCCACTATTCCTTATCGCTGATTTTCGCAATGAAAATGGATGATGTCAATTAATAAACCATTTCATGGCAGTATGGATTTAAATCCTAGCTGAATCGTATGTAAAGAAAATTCAAACCGGTTTAGGAATAAGTAGCTCCAATGGAGACGATCTCATAGATATTCAGCTTATCACATCAAGTCATAGTTTATATCCCTGCGGAATTATTCCTCACTTCTGACCCGAGATATTCAAGTCCGACTTTAGCCAATCATCTACCGATATCCAAAGATTTACCGCACTGCTTGCTTATCTATATTTAAAGCTTATATCATTTAACAGATCACCCATCTCAAACCAATAGATATCTTCATCCGCTACAAGCATGACCGCCAGGCTCCTGACTTTTCGCCACATTTTCAAAGAGGGGATTTTGTTTTAGAGTATGTTTATCGGCGGCGAAAATACGACTCAAGCCGGCCCTCGCCGCCATCCATCCACCTATTTCTCCTTCCCTGCTTGTAAACGAAACCAATCAACATATCTGAACTGTGCCAATAAAGAGCCACCGATTCAATATTCCAGAACTTTGGGCTCTGCAATTGAAACATCTTCAGCTCCAAACTACCGCAACGAAGCGGTACGTCAACCCTGAACCAGAGAAGGGTCTATAACCCCGCCCAATCATAAGCTACTCATCTCAACCATTTGGCTGGATCAGCCATCTTCAATTAGATGCAAGTTGTCGAAACTGTGAGATCACCCTCCCATAACGGCTTTCTGGCGTGCTAGCTCCCCCGACCTTCTAGAATAAGGTTGCAATGGCCAGGAGGTGCATGGCTAATGACCCATCAAATCCTCAACCAACCTTGCACTTTTAAGCGGTATGGTGTTACTTGGTTGTTCCTGGCTGCAGTATTTGACCATCAAGCCGATAAGCATCCATCATCTTTCTGGTTAAAAGCATCCAAAGCTATCCAAAGTTGTGTGGATTAGAAACGTCAGAATAGCAAGCCACTGGGTTCAAGCAATAGGAACCGTCATCCAAATCCGCATGGGGATGACCCCCAATCAGGATTTGAATGACGGATTTCCAAAGATCTAAAGGTAAATCTAGGGCTAGTAAACCAACCCAAACCACCAAGAAAGATATCCAGCTTGAGAAAAGAGCAATTCATCATCACCACAAAAACCTGACCCCCAGAAAGTAGGACTTATCTCACCTCCAGCTGGTAATCGTGCAAAGATGGGACAAGGGCTATGGGTGGTCCATACCCCCAGCAGCCACTGCAGAACAGTATCAGGGCTACCAGCACACACTGCAGGTGCTCAAATAGAGGTACATAAGTTGTATAACCTGGTGAGATAAACCGAGATACCTCAGCCTAAAACAAAATCACCTTGGCCAAGAACAAAGATCACCGCCTCAGTAATAACACAAGCTTCTTCAACAGACAAATGGGTGGCGATAAGAAATAACCAACTAGACAACAAAAGATGAACACTACCGTCAAGTTGTGCTCTGTTACTTGGCATACCAGAGAATTTGGTGAGAAGTCTTTCATACAAAGGGCTTGAGACTCAATCTAAGTGGGTGTTAGCTGGCTGGGGCTTGGGATAAGGTATCTGACCCCCTTTTGGCCCAGCTATCAGATTCTTCAAACAGATCTTCCTAGGGATTGAAAGATGGGGGCTGTCAGGGAAACTTCCTCCCAGAGCAGCTGCTGGATGATGGAGAAACTCTTACCTGGACCAGGCCTGTAAAGTTGCTCCACCCTTTAGCCTTGGATAGGGCCATCTTTCCCCAAAGAGCCAAGAAGTCCACTCAAACTCCCACCAACCCCCTAAATTCACTGGGAGATCTGGATTGGCATACCCCTCTCAAACAGTTCCCACCTGGTCCCAACTGTCATATCCAGCCCTGGAAGACACCAGGATCAACTTGTATCACTTGTTGGCTTGGTTTCAACCCCATTTCAAACAAATCTGTCTCAATCAACCCGAGCTTGCCAAATCAGAAGGCTTTCCTGGTCCTGCATCCTTGAAGTTGAGCCCCCTGACCAACCTTAAGTCCTCATCCAATCAGATCCAGCTGTGAAAATCAATCCAAAACCCTCCAACCCCCTGATCCTGGGATAAAAATCTCTCTCCCAACTGACCAGGAGGTTCTCCTGCTCCTGGTGGCTCCATGGTCAACAAACCCATCTTTTAAAAGCCAACCAGGCCCCCTAAGGATCCCAGCTTGTCTATTTTGTATAAATAAAGTTTGCTACCCCTGCCTCCTTAAATCTTTGGCTTATGAGGCTTTCAGTAAGATCTAGAGTTGTTGGTAAGGTTCATTGCCATCTTACCATTTTTTATTGTCCTGGGTCTTGGGCTTCCCAGCCCTAGCCTCCAACTCTACCATTGGTGTAAAGCTGTATCTTTTACCTCTTCTGCTCTCAAAAGCGGGGTTGCACCTGGATTGTATTGATAGCTTCAATATACCTGCTTACTTTATGTTCAAACTTCTTGGATTTAAAGCGGCACCCAACTTCAAAGCTGCTTCAGAAGCTCAGAAAGACTATGCCGAGGTTCCCTGCTATCTAGCGGCATCCTGAGCCCTCCCAAGGACCATAAAGAGTTGGCAGCGACCCTTGAAGTTGTCCCTGATCATTTCAAGAACCACTCCTACCCCCTGGAGTACCTGAGATCAAACATAGGGTCCAAAAATGATACTCCTTCTGTTCAAATCTGTGATATTTACCCTGCTTCCTGTGTCTCTTTTGTTTCCCCCTCCATCCCCCAATTTGTGGTGACATTGATCCACTTTAATCAGCTTGGCTGGGAATGATCCTTCTAGCCTACTTTTCCTCTGGGGTGATCTGCCTGATAGGGCCTATAGCATCTTGTCTACTGGTGGCTCCCTTATCCAGAGCCTTGCTTCAGGCTACAAGTGACCCCCCTTTACTAAGGAAGATTTGTCTGGTCCTCCTGCACCAAGGGGGTTAGCCTCATATCTGTTCCCCCCACCAAAGCCCCCCTTGTTCAGCCTCTTACACAGCAGCCTGCACCATCTTTCAGTTGTATCCCTTGGCTGTTGGTGGGTGTACTGCTGATATTATTCAACACCTACATCCCTCTAATGACTGTCACTGTGTTTTTATGGATTCCTGTTTGAGCAGCCATACCAGTGTTGTACTGGATAGTGCCCTGTAGACTCTTTCCTATAGGTAAGAGCTGAGCTTAGTTAGTTTAGCTCTCTCCTCTTACAGAATCCCCTAAGGCTACTGAAAGCTCTGAAAATCAGGCTCTTTGTTGAAAATGTGCTAAAACACAATATACTTGATGGGCATTAAGCTAAAAGTCAGATCTAAAGCCGCCTACACATTAGGTGATTGGGTGACCAATTGGCCAAAAACTAGATAATACTATTACGTTCTGGATTCAACCCAAATTTTCCTAGAGGATGGCTCAATTGAAGGCTCTGGAAGTGTGAGATTAGGTTGGTTGACCACAAATGATCAAGCTAATCATCACATGCAGATCTTTATCAGTTACACTCTGTATTATCACTAGGTCAAGATTCTATTAAGTGTAGTAATTATACGCTGTATAATCATTGATTTATTATAATCAGTATGACCATTATAAGCTGTGTAATTGTTAGTTTATTATAAAAGATCCAAAGTTATACACCGCATCATCACTTGATTATCATTGTTATGTGTACTGATTATACACCATATAATTCTTAGCTTCTTATAATTGATATAAGCATTATACACTGTTTAAATGTTAGCCAATATAGCAATTATCATTGATTAATTGCTGTGTAATCTTGTAATCATCAATTGTACATCGCTCATTTCATCCTACTGGACGTTGTATCAACTCAGTCTCACCCAGCCTGATAGGAGTATATGAGTATATCAAAAAAGTGATGTGAATATGGCTAGGAAACCCCAAGTTTAGATAAGCATTACCCGGTGTATAATCAGTTCCTTATCAGTTCAGGACAGCATTACACGGCAGATAATCCACGAGTTGATATTGGATTGAGCCCGCTGTTATACGGTGTATAATCCCCAATTTGACCTGTTGCATTAATAAGCAGAAAGCCTGCCAGCCAGAAAAGGATCACTGATTAAGCCCTGCAAATGGAATACTAGAATTATACCCTCCAATGTAGCAGGACTGAACAGGGATCTTTTCTAAGCGCTAACCAAATACGGCACAGTTTCCTAGCGCAATAATAGGCGTGTAAGGATACAGCCAATTGATAACTGCCAGTAGGCTAGCTCAAGAAGAGCGTAGGCTGTAGCTGAAGTGCCATGTATGTCTTGCTAAGGCCAGTAGCAGCACACATGTCAAGGACAGCCAATCAGAATAGGCACAGCCAGCAAAGATGGACCTATTGCAAAGGTAGCCACTGAAAACTGTCTGAAAGGATCTGAACAAGAGATTTTGCAGTATATATTTATACAGACACCTAGAAGAATGAAAACAAGTTTTTAGCTACACCTGGATAGATTGCAGCCACTGGCTAGATCATACTCCAGTTTCAATAAACATAATTATCTTCAAAGTTCTATTCTATTGTAGTCTGTAGTGCTCTTGCATAGGATTAGGCAGAGTACATCAGCAAGGCTAACATTTATCTGTAGCTTTGAACATACCAGCAATAATCCCAGTTGCTCAACATTGGTGCTCACTCAAAATTGAGCCTCTGCCAATGCCCACGGAAACTGTCCCCGCCTGCCAAGGATTGTCCTTGGCTCCGCCCCCACCCAGCTTTGCCAACAAGCATGGGTACAAAATTGAATCTTCAGACAGTGAGTTTGCTCCTGCCTCTTCATGGGCGGCCCTGTGGTTGTTCACCCTCCCATGACTGTCCCTTTGTTTGTGGCCCCTCTACCCTCTATTCCTGAGAGTCCCACTTTGGGTCACTCCTACAATCACACGCAGATTGTAGAGCTTGCTGAAGCGCTATTACATGGACTCCAACTCAGTCCTTTCAAACACCCTGACCAGACCCCAAGCATCTTTTTTCACTATTGTGACCAAGCATCTTGCTGGCAGCTCTACTAGCTCTATTGAAACACCTTCTTCCAGGCTCTTCAAGAATGCCTTTTGGGAGGAGAGCACGCCGTGGAGTACCTCACTGGCATTGTTCAGCCGTCTGTCAAGCAGCTCCAGCTTGTTACCACACATCAAAAGCTTAAGTTGTCTTCCCTAGGCGGCGCCCTCCTCTCCTGTTGTTGTGACTGGGTTGAGCAGTGGGCCACAGCCAACACCTCCTTTTTGGAGATGTGTGCTGTGGTCCTGGCTAATCAGTCTATGGGGGGAATGCACATGCATGTATTGATGAACTGATTGACATCTTAAACACAAAGTTCAGGGCCATGGTACATGAAGCAATGAACATCCGTGGAGCTTCTCTGGCATGGCTACAGGACGTGCAAAAGCTCTGTGCTGAGTCAGACAAGTTCAGCGTGAAAATGGCAGACAACATAGCCACCATGGACAAGAAAGTGATTGCCCTGGACAAAGAAGTGGATCAGCTTGGCTCACGGCTTCATTGGTTCAAAAAATACGTCCTGGACAACTTCCAGAGACTAGAAGCAAAAGTTGACAGCCACCTGAAGGTATCCTGTTCATCCACGCCAAAACCACTACCTTGCCCAAACAGTGCAAAGATTGCAACACTAGAGACCAAAGTAGCAACCTTGGAGAGCACAATCAATGGATATGAAGAGGAGTTTGCTAGAGCGCATGAGACCATAATGGCTTTGCAAACAGAGCAGACAACCCTGAGAAATGCTGTGTCACGCCTTTCTAAACCACCATGAGTGTAGAGTCTGAGCTCTGCCAAAGAAGCCTGCAGATGGACAACAGAAATGTCTACAACCGCCTGGCTAGAATGGAAGCTCAGATCCAGCTACTAGAAACAAAAGGCTGCAAATGCATCTCAAGCAGCCGGTAAAAATCATCCTCAATGCGCACAGACCACTATGAAGACGCTGCTGACACCTCTGAGGAGGAAGGGAAACAACCAAACAGGGAGATTCCTGAGGTATTCACAACCCTTCCCTCCAGAGAGCCTTTCACGCCAAAGGCCACACCTAGGGCTAGGCGTAGCTATACGGCAGATAGGCAGTCAACTGCCTCCCCCTGCCAGCCCACCAAGCCTACAGCTGTGAACAAACAATTCAAAACTCTGAACCTTCCAAAATTTGATAAACAAGGGAACATACATTCCTTCCTGAGACTCTTTGAGATGGCAATGAGGGGTGCTAGCAACCACCAAAAGGCAACCACACTCATCACCACCTTGGACGCAGTGAGTGTCAATCTGGTGATATCACAACTACCTGCAACCAACTGGAGCTACCAGGAAGCAAAGCAGGCTGTACTCAAGGAGTTTGGTGGAGAGGACATCCTCTTCACCGGGAAATCCAAGTTTGGAGCCATAAAGTTTGCCCCAGGCAAAACACTGCAAGAATTTGCGGAAAGGTTTTATCACGGCGCGCTAGTACTCCTGGGTTCTGGCACAGTTTCCACCTTTGACATCTGTGCTGCAATGAAACAGCCAACCCATATCTACAAAGAACTTCACAGAGCAATGGCCCCTGCCTATGCCAGGGGTAAGGCTGCGTTGTCCCACCCTCGGACAAAACCCGGATTCTGTCCAAAGTTTCTGAAAATGTGAAGGTAAAATATTTTCTATTCAAAGCTGATTTTAAATTCAATCTTCCAGAATGCCGGAAAAAAGAAGATCTTTGTCCAGGGGTGGGACAACGCAGCCCTAGCCAAGGGCAAGGACATGTCAGAGATTGTGGACTGTCTTTGTAGCCACAATGAAACATTTGGCCCCCCTAATAGACCTGAACCCAAGCAACCAAAGACAGACTATGAAAAACCACAATTCCAGAAGGAGGATTCCATTAAGTCTTCTGCACACCCTCCTGATGTGAAGGGTCCCTATTGCATCACCTGCAATACAGCGGGACATTGGAAATCAAAATTTCCAAACAACACCAAGAAGGTACATGCCATATAAAACAATCCCGCTAGCATCAATGAGGGAAAAGCCAAGGAGGAGTAGAAAAGGGAAATTCCACCTCCACCAGAACCCTCAATATTCCCATCAAACCTGGCCCCAAAGTACACTGCCCTAAAGATCTGCAAGAGGACACAATTCCCATGGTTGTAGCCAACAATCTTTATGCTGTGACTACCTGCTTTCAAACTAAAGTCCAGCACAAAGAGGCCGCCCTAACTGAAGTATCAAAACCTTATGCCACTCAAATCCAGGATGCCAAGGAAAACTGCCGTTTGCCATGCTCCAACAACACCCCAAACTTGAAGTTGATACAAGTAGCTTTCCCTCTGGAAGAGCTTAAGTCTGTATACCCTGATGTCTGTGAAAGCCTGCTCCGCACCTTGGAGAGTGATGAGGAGAACAGAATACACACATTAAAAAGCCTCAATGACTCTTATATTGATTGTACATACATTTTCATATCAGTTAACAAGCATCACATTCAAGCAATTGTGGATAGTGGTGCCCCAGTTTAACATCATCTTCACTAAGATGGTGAAGAAACTGGGTATAGCCCCAGATGTTGACTACAGATCACCATTTGGTACAGCTGATAAATAACCCACTTACTCTGTGGGAGCATACAGCGCACTACCTATGCAATTTGGTTCCATCACAGTATCTGCTCCAGCAGTTATATTGCCAAACAACACCCATGATTTCCTCATAGTCACCTCCTTCCTGGTGAAATATGGAGCCATAACACATTGGGGTCTTGCCTCCTTCAAAATCCTTGGACAACCCCTACCCTTGTTCTTCAGTAGGGAAGGACAAGACACCGCTCCCAAGCCATGTAAGTTTTTCAACCTGGCCTACACCAACAGAATTGTCCCTGTGGAATGATAACTTGTTAGAAAACATAGATTAAAATCCCCTACACAGATTCTGGAGCATAAGGGTATTCTGTTAAGGACCAGGTCTGCATTTACCCTGAAAACTGGGCACCAGAAGATTACTGAGACTGGGTTGTCTGTGGTTGTCTCTGAAGGGCTATATGAGGAAGTCATCAAACCATGGGGCTGTTCTTGCTTCAAACCATGCATTGCACCAGGCATTGTTACCCCTGGCCATCAAGAGATCCATGTCCTCTTGGATAATATCACAAAAAAGACGCTTTCTATCAAGAAAGACCAAGTGGTAGGCTTCTTACACTTCTACACCACAGAGGAACTATCCAAGGTTAATGGATTTGGCACATTTGAGGAAATGGGTATACCAGACAGCCCTAAGCCAGCAGTCCATCTGACAACATCCCTAGCAGACCTTTCCTCTCTTGGCCCTGAAGAACAAACTCGGGCATCATTGTTGTTTGAGAAGTACTGTTGCATCTTTTCTGAAAGCAATCATGATCTGGGTTGTACTGAAGGAGTAACTTGCCACATTAATACAGGGTCCACTCCCCTAATTAACATGTACCCCATACAACAGTCAAAAGCAAACAAGGAAGTTGTCTATTAAAAAGTCAGCAAGCTGCTGAAACAAGGTATGCTGGTTCTGTCTAAAAGCCCTTGGGCGTCCCCTATTCTGATTATCAAGAAGAAATATGGATCTAAACAAGTTGTCATTGACTATTGACACCTCAACAAGGTTACCAAAAAGGACTCATACTTCTTGCCCTGCATAGATGACGCATTAGACCTCCTCAGAGGCACCAAGTACTTTTATGCCATGGACCTCATATTGGGGTATTGGCAGATTGAGCTACCCCCAAAGAACAGGAAAAGTGCGCCATCATACCCTTTCAAGAACCATTTCAACCAATAAGGATGTCACAAGGACTGTGCAATGCCCCTGCAACCTTCCAGCAAGCCATGTACACTATACTTGGTGATCTTAAACTCTCCTGAGTCTTAGTATACTTGGACAGCATCAACATCTTCTCTAGGACTTTCACTGAGCATCTAGCTCACTTGGAAGAGGTCTTCAAGAGGCTAGCAGCTGCCAATCTTAAGATAAAGCCACAAAAATGCCAGTTCTTCAAAGACCAGCTAGAATACCTGGGCTTCATCATAGATAGTCATGCCTGTGGCCCCAGCTCACAAAGACTGAAGCCATCTCTAAGATGAAGCAACCTGAGTCAAAACGCAGCATACAGGTCTTCTTGGGCATGGTTGGTTACTATCAGTGTTTTATCCTCCGCTTTGAAGCCATTGGAGAACCCCTCTTCCACTTTCTGAAACCAGGAGTTGACTTTGTATGGAGTAAACAATACCAAAGAGCATTTGTCAAACTACTCTTGGAATTGTCAAGCGGCCCTGTCCTGATGTACCCAGACTTTGACAGAACCTTTGTGATCCATACCAACGCCTCACTTACAGTGGTTAGGGCTTTATTATCTCAAATCAACAACAAAGGACTTGAACACCCTGTGGCATTCACTAGTAGAAAACTAAACGTTCATGAACACAAATACACTGTGACAGAGCGCAAATGCCTGGCAGTCATCTACACATGCAAGCAATTTCAGGTCTACATCCATGGTACACGGTTCACAGTGGTCACAGACCAAGCATCCCTAGCTTGGCTCTAGAGCCTCAAGGAACCACAAGGCTAACTTGCTTGTTGGGAGCTGAAACCAAAGGCCTTGAACTACAAAATCTCCCATTGCCCTGGCAGCAAGTACCAGAATTCAGACTGCCTATCACGCTTACCCACTGTGACCTTAGTGAGCCCATTAGCAGATCAGCTGTACCGTAAAATAATGTCCAGGGAGTTTAGTGACAAGCCCAAGAAAGTACAGCATATTATACAAGACCTCTGAAAAAATACAGTACTACACAATGTTGTGCTATACAAGTTGATGGATGGCAAGGAACACATATTCCCTCCCCCTCTGAAAGGACTAGTATTGTCACAGCTGCTCATAAGGCAACAGGTCATGGAGCCTTTCAGGAAACCAAGGAGATCCTGTTTTGCACCTACTTCTGGGAAGCAATAAATTTTGACATTCAAGAGACAATCAACTGCTGCATCAAATGCCAAGGGAATAAACCACTACAGAAAAGCACAACTTACCAAATGGTGCAACCCCATTTTTCCTGGTATTTGGCAACCTCAAGAATTAACTCATTCCACAAGTCAACTTACTGAATGTCAAAAATTTGTCAACATTCAGTAAGTCAAAATTATTTTAGTATTTATCCGCCAGAATTGGGCATTTCCAAAACTAAGCTAATTTTTCATAGTGAATTATTAAGTCAAAATTGCAAAATTAAAAAGGAACAGTCATAATGTTGACACCATTTAAACAAAGGCTTAATTTTAAGCCAAAAAACCAATATAATTTACTATGAAAATGTAAATTTCTTTGTACTTTTACATTAAGGTCAACTACAGTAAGTAATATATGGATGCTGACCCCAAATAAGAATCCATAAATTTCTTAATAAAATATACAGTATTCTAAAAATAACTATTTTTTATATTTTATACTACTGTTTTTATTAAATATATATTAAGATAAGCATTGAAAAAAGACATATGCCAACTTTCATAGTGTTTTTATTATTTAGATAGTTACTGTTATTTTAAACTCACTGGATAAACTATAGCTTATTTCCAGAAGTCCACTTAAGCCAAAACACATATGTTAAAACTAGAATTTATATATGTAATTATAATGTCAACTTTGTGTCAAATCAACGTGTTGCCTAAATTGAAAACAAAGGGGTTCAGCTAAGCAAACAAAGTGACATAATTTAAGCAAGATTTAATAGGAGAGTTACTATAAAAGAACACTGACTGCCTGAATGTCAACACCTTCACTGGTTTATTAGTAAAACACTGCCGCTTAACAAAAAACACACATATAATGGTATGGTAATTCAGGCCAAAGTACCCAGGGCTGTACTTTAGAGTCTGCACTACAATCCCTATTATTTAGTTTTCATAAGTTACATATGCAAATCTTTAAATTTTTTAAACTTAAAAATAATTAATTTGGCCTTAAAAAACCAACTCCGGAAAATACTAACCAAGTTTTGTAAGTGATTTACATAGTGTTTTTCTAGTTTAATGCTGACTGTCAGTATGTTGACGTCAAAATTAAAGTGTTTTTTTTATGCTGAAAAACTAAATTAAATATTTTTGACTATTGTGACTACCAGAATATCAACTTTTTATTTAAAAATGTTTTTTATTCTTTACTAATAAACTAGCTCTAAAATTACTTTCCATACTTCATTAAACTATTTTTCTTAATAATAAAAAATAAAACAAGTTATTGTTATTTAATTTTAATCATGCTTCACATGATTATTTTTACTTTATGAACTCTACTCTAATTATTTTAGGAAAAATCTTCCAAGAAGCCACAAAAGAGCCCCAAGTCAATCAAGAAAGTACCCAAAGCCTCTGGAAATGTCAGGGACCCACTTGGCGGGGAATAAACTTCCCAGCTGATGGGCCAAGGCCCCTACATTCAAGCCTGCTACTGTAAATTCAGAACCTGAACGTAAAAATGCAGGATTGTCAAATCCTTGGTCCAAATTTTGAATCACTTTTGCGGGATGGCCTTTTTTAATCAAATTGATTTTTGTGAGTATTTATTTGAATATTTGAAAATGCAGGAACTCATAGACACTTTGCAAAGTTCAAGTTGAGCTGCATATTTCCTATGGATGAAATGAATTAACTGGAATCAGATTTGAAGCGTTCAAACCCATCAACCATTTTCATTAAGTTTACTATATTTTTTGAAATTGCAGGATTGTCAAATCCAAGAACCAAATTTCAAATCACTTTTGAATGCCACTAGTAAACTCAGATATTAATTGCGGGAACTGGAAATTAAATTGAATGTACAGTAAGCACACTAGGAAACACCAACCCAAATCAAGAAGCTCTACCACAACTAAAATCAAATGAAAAATTCAATCTCATTAACCATAATTAGACATAAAAAGTTATTAAACTTTAAAATCATCCAAACCCAGAAAGTATACAATATTATTCACTTCAAATCACGGATATAGAAACTCTGCTACCATTCAAGGCTAAATCAAGAGAAAACAACTACCCACAACTAAACCAATAACTCCAAATAAATACATATTTAATCTAAAATATATTTTTTATTTTATTTTTATGGACCATCAATTACATTCCCAACCCACTCCTGCACCAGCCCACAGGGCAGCTGGTCCATGAGGGCGTCCCAGAGGGTCCAAGAACAGACCCAGAACCCAACTCAAGGGGAGTCATGCCAATACACAGGCCTCCCAAGGTGTCATTGCCAGCCAACCACCTCCCGCGTCACAGGCCCAATCAACCAGCTTGAATCCCAGGCAGAAGCCACTCTCAAGGCCTGCAACAAAAGTCTCCTACACCAGGGTCACCAGGAACACTGAGGTTACTTACACCTCCACTGTGTACCCAGTTGTCACCTGGCCCTGCACTCTTGACCCAAGAGTTGCCACTTCCTGCCCCCGCATATTTGATACCTCCTATGAGCCATTGGCCACCACTAAAGAGCCATCTGCGCCTGTATTGTATGCCACCATTGACAGCGCCAGCGCAACCAAGCGTGATCCCACCTTCTACACAAAGGTCTCCATCCCCTGTGCTGAGCCTGGTAGCCAGGATGCCGTGGTACCTGCCAAGGGCTGGCGTTGGTTGACGGATAGTGAGCGTGAAGCTCTCCTCAACTGCTTAAACAGGGGAATGGCGGTTTGGGATATTGCGTCCCAATTTGGTGTCACGGCCAGGTACATTGCCAACATCAACACCAAGTATGGCAACATCAGGAAAATTGCCAAATCCACCAAGGCTAAGTGGCAGCCAAAACTCTTGCAGCCTGTGCACATCTACACAATCAAGCAGTGGGTAGCCAGGGATTGCCACCTGGACACGCTTGCTGTCCAATCAATGCTTGCCACAGAGTTTGGGCTTTCTGTTTCAAAAACCCTTGTTTACAAAACAATGGTTGATTTGGGCTTCTCTTGGAAGGTGCTTGGAGTTTCTCTGTACAACAGAAACAGTAAAAAGACCATTGAGGATCAACACATTTATGTCAAGACATATCTGGCACTAAAGGAGACTGGCAACGTACAGTTCTTCTACATCAACAAATTGTTGTTTTCCTCCTCACTCAGGTCTAGGCATGGGTGGGTCAAGAAGGGGTCCAATGTCATGAATGACATTTCAATACTTGTATTAAAAACCCAAGAGTTAAACCCCGGTTCCCAGAAGGCGGATCCAACCCTCCAGACCAGTCCAGGACCCGCCAATCCGTTAAGAGATGGGCTCAAATTGGTGAATTACTCTGCGTTCCGCTGGCCTACTACAAAGGACCCTCCAAAGACAACTCAAGTCACACAAAGTGGACGGGGGACTGCCAACTTGCTAAATTGCGTACTCAAGTTGTCAAGTTACTCTGAGAACCGCCAATCTCCCAAGGACAATTCCCCAAATGGTCATCAGATTGATGCTAACCTGGAGCCACCAAAGACCTAAACCTACACAGCGGTTACAGCTTGCCTTAAAGAGGTTAAAACAAACCCTATTCTCAACTCTGCCAACAACCTGCCAGCATGCCGCCCAGAAGAGGTAGTACAATTGAATTACTCAGGTAACATAGTGAACAGTGGCGGCAAAACAAAGCATTGCCTTTCCAATTTGCCAGAACAGGCACAACCTGGATCTGCCGCCCTCAAGACTCTAATCCAAGATCCATGCCCCACCAGTACCTTGTCTGCAAACCTGAATCCTGCAAAAATCAAAGGAGCAAAACCCCATGGTATAAAAACCCCGGCAGTATGGTGAAGACCACATTGTCATTTTCAATAATAAAGTTTTATGAACCTTTGGTTCAAACAAATATTACCCTATCTAGTCTTAGTGATCTTCCATCTTAATTCCAGTCAAGTAGATTGCCAGGCCACTGCCCTTCCCCAAGACCAACCTGCCAAATTGCCCCAGGCATTATACCGTCCCCCAGAAGCCCCCTTTGGACCTGTGCATTTTACTGAATACCCCCAACCCGGCCTATTCAGAGTACGGCTTGGAAACCATCCTCATTGAAAACTCTTTGGCAAGGACTAGAAGTACTGAATACATAGGACACAAAAGAAAGAGGGGTGAGATTCCGCCCTTACTGTTCAAAGACAAGTATAGTTACCTGCCTGCCTGCTTTGTTCCTATGACTCCTCCTTTAACACCACAACCAGACCGCCTGTTGGAACCCACCGCTGCCGCCGAGACCACCTCTACCCAACTGTTTGGAGTACTCTAAATTACTTTGACAGGATTGGTAGATTCCATGGTCCCCAACTCCGGACCTTGGTCCTTACTCAGGCAATCTGTATCTTATATTATCAAGTTAGCACCCATTCTATGGTGGGCCCTACCCGCCGGCTTGGCCGTACCTCACCCCGAGCCACCCAAGGCCTCTACCTACAACTGGCTTCCTGACACTATGACAATCTTTTTCAAACATGGTAACCTGGGCCCCAAGATGTTATTAACACTTGGGGCAACTTGTATGCTCTTTTTTGTGATAATCACTTATTACACCCATAAGACACTTACCTCCCTGATACTCCCATGGATGAAGAACCAACCCATCAAAGAATTGAAAGACCCTGCACCTGGTGCAGAACCCCAGAACCCGGCCACATCACAAGTACAAAATGTGATAGTGAACCAGACCACGACCAAGGTGGATATGCCCCAGATGGGCAAACTCACCTTATAAGAATCCCGCCAAGCCATGCCTGTCCTCCGCCTCCACTTCCAAACCAACGCCAACACCTACCCCAGTGACACCGCAAAAGTCTTGGGGGTGGCTGCCATGCTATCAGGAGACACACTAGATTGGTTTGGGAAGGCCACCGCCAAAGATGTTGAATTTTGCCTTGACTATTCAAAATTTGAAGCTGAACTCATGAGCACTGGCAATGACCAAGACACCAGATACTACACACTGAACTCTATTTTAGAGATCCAACAAGCAAACCGCCCTATCCAAGCCTATATTGACGAGTTCCTTAAACAGAAAGTGTGCACCCAACTTGAAGACAAATTATCTGCCATTATCTTCAGAAAGGGATTTAATTCAGTCATGAAAGACCTGTTGAAGCACCACCCACCTACACTGAGCCTAGAGGAATTACTGCCCCTATGCAAAGGCCTGAGTCTAAACCAAGAAGGACAGAACGTGAACCCTACCCAAGCTGGCAGAGCCATGACGCCCAATTGACCTGTAATGTCCCCTGACAAGTTACAACACCACTATTGAGATGGGTTATGTTTCTACTGCCACAAGGCTGGGCATCTAACCAGAGCATGCCCTAAGAAGAATACGCCTTCTGTATCCTTGGCGCAAATAAACACCTCTACGCAATCTTATAAATTCATCCAAGTGACCATAGACTGCATGGGAATCAAGCGTCAGATAGAGGCCTTTATTGACACAGGAGCCAATGAAAGCTTCATTGACGCCAACCTGGCAAAGGAACTAGGACTAACAGCTTCAGAGCGCAGCCTACAAGTAACCATGGGAAACAGTTCCCTGGACACTGGCTACAAGTGCAAACAGGAACTTCCCTTGACAATTGGACAGAACGTGTATCCAACTCCTTTGATCCTCTTGCCAGGATTGCCCCATCCTCTAGTACTGGGGGACTCATGGTCTGAAAGACATGGTCTGATTCTAAATTATTGTGAGCAGACAGCCACCTTAGGACAACCTGAATCTTGTGACTCTGTTCCGTTCCATATGAGTCCCAGCAGAACCCCGACCAACAGACTCTTAACCATAAAGATGGAATCCAGCGTCAGGACACTACCTACTCCCCTGCAAAAGTGGGACCACATATTTAGCAAAGAAGAGGCCACAAAACTACCCAGCCACTCCATATACAACCACGCTATAGACCTACTACCAGGTACCCAACCACACCACGGCCCCATCTATAGTTGCAACCACCAAGAACAAGCGGCCTTGAAAGCTTACCTGAAGGATATGACAAAAAAGGGCTTCATCTGAGTATTGAAGGCCCCGTGCTCGTCACCGATGCTGTTTGTAGGGAAGAAGGACAGCAGAATGCGCCCCTGCGTGAGCTACCAGAAGCTGAATGATATCACTGTGAAGAACCGCTATCCCATCCCCAACGCTAATGACCTTTGCAACGTACTAACTGGAGCCCAGGTGTACTCAAAAATTGACCTAAGAGATGTGTTCAACCAAATCCAAATCAAAGAGGGCGACAAATACAAAACGGCGTTCAAGACCAGGTATGGACTCTACAAATACCTGGTGATGCCATTTGGACTATGCAACGCCCCCAGCACCTTCCAGCGCATGATAAACACAGTATTGGGTGAATACCTTGACCAGTTCTGCGTGGCCTACCTCAACAACATCCTCATCTATAGCAAGACCCACAAGGAACACCTGCATCACCTGGACCTTATACTAGAAAAACTCTCCCAGGCAAACTTACATGCTAAGCTTAAAAAGTGTGAATTCTTCCAGTCTGAAGTTGAGTTCCTGGGATACGTTGTGAAGACTGGCGGGTTTGCCATGGCACAGGACAAAGTAGAAGCAGTAACATCTTGGCCGGTGCCCAAATGCAGGAAAGATGTGAGAAGTTTTTTGGGCCTGGAAAATTATTGCAGGGATTTCATCCAAAATTTTTCTCTGATAACCTTACCCCTGACCCGCCTTTGCTCAGACAAGGTTTCCTTTGCTTGGACTGACAAGTGCACGTCAGCATTTGAGGCCCTGAAGCTTGCTTTCACCTCTGCCCCTGTCCTGGCAATACCCGACCCTACCAAGCCATTTGTACTGGAAACTGACGTGTCTAACTTTGCGGTGGGTGGGGTCCTTCTTCAGGAAGGAGGGGATGGTATGCTACATCCTGTAGCATATTACTCCAAGAAGATGCTGCCTGCTGAAGGAAACTACCCAATATACAACAAGGAGATGCTTGCAATAATGAAGACCCTGAAACATTGGCGCCGGTACCTATGTGGTGCCAAATTTCCAGTAAAAGTCTTAACCGACCACAAGAACTTGGTTTACTTCTTTAAACCCAGACAGCTAAACCAGAGGCAGGCCAGATGGGCCTTGGAACTGGCTGACTATACCTTGACCAATGACTGCAAGCCTGGGAAGGTGAACGTGGTACCTGACGCCCTGAGTAGAAGAGCTGATCTGATTCCTTCCTCTACAGAAACTAAGGACCACAACACACATGTAATCCTTGACCCAGCCAGCTTAGGCATCCAACTGATGTACATGAAAATCATGGCCCACAAACCTGAAGTAATTGAGGCGCAGAAACAAGACAAATACTCCACAGACCTTGTTGCTGACTTGACCTCAGATCCAGAAAGCTGCCACCACAAGAAAGGATTCTTGCTGAAAGGATCCACCCTGCTATTACACAACTGGATCTATGTACCAGAATGTGAAACAAGGACCAAAGTACTCATTGACTATCACGGCTCAGAGATGGCCGGCCACCCTGGCAGACTCAAGACATTCCAAGGAATCAAGAAGAATTACGCTTGGCCCCAACTGGACAAAGATGTGGCCGCCTACATCAAAGGCTGTGAGACATGTGGAAGAACCAAAACCTGTAGATCCAAACCTGAAGGCCTGCTAAGACTGCTAGACATACCTGCGGGGCCCTGGCAGTCCGTTTCAATGGACTATATTGTAGAACTGCCCCCCTCCAATGCGTTTAACGCCATCCTGGTCATGGTAGATAGGTTTACTAAGATGTCCTATTTTGTCCCTACCACCACTCACTGCACTGCCGCGGAGACAGCTAGATATTTCCACAACTTCATCCAAACTCAACATGGCACTCCGTTGGAAATCATCACTGATAGAGGACCACAATTCACCTCCAAATACTGGACTCAGGTGATGAAGGACTTGGGGGTAAAGCGCTGTGTATCAACCTCCTACCACCCACAGACCAACGGCCAGACTGAACGTGTGAACCAAATACTTGAACAATACCTACAATGCTATGCCAACACCAACCAGGATAACTAGGCCAAGATACTACCTATGGCACAGTATGCCTACAACAGTAAAGACCACGCCTCCACGGGAATTTCCCCCTTCAAAGCTAATTATGGATTTGACTCATCTTGGGATCCCAGTATTGGCAGTAAGGAAATAAACCTGTCAGGACAAACCTGGATTGAACAGATACACTACACCCAACAAACCTGTCTTAAGAATCTGACCCGCACTGTCCAGACTAATAAGGCTTTTGCCGGCAAAAAGAGAATTCCTGGGAAACCATTGAAGGTAGGGGACAAAGTCTATCTGGACTCTCAAAACATGCCTCTGACTGTTCCCTGTCGGAAGTTAGCCCACAGAAGAAGTGGCCCCTACAAGATCACCAAACTAGTGGGTGAAGTAGCATTTGAACTGGAATTGCCCCCCTCGTGGAAAATACACAACATCTTTCACTGTGCGCTTCTATTCAAGAAAGAGGGGAACTCACTCCCCCACCAGAAACTCAAGACTGAACCCCCTCCCATCCAAGTAGGACGCTCTGAAGAATACAAAGTTGAATATATTCATGGAGACCGTACCCACTATAAAACCCTCCAGTACTACGTCAAGTGGAAGGGATACCCACCTGAGGAAAGCACCTGGGAGCCATTAAGCAACCTACCCAATGCCCAACTAGCAATCCAACAATACCTTGAGAAGAAGGCCAGAAAAGAAGGGACCCCTGGGAAGGAAGGGGATGATGTCATGAATGACATTTCAATACTTGTATTGAAAACCCAAGAGTTAAACCTTGGTTCCCAGAAGGCGGATCCAACCCTCCAGACCAGTCCAGGACCTGCTAATCCGTTAAGAGATGGGCTCAAATTGGTGAATTACTCCGCGTTCTGCCAGCCTACTACAAAGGTCCCTCCAAAGACAACTCAAGTCACACAAAGTGGACGGGGGACTGCCAACTTGCTAAATTGCGTACTCAAGTTGTCAAGTTACTCTGAGAACCGCCAATCTCCCAAGGACAATTCCCCAAATGGTCATCAGATTGATGCTAACCTGGAGCCACCAAAGACCCAAACCTACACAGCGGCTACAGCTTGCCTTAAAGAGGTTAAAACAAACCCTATTCTCAACTCTGCCAACAACCTGCCAGCATGCCACCCAGAAGAGGTAGTACAATTGAATTACTCAGGTGACATAGTGAACAGTGGTAGCAAAGCAAAGAATTGCCTTTCCAATTTTCCAGAACAGGCACAACCTGGATATGCCGCCCTTGGGACCCCAATCTAAGACCCATGTCCCGCCAGCACCTTGTCTGCAAACCTGAATCCTGCAAAAATCAAAGGAGTAAAACCCCATGGTATAAAAACCCCGGTGGTATGGTGAAGACCACATTGTCATTTTTGATAATAAAGTTTTATGAACCTTTGGTTTGAACAAATCTTACCCTATCTAGTCTTAGTGATCTTCTATCTTAATTCCAGTCAAGTAGATTGCCAGGCCACTGCCCTTCCCCAAGACCAACCTGCCAAATTGCCCCAGGCATTATACCGTCCCCCAGAAGCCCCCTTTGAACCTGTGCATTTTACTGAATACCCCCCCCAACCAGGCCTATTCAGAGTACAACTTGGAAACCATCCTCATTGCCAATCCTTTGGCAAGGACTAGAAGTACTGAGTAAATAGGACACAAAGGAAAGAGGGTTGAGATTCCGCCCTTACTGTTCAAAGACAAGTACAATTACCTGCCAGCCTACTTTGTTCCTATGACTCCTCCTTTAACACCACAACCAGACCGCCTGTTGGAACCCACTGCTGCCGCCGAGACCACCTCTACCCATCTGTTTGGAGTACTCTAAATTACTTTGACATGATTGGTAGATTCCATGGTCCCCAACTCCGGACCTTGGTCCTTACTTGGGCAATCTGTATCTTATATTATCAAGTTAGCACCCATTCTATGGTGGGCCCTACTTGCCGGCTCAGCTGTACCTCACCCCAAGCCACCCAAGGTCTCTACCTACAACTGGCTTCCTGACATCCATGGGGTGGCATAGCCCATTGTGCAGCTGTCTGTTCCCAGACCTATTCCATGGTTGCGCTTCTTGGTCCTCGCGGGTTGGACCAATACCAAATGATCAAGGGTTCCCATAACAGTGGGACTTTTCTTGATTTTCTCCAAGTTGTCAAGGATTACCTTTGGATAAATTACAGCAACACAACCAACGTTGTTGTGCTTGATAATGTTGGGCTCCACAAAGTGCTCTGTTTGTGTCCGAGTTCCCCCTATCGACAAGAATAGCCACTCCTCCAGCCACCACCTTGCTGATTATCCAATGAGACTTCTCTTCCTCCCGCCATATTTCCCATTCCTGAATCCAATCAAGGAGGTGTTTGGTTGGATCAAGAATAAGGTGAAACAAGGCCTTCCGCAGGACACCAAGGACCTATTCAATATTCTTGAGGTCAGCCAATTTTCAATGCCACACAATGTGGTTGCAGCATTTTACAAGCACCCAGAATCCTTCCTCCCCAAAGCCCTGGCCTCTGAGCCAATCAAATAAATGGGCACCCCGGTTTTATTTGTTTTTATTTTTATTTATTTTATTAGGACTCAAATTATTGTTTATATATAATAATGGGACGTTTGATTGTATTATAGACATTTAAGAATACTAGAAAAGGTAATTAAAATTAATTATACTAGATAAGAGTGATTTATTTTTATATGATGCACTGAATATTATTGGCTTTTGCGGTAACAAATAAATAAATAATAAAAAAAGAGAGAAAAAAATAGTTTATTTAAATAATTGTGAATCATTTTGGTACTTTGACTTTTCTAAGCCACAAATTGGACCTTGTGTGTCATCATCTGCTCCTTGGTATTTCAGTGCCACTGTAGCTACACGACACGGCAACCAATGATTTTTATGTATTCCTTACTAATTTGTACTTAGGACACAGTTCAAGTATATTAAATATGTTTATCAAATCATATTACAAGGGAAAGGTAATTTGAGTTGTAAACAATCATTTGTTTAGAACAATAGTGGAGCGGGCCACATAATGCGGATAAATTCAATTCTCCATGTTTATCTTTGTGATAAATGTACCCATACTCGACAAGATAATAAATAATAAATAAAAACATTTTTAACTTATTTTTAAATATTTGATGTGGTTGCAACTTTAACTATTATCTTGTAATATATTTAGATATATTAATACTATAATTTACCTACTAAAAATTAAAATAAAAAATAAAATTTTAAAATAAAAATATAATTAAAAGTCTTAAAAGTTTAATAGTAAAGGTTAAATATTCAAAATACACCAATTTTTTATTTAATTGTGATTTATTCAATATTAAAATATTCCATATTAAAATATTAAATATTTTTAATAGTAAAATATTTAATATTAAAATATATAATATTAAAATATTTTACTATTAAATATTGTAATATTAAATATTTTAACAGAAAATATTTTTATATTAAATATTTTACTATTAAAATTTTACAAGTAAAATTTTAAAATAGTTAAGTATTTAGTATTAAAATATTAATATTTAAATTTTAATATTTAAAATAAAATAAATAAAAAATAAAAAAGTTTTTTTTGCAAGGGAAAATTATTTATTGGGGGAATGCAAATTGCAAGGGGAATGTGTTTATTCCGGGGAATTATACCCCGAAATTAAATTTTCAGCTAATGCATCTAATTGGGACCACATACTCTTCTGTATGTGGTGGATGACTCTGGCGCCAATTGCTAGGGGAGTGGCGCTTAGCACCCCGGTGGTGGCCGAACGTCTTATAAAAGGCAGACGGGTGAGGGAATCAATTAGCAGGTTTTTTTGGGGGGGCATGTAGTACCCGTATAGTGTTGCCAATGCAAATGAATCATAGAGGACGTGCTTGACTGTCCTGTATCCCTGTGGTGTCTTCTGTCGGTTGAGGGGATTGTGGCATATGTCAATCTGTATAGGTACATCTTCTAATTTTTTCACGTTGGCTTTCAGTATGCAATGAAGCAGGATTCCCAGGTACACCGCGACGTGGATCCTTTGCGAGGTATATTTCTCCAAGAACATGCATAATTTTTTGAATGTTTGTATTAACCTATTTATATAGGACGTTTGGTTGAACTTGAAGAGGGTACCAGGGGGCGCCTGACTTGAATCTGCCCCCCAGGCCTTGGCAAACAATATCATTAAAGGTTTAAAACTATTCACGAGGACTGCATCCCCAACTTTACTTGGTAGAGCCTTAAAAATTTCATTAAAAATTGCTGATTTCAGATATTCATTTCCTATTTGAAAATTGGTCTTTATTAAACTTTTTTTGTATTTGTTGATATTTGAAAAATGGGAACCTTTGAACGCTTTCATATATGTATTCATCAAAGTTCAGTTTCAAATCCCCACGAATTTCATTCATTTTTTTATTTTGATTGTTGATCCTAATTTGTAGGCTTCTCTTATCCATGGCGAGCACCCTGCAGGTGGTTGATATTCCCTGATTTGAGCTTCACTATTAAAAAACATATTCATATTTTGCTGAACTATTCTATTTATTTTATTTTTATTTATTTGTTTTATAGGGGCCACCAGAGGCTGGTAGCCCCCATAAAACCAACTTGGCGTAAAAGCCGCCACTTCCGCGACCTCATCCCCATCCCTGGTGATGACTAAAATAAATATAAGTTAAACGTAAAAAAACTTACTGATTGTTTCCCCTGTGGCCCCCTCAGCCACAGGTGCCATATTGGCAAACTTCATGAGCGTTGGATGCTCTTCATTAATTTTCTTAGGCTTAATTTTTTCTTATTCCTCTTGCAACTTGTGCTTCCTCTTGATTTTTCATTTGATAAAGCTTCTGTATTTATTGATGCGCTTCTGCTTCTTTCTTGTGTTTCATTTTTCATCTGTTTCCATTTGGTCGGTTTCCTCTTCATTGGTGAAGATTTCCTTTTGAATTTCTATTCCTTCTATTAGTCTGATCTTCTCATTGTTTTCTTTGGCTTCCTGCCAGAACTCCCACAAATTGTATCCCGCGTTGTTGAACTTTAGACTTGATAAAATAGTTCCCTGTAGATTAAGTAATTTTTCTTTATTTCTTTCATCTATAATATTTCTCAATTTGTTCAGAGCATCTTCTTTTGGTTGGATCAGTGGCTGGCCCTTGTCCCCTAGCTTTCCTGTCACTATTTCTCTGATGTTTTTCCCAATTTCAACAACCTTTTGCAGGTGAGCTTCTAATTTTTTGATTAAGTTATAGATTGATGACATTTTGTTTGAATTCCATCAAAAAACTGGCTTTTATAGTACTATCTTTGACGCATACATATTTTTGTCATCATCATTAATAAATTGAAGACAATAAACGTAAATATTGCATTGAATATTGCAATTAGACGTCAACTATTGATATTTTGATATTATGTGCATAACTCAATGTATTTTGTTTAATAAAATTCATTGTAAACTTGGCCTTTTTCTGTTATAATTTAATGAAATAAACTGTGTTTATATTAGAAAGCCATTAACACTTAGTACAAATATTGATACTTAGTGCATTTTGCAGCCTGTATATTGAACTATGGTAATAATTCTGTAAACTTTTCAGTCAGATTTTGTGAGTTAATAATAATGTAATGTGTTAATAGAAAACTGTTTATTGTCATTAATTGGCTGATTTTCTTTGATGTGGCAATTGTGCATTTTCTGATGTTTACGCACTAGTATCCAATTGGTTGGCTTCACATCCAATTGCACAGGCAATAGGAAAACAAGCTGCCACCCCGAGACTGGATGTGGTTGGGGGTGGCAACCATGTTTCCTATTGCCTGTGCAATTGGATGTAAAATCAACCAAATAGATACTAGTGCAGAAATATCAGGAAATGCACTGTTGCCACAGCAAAGAAAATCAGCCAATTAATGGTAATAAACAGTAATTTATTAACCCATTACATTATTATTAACTCACAAAATCTGACTGAAAAGTTTACAGAATTATTACCATAGTTCAATATACAGGCTGCAAAATGCACTAAGTATCAATATTTGTACTAAGTGTTAATGGCTTTCTAATATAAACACAGTTTATTTCATTAAATTATAACAGAAAAAGGCCAAGTTTACAATGAATTTTATTAAACAAAATACATTGAGTTATGCACATAATATCAAAATATCAATAGTTGACGTCTAATTGCAATATTCAATGCAATATTTACGTTTATTGTCTTCAATTTATTAATGATGATGATGATGGGAATATCCTAGGAAATAAGTATATGCTATCACATCAAATGTACAACATTCTTTACACACAAAAACTTATAACAATGTAAAAAATATATTATTAATTATGAACTGAAAGAAAAATCAATTTTAATAGTAGTCACCAAGAAAAGATTTATTTACTAATCAAAGGATGGGAAGGGGAGGGAATGGGCGGAATGAACATTGCCTTCATCTGCGCCTATGAAAGGAACGGCATCAGAGATGGTGGGGAGGGAATGGGTGGTTGCTTGGGAGTCAGGGTTGGAAGGCGGGTGGCTTGATCTTGATGGGGGGTTGGGGAGGCAGGGTCTGTTGACTGGGGAGGGGCAGCAAGAGCGGTTTGCTTCAATTGCTCAAATTCTTCTTCCGTCACATATGCGGGCTTGACAAAACGGATGGAGTGGCGTGGGGGTAGGTGGGGGTCCTTTCTGGACTTATCACTATCACTTGTATAGAAGATGATGAGATCAAATAAGCCCTGGACAGACGCGGAAGGGAAAAGCTCATAGCCCATAGCCCATATCAATTTGAGTGCATAGTTCATTGTAGGTGGCAGGCTTTAAGCACCTGAGAGCGGAACCAAAATTGTAGAGAAATACATCTGCAAGGTGCATGTTGGCGTAGTTGATGGGGTAGGACCAGCAGGTATGCCCCGCAGCCCTGATTTCTTGGGTAGCCCATTCCTGCTGCTCCATCTCCGCACTCAGTACAACTGTGTGCACGGCGTTTTGGGCGGCCCACTTCTCCAGCATGTCCTTGAGCTCTGTCTGGTAGGCATACCCATCTGCGGTGTTTGATATTGCCGAGTAATAATTGACGCCCAATGGGGAAACTGCCAATAAAACACTGACAAACCGATACAAGATTGGGCTGTGCTTGTACATGTCAGATTGGATGCGCTTCTCTCCAAAGTCTTGGATACTGGCCGAGATCTTAGCATATGACAGGAATATTACGTCATTACGGGCCCTCATTGCCCTTCCTTTGATAAAATTAATAATTTTTGAATTGTAGGGGTTGGTATCTGCCAAAATGGGGCCACTGAGAACTTGATTGAACAAGATTCTAGCAGTAACCACAACTCCGTGCATCCATGAATTCACCATTCTTTTGTTGGTGAAGATGCTGTGGAGTCCCAACTGGAGAAGTACCTGGACCAGGGGCATCCACAGGTCACGTTCCATAATGGCCATCATGAGAGGATGGGATTTTTCACCTTTGGTTGAGGTACAAGCACCAGTTGGGGTCTTCTTGGCGGGGGGCCACAGTTGGCGTGGGCTTGCAGGGTTGCAGCCACAGTGGACTTTACAAACCCCATTGCGGCCACAATTTCCCCAAGGGAAACAAGCTTCCCTTGCTTTTCAACCATTTGAGAACAATCTCTGGGGTGATCAATTTTCTTCTGCGTCTTGCAGGCTGATTGGCTGGGGGAGGGACGTGTCCATCTCAGAAACTGGTTGATGCCATCTGATTGGCTGTTTTGGGGTTCTGGGCTCTCTGGGTGACCCCATGGCTAAAATGGCTGGTTCTGGATGCCATTGCTGATAAGGGATTTGGGTTGGCAGCTGCCTGTGCATGATGGGCAAACAGGGCCATGCTTGAGGACACAGGAGAAATAACACACTCCTGGGTAGTGCTTGCAGAGGGGCCTGCAGGTTGGGAGTGGCCATAGACAGAGGCTTCACTGTTAAGAGACCCAGTGTAGCCCTGCATGATTTTTTCAAGGCCAGGGAACAGCTTGTTGACTTGGTTGGTGTTGGAAGAAGACATAATAAAAATTTATTAAAATTTTAAACTCAAGAAGAGGAATGTATATTTTAGTCAATTTTATTGTTACATATGTCAATTTTGTGAATATTATGCTCTAAATTTTGGCCGTCCTAAAATGGAATAGGGTGAATTTTGAGAATGCCTATGCTTTCTAAAAGAATCAGCACAAATCCACTCTAGATCCTTTAGCATCCTTTTTGAGACACCCATAAATTATATTTATTTCAAATTCATTGCAATTTTGATTTGAAACTTGGTTCTTGGATTTGACAATCCCGCAATTTCAGATTTGTTAATTTTCACATGATGTCTATGATTTGTTTGAAATACAGGAAATCACAGATTGTACATTAGAATCCCGCATTCCTGATTCATGTATCCTGCATTTGTTTGCTGAGTTTTGTCTTTTGTTAGTTGAGTTATCTGCTCAAGAGATTTGAAATTTGCCAATTTAAATAAGCAAAAAAAGTCAAATTGAACGGTTGATCTTATTGAATATTTTAATTCTCACTCAGCTGAGTTGCCCGCAAAAGTGATTCAAAATTTGGACCAATGATTTGACAATCCCGCATTTTTATGTTCAGGTTCTGAATTTACAGTATTACTGAGCCAATAGGAACCGTTACCATTGCAAGATGTCCGAGTTGTCTTAGGTAAGCAAATCTCCCAAACATAGAACTGAATCGTCCAAGTAGATAGTAGCCCACCAAATACACCAAGAGGTAAAAGGAGGCGTAAGGTCTAATCAGAGTAGGTTCAGTGGGAGGGGTAGTAAACAAGCGGCCATAGTGGAATTTACGTCCCCAGTGTCCAGAAGGATATTTGAACCATCCATGGGCAAGGGATTCCTTCTGGTGGGTGTCATCTGGGGAGGAGCTATACCAGTCAGTTGTAGGAGTTGGATTTTCCAAGGCGTGCACCTTGGTCAAGAAGTAGGCTAGAAACCAGGATAGGAAGAGAATTCCCCTCATGGCTTCAAAAAAGGGGTGTTATCAAAAATGAAGGAGTAGCTAGAAGAGTAATAATCTTTATTGTTGGAACATTTGAATTGAAGAAAAGGTTGGAGCTTATATAGCTTGAAAATAAAGCTAAGCATTAGAGAGGAGTTTGGGAAATGAGATGATTTACCTGAGTCAATCATTTTAAAACCAATTGTTTTAAGTGCAACTTAAATAATTGCTTAATCATTTTTAAACTGGCATGGTGTAACAAGAGGAAACAAAAAGATCTCACAATAATCAGGCTAATTAAGTGGTACACAAGTGGAAGATAAAGTGTTGAAGAGTACAGAGCTTGACCTAAAAGCAGAGAGAGCAGATCATTAATAGAGTGGAAAGCTAGATGCAGCCAATCAGGATCAAGACAGTAAGTGACTTTCCAAGCTTATTATTAACACTTTCAAATTCAAAAGACGTTTTGAAAGCAAAAACCAACTGAATAACAAGGTAATAAAAAGGTAGATCAAATGTTTGTGTTGATCCAGAGCTAACAATACATTCCTTAGAAGCATCATGGGTTCCAATCCGGTTCCCCATGGTTTCCAAGTACCAAGTATTAATGTTAAGACTGTTGTGTTGTGTTTTTGACTGGATGCCTTTTAAATCTTTGTTCTGGTGTTGATTTGAGACTGTGTTTTTCCAAGGTTGTCAACAAGATTCAAGTAGTCAGGGAAAGAATCCCTGACAGGAAAGGCCCAAAGTCCCTACTACAACAAAAAACCAGCCAAAGAGCCCTCAAAGAAAGAGAAGACAAAGGAGAAGACCCCAGACCATGAAAGCAAAGAGCCCTCCCCTTCCCCCTCCTCTTCTCCAAGCTGGTACCAATCAGAAAGAGAGGAGGTTCCACTAAACAAGCAAGGAAGAAAGAAGACACCCAAGAGTCCAGAACCCCATTCAAGCCCAGATGAATCAAGCTCAAAGGAATCAAGCTCATCCCAGTCAAGAAGCGCAAGAATCCATCTCCAGATAATTCCCCTCCACTGCCTAACAAATCTGCACCTCCATCCTCCTCATCAAGTATCAATAAAGAAGATCCTGATGATTACCTGTCTGACTATCATCAAGCACCAATTGGCCCATGAGACCCCCTAAAGTTTCACAATATATGTAACGTCAAAGGAGAGTTTAAGCTCCCAAAGAAGTTCCCTTGGTTTCCCCCCTCTAATGTCTGTCAAAGAAGGTGCAAGTTTAGTCTGTGATGGCTATGTTTTTAATTGCAACAATCAAAAGAGAGCAGGAATAAGCAAGAATTATGTGTGTGAAGATAGAAGCTGCGCTGCCAGGATCAACACAGAAGGATGGGATAAAGTCACTAGTGTAAAAGGAGAGCACACATGCAATGCTCCAATAAATCTTATTGAAAATCTTCTAAAGTGGTACCTCTACCAAATAGTCCCAGTCTCCAAAGACGTCAAGGCTTCTGATCTGGCAGTTAAGGCCACCACACACCTAATTAATGAGAACCTGAAGCTCATCCCTGACCGTGGCCAGTTAGTGAAGTACATATGTGACAAACACTGTGATCTATTCCCCCATAAGAAATCTGCCATGGTCCAAGAAGAGTTAGTCTTGACAGAGGAGTTAAAGATATTTAATGGTGATGAGGTATTCCTTTTACATGATGATGGACCTACAGCAGAGGCAAGAATTATATGCTATGCTACACAACAGAACCTGGAGCAGTTAAGAGATTCAGAGACCTGGTTATGTGATGGTACCTTTGCAGTATTCCCCCACCTTTTTTACCAACTATGGGTTGTACATTCCCTTATTGAAGGCAAGGTGCTCCCATTTGCCTACTTTCTGCTTCCTGGGGCAACAGAAGAGATCTACACAAGGGCCTTTAAAATCCTTCAGGAGGGCATCAAAGCCCTATCCAGTAATAAAAAGAGTCCCCCTGGCCATAGCACTAGAGCCAATCCAGATGATGATGAAAAGGATGAAGCTACTCTTTCTGTAGAACAAGAAGCTCATGATAAAGCACTTGGACCCTCAACTATAATCATGGACTATGAAACTACCCAGTATAACACTTTTGTAAACACCTTTGATGGAGAGGTCCAGGGGTGTTTTTTTCCATTATTGACAGGCTTTCAACAGGAAACTAAAGGGTCTACCTGAGCTCAGCAAGCTCCACCGTCTAGATACATCAGGAAAGTGCAAGTTCTTAATTCAGCAGTTTTTAGCACTAGCCTTTGTAAAGCCAGAGCATGCTGGACAAGCCTTTGACTTCCTATGCCAGGATCCATATGCCAAGAAACATGATAGTGCCTTCTACCCTTTCATTAAATATAATAAACCACAGTGGATTGGATGTAAGGTCACTAAGCGCCAGAGCAAGCCCAGAGCCAAAGCCAACTGGAACTGCTACCAGGAAGTTCTTAAGGATGAGATGAAAACAACTTCATCTTTGGAGGGCTGGCATAAGCATATCAAGTCCTCCTTTGGGATCAAGCCCAGATACAACACCCTCTACAAGCACCTCAAAGTCCAACAGGGGAAGACTGCTGCATCCATCAGAGATATTGAGAACCGCCAATCAAGAAGAAGAGAACCACCAAAGAGAAACAGTATCAAGAGAAGATCAATGACGTTGTCAAGGCCAAATATAAGCTTTCAGAGATTGGGGAATACATCAAGAAGATTGCCACAGTTCTTAATGGTAACCAGGTGATCACAGTCTAGCTTTTAATTAAATTTATTGAGTATTGCCTAATTTTGTATTTAGATCTTATATGTTAAGTATAATATTTTTAAATAAATAGTTATTCTAAATAACTGTCACGTCCCATACCAGAGTCCGGCTGGGCTCCCACAGGGGAGGCAGGCCGGGCCTTGAAGGCCATGTACACAATAGGCGCTATACAAACTAGGTAGTTTAGAGCAGTGACTAGGGGCCCCAACTCCCAGTATGGGGCACAACTTGGTCGTCCAGCCCCAATACTGTGATATAGACAAACCCCAGCTTGCTAAAGTCCTGGGTGGGAGGCGCGTTGGGGAGAGGAGGAGCAGTAGGAATCTCCATTGCTGGTGGCAGATCCAGATGATGGGGATGGAAATAATCCAGGTCAAGGGTGTGGGGTGGTTTGGCAAGGACAACAGGAGTATGGCCAGGAGGATATGGATATGCAAGTTTGTATTGAGTAGTGGATTCACAAATGGATGCAAAGAGAATAATTAAATTTGAGCAAAAATAGACAATTCATGCAATAAGATAATAATTTCTAGGCATAAACTCGCTTTATTAAGATGTCAACAGTGAGGAGAGCTTCTCCCCCTCACTACTTATACTTACTGAGGATTCTGTGGCCTTTTGTGCCACCAGAGAACTGATGGCATCATTTGGAGTTGGATTTAGGATTTTAACTGGAATTTGCGTGCTTGGGCAAGAGGGAGAGATCTCATTGGCTGCTATAACATGAACCTTTTGAAATATGCAGCATGCCAAGTCACCACAGTTATTTATAGTTCCCGCAATGAATTGATTGTCCGATTGCGCAATCAAACAATCACGCTCCTGATGTGCTATTTCCTGATAGGTGAGTGGCCTAAATTTGATAACAGGCTCAAAGCCAGGAATTTGAGGCTCATGTGCCTCTCAAATCCTGGGCCATTCACTAGTCAAAAGGAGGGGTATTTTGCCCTGGAAGGTGCTTTGTGTGGGTTTCCACACTCCATGTGTGTGAGAGAGGGGCTAAACTAACTAAGTTTGGCTCCCATCCCAGTGCAACAAACCACCAGGATGCCATCCAGTGCGCAACTGGGATGGCCACTTGGAGAGGGGACCACAGGGAGGACACCGGGGACAACTGGGGGAAGTAGGCGTTCAAACCCATTAGAATCAGGCCAGTGAGCAACCAGGGAGTGCAAGTAGGAGCAGGGGAGGCCACCTTGGAGGATCTGGGAGATACCACATTCTTCTGAACCATGGAGGGGAGAGGAGGTGTGGGGGGCACTACCTCTTCAGAACTAGGCAAAGCAAGCTCCACAATGTCCAGGTCAAGATTGTCACATGTCAGGCTCTTAACCACAGCCTCTCCAGAAAAGAGAAGACTGCTGGGGAGGTCCCAGAGACTGGCAGGGTTGCTACCTACCAGACAGGCCAATGAGGAGATTTTCCCCCACAGGTCAGGGGAGGTGGACCACAGAAGCAAGAGAAACGGAGCCAAGGAAAAGACGACAAATTTAAGAGCTGGCAGTATCATAGAAAGAACCAGCACAAAATTTGGGGTAGGATGGTATAATTTCTGGAGAAAAAGGAGAGAAAAATGGCAAGACTAGGGTAGTCTTTGGCAAATCCTTGGGAAAACAGCAGAACAGGTTTGGGTAGCCTCACTGTTGTCTTGGGGCCCTTGGATTATAACTGCAAGCAAAAGCAGGTTTGAAAACAATGATTTTTAAAGGAAAATTCAAGATAATAATAGAAATTATAGGAAAATTCAATTGAAATTTTGAGCTTCAAACTCTGATTTTGAAAGCGAGAGCAAAAGAGACAACAACTAAGTGAAAGAACACTTGTACAAGGAGCCAGAAGAGAAGCCGGGTTCAAAACTGGCTAGCTAACGGTAAGCTTTGGGCAGGGGCTATACTCTAATATTTTGAGCTTTAGGGACACAACTGGTTCCAGGCAACTCAAAATTAATAAAATTAAGGTGCAGGTGACTCCAAACTTTAATGTAAGTGGAAAATAGACAAGCAGAGGACTGAAAGTCCCCTTGCTTGGTTAAAAGGAATGGATTGCAAAAAACTGGTCACATGACAGTTGGGGGTGAGCCTGATTGGCTAGGTAAAAAACTTTGCTGGATGGGCTCAGGGGGACTGGAGAGTTTTACTCCAATTTCCGAAATCAAATATGATTAGCTGGAAGAGATGCCAGACATTTGGGGGTCAACTGGGTTATCAAGCGTCAATGTGGCGACAACTGATTGGGTGGCTCTGATAGTTTTTAAAAACGGACAACACCAGGCTAATAGGTAGTCCAAATTAACCAGGGTTTCTTCCCAGGAAGGAGCAACCAAAGGCAGGGATTCCACAGGATAAGCCAGCACAAACCTCTCATCAACTGTGTGAGCTAAATCATTCAACAAATGGAGGGGGTTGGTGGGCGTTTTGGGACCTTTCTTGGTACAACGGGGAAAGATTGAGCAATCCAAAGCCAGAGGTGGCAGTGAATTTACACCATGTTTAATCAACTCTAAGGAGACCAGCTGACTTTCCAGGGCAATCTGGGCCCTAAAAATAACTCATTAATATTTTATGATACTGTTTTTATAAAAATCATTGATTTTCTATTGATAGTTTTATGCTTTAGACTGTATTACATGGCCTATATTGGTATTTTACTAGTAAATTATACGTTTTTTGTAGTTTTCAATATAGAAAAAACTTTATATTACTGCTTCTGATTGTTATATTTTCCTATAATACGTGAAATTTTATGTAGTATCTTTTTGCATATTAAATATTTTGTGTTTTTATAAGTGGAAAAAAATTTATCATAGTAAAAATAGATAATTTCATAGTAAAATAAAACAAAAGTGTAATTTTATGAAATTTTTTAATTGTCATGTATAACTTTCTATGGACTTTTTAAAATCTATGTTAACACATTACCCTAAAAAGTATCTTGAAGCTTAATTTTTACAAAGTAAAATGTTCAGAAAACAGTTTTCTGCTTATTAAAAAAGTGTCAAAATTTAGTAGTCTGCATGAGTTAAAACTTAATTATGACTTTTCAATGCTGTTGACATTAAAGTATTTTTAATTATGATTGTTCACATATAGTAAGTTGAATTGCGGAATGAGTTAATTCTGGCAGTTGCCTGGTATACCATATCTATGGACGTAGTAAGTGTGATGACTGTGCATCATACCCTCACTCACCCATGAGGTAAAACATGGGTACATGGTCTATCAGTAAATGGGATGATCTTGACAGAATACTGGATGAAAAGTAGTCCTGCCTCTTCCTAGTTCCCTTCTCCATTCCTGCACAATTGTTAATATGCAGGAATACTAGAAGTATATAATGACTCTCTTTCTTAAACAATAAACATATCTTTACCCATACTACTTCTGCACTTTTAGCTTGAACTTACTTTCCAAATAAGACTCAAGCTTTATACCAGACTCTATCCAACTCTGCTTTCTTGTTGCCTTTGCTACTACAGGTAACAGGAAGATCTCCCTTCTGTACTAACAGTTTAGAGTTAGTACCCTAGGCCTGATCAAAGTGCACTTTACTGTTCCCTGCCACTGCATCCCAGTATTAGTAGTTCCCTTTAGCTTCTCTGGAAGAAGTTTACACAAGGTCCCCTTACCATCACACCCCATCTTCTGTGAGCATCACAGTAAGACTGCTCCCATTTAGCAGCCCTGGCTTTTGTTATGTGATAGTGGCTATAGATTGCCTCACTAAGTGGGTGGAATCCCGGCCTCTAAGGAAGGTAGATGCTTCTTCTACTGCACAATTTGTCTTGGATGCCATCATACTACGCCACAGCTGCCCACAGTTCCTACTCTCAGATAATGGGACTAACTTTACAGCCTCAGTAATATCAAGAGTGAACAACCTCATAAGATTTTGTGAGGTACTCTTCACCTCATATCACCCTGAAACCAATGAGATGGTGGAGCATGCTAATGGTACCCTAACCCAGATCATCCAGAAATTAGTATCATCACGTACATCTTCCTGGGAAACATACTTAGGAGCAGCAGTGTTTGCATATAGCATTTTGATTCACTCAACCACATGAGTGTCTCCATTTCAACTGATGTATGGCCGCCACCCTGCCATTTTGCCTGTCCTATACTTGGCCACAGGTGACCCTGGGCAACTTTCCTACTACCAGTATCTAGGTCAACTGGCCAACACCCTCACCAAATTGCAGGCATCTGTTTTTAGCAACATGGCTATCAAGACCCCAGCCAGATTTGAGAGGGACTCTGCTAATAGAGCCCCATTGCCCTCTTTTTAGGTAGGGGAGGGGGTCACATTCTGTGACACTCAAGGCGCGGGTAGATCTCACAAGCTAGACAAGCTATGGGTAGGCCCCTTTGAGATCATAGAGAAAACCTCACCTGACGCCTACACCAGCAAAGACAAGGATAGTGGACATATATTCAACCAAATACATACAAAGTTTCTATGTCCATTCTGCACCCCAAAGGAAGGGCCTAATTAAACACCTTGATCTTATCACAAAAAATTAATAATCACAAAATGACAAATCATATATTATAAAAAGAAAAACATAAAAGAGATAAAAAGTGCAAAATGTTGGAAAATGACTAGTCCTGTAAATATTTATTGCTGGGGGTCCTCTTCAGGCTCCTCAGAACGGAATGAGTGGTAGCCTGCACATAGTCACCAAAAGCGTGAGTGGCCACCACCTGGTAAAGAACAACAATATTCCAAAGCCACATGTGCCAAGCCTTGGGGGAGAGCTGCTCCCAGTGCATGATGGGAACAGTCAAGGCCAGCTCCCCATCTGCCAGGCGTCCCAGGCCACACTCAATGGGAAAGCACGCCCCCAACAACAGGCACTCAACAATAAACCCCTCAGAGGGATAATTGGCTGGAAGACCCTGCTGGCAGTGCAACATCTCACAACAGTAAAACTCCAAGATAGCCTGCATCTGGCCCAAGGAACCGTGAGGAAGAAAAGGCTTGATGACCAGGAAAAGGTTACCCAACAGAACCATGTGAGTGTCACAAGTGACAAACTCCTGTTGACCATGCTCACAGGAAAACCTCAACTACAGTATTCAAACCCCAATACCCTGCTGGCCGCCAGCCCGCAGGATCAGCTGCCTGGCTGCCTGAAGATTTCTGGACTCAAACCAGAGCAGGATTCAACTTCAGGGAATCTTTTAATGATTGATGAACTAAAAATACCTGTATAGAGATCCCCCACACCAAGGGTTCCTGTTAACCCAACCAATGAGAGGGCAAGCCAAGCCAAAGATCCTGGAATAACCTGGGCCTCCACTGAAGGGGAAACAAAGAAACTTCCTGTGGAATGCAGGACACCCAAAGATAACAAATCCCACAGCCTGACAAGGAAATTTGAGCATTCTCAGTCCAAACTAGCCAATGAATTAACTCCCAAAATGGATGCCACCAAGGACTGGAAAAACCTGGTAGCCAATAGCACCAGGCCCGAAGGAATTTGTAAAAGTTTACCCATGGCAGATGGGCATACTTATACCCTGGACCGCCAGGAAGTTGCCCATCACCATTCTTGCAATAAAGTGACATGAACCTTTGGTTCAACCAGGTTATTCCATATTTGATTTTAGTTCTATTTCATCTGCAGTCTACCTCCCGCGGTTCTGTACCTCACACCCACCAACCTAAGAAACCGCAGGCCAGCCATCCAAACTCTATTGTCCACCAGGAGCTCCCTTTGGCCCGGTACATTTTACTGAATACCCACCAAACCCTGTGTATTTGGAGTTCACCCTAGCTGAAATCCTAATCAACAACCCAGAGGCTAGAGCTAGAGAGACAGAGATCATTTACAGAGAGGGCACCAAAATTGTCGTGAATACCGCTATTCACCTTGTTTTAATTTTGCCTTCAGTGGGATATTTTGAGGACAAATTGCTCGCTTTTGCTTTTGCCTCTTGAAATGAGTTGATGACTGAATCAGGAAATACAATTGTTTGGTTTCTTGATCCTGCACAACTCACTTGCCCCACTAGTGCTGGTGGCAAGTGATCCTACCGTCCATGCACTGTTTTGTGGTAAAGCTACACAGTATACATTCCCAATCTTTATACCCAATAAAATTAAGTTCTATTCACATTTTTGCATTTGTGTCTTCTGTACTTCCACGCCTCTCTCTAGCCATGCCTAGCAGAGACTATTCATCCAGGGCCGCAAGTTAAACGCAATTGCCTTCCCTGTCATCTAACTGAGACTTAGTACAAATCCAATCCTAAGGTTAGGATTTCCCGTTGTGTGTCTGTGCCGCGCCTCAGAACACAACAAAAATGGTGCTCACTAGAGGGGCTGTAAGCCCCTTGGTTATCCCTTTTGCCACCACGTTTTCAGGACCTTTGCCTCCTCTTATACAAGAGATGTCTTCACCTGAAATCACCAGTCCGCCTATTGAGGAGGACATCTCAGACCCACTTATTGTCCCCACTGTATTGAACCTTGAAAATGGTCCTTGTCTAGTAGCATATCCCATGGTAACCCCTGACCTAGAGCAAGTCATGGCCATTGCCCTTGGAATAGCCCACAATGGGGACATCCCTTGCCTTCAGTTACAGTTCAATTGAGCCAAGTACTACAAGTTGATTGTTGCTGTTATAACTTCAGCTATCAGGTGGTTGATAGCTACTAACGCTTAACTCAAATATAACCTTATGCATTATTAATGATTAAGCTAAGATAAATCCTTCAGCCTAATGTGTATAATAAGTATAAGTTTATGTAAATCAATCTTTATTTAACCAATCAAGGAGAGAGTTATATAGTAAGAGAGGGGATTAATGAGAGTCACATAATGCCAGGATCCTCTAGTTACAGCCCAGTTTCCTCTATTACTTAGCCCAATGTTAAACTAATGATTGGATAATCATTAGTTAATATGAACTTGGAGTACAACCTAGTTAATCATTTGGACTAGTTATCATCCAGAGCAAGAGTAAAATTGTCCTTTGGTTCACCAAGCTTAATGGATTAATGTGTGAGTATAGTGACAGCTAGTTTATAACCAATCAATTCACAACAGTTTCCCTGAAGTTTCTGCAAAATCTTCTTGAAGCAGGTGGTTCTACTGAACATCTATTGCCATTCTTTGTGCAGCCTGCCTTAGCCCATCATCAGATGGTGTTGGGCTTCACGTCCAAGAGATTTTGTCTCTTCAAGACGCCGTCACTCATCACTTGGATCAGTTTTCTGCTTACCAGCAGTGGATTCACTCCCTGTTTTCCTTGGTCTCTAATCATCAACACAGCTTTATTACTTCCCAGGCTTGCTTGGTTACTTCTATAGAGTGAATACACAGTCTATTCCTGAGTACATCAGGGAACATCTACATGAATTTCACCAATTAGAACAGCTTTGGAAAACTCAAGTAGACTCCACCCTGAATGCCTACCTCTCTGACTTTAAACAACTTGTGCAATAACTCAATGAGTTTAGTACATATTCATTTGACCAATTACAACAAGTAGTAGATCACACCACTAGAGGTCTCCACAATCTCAATGAAGAGTTTGCTCAAGAAAGGACTACCACAGCTGCTGCCATTGCCAAACTTCAAGCTCAAGTGAATGAGTTGTCTACGCCCAAGCCAGATGCTCCTCCTTATTTCCCATATGATGATCTGATGAATATAGAGCATATACTATGAGACGCCATTTGAGGATTACATGCATCCACTTGTAGCCAAGGGCGCCCAGAAGACCCGCCGCAGCCAGAACCTCAGGTGCTTGTGTTAACTGTTCAAGTTTCTGAGCTACAAAAAAATTGCCGCTCTGTGTGAAATTGTGGCAACTGCTGTTAGCCCATTTGAGGTTGCCAACAAAGATGGCTGCTACCCTGGACTGCCAGGGAACCCCCAAATCCAATGTGCTAGAGAATTGATTGCTCTAGCTAATGAGGCAGACCACTTGAAGCAGGATCACTCTAATCTTGACAAGGATATTAAAAAAATGAGTAAGTTAATTGATTAGGTAAATAATATATTCTCCCCATGCTTCTCAGTGAGACCTTCTCTGACCTCCTGGTTGGCTGAGCTTTCTACTGTGGTAACCACACATGGTCAATGCTTAGATGTTACCAAACAACAGACTGATCTGGCCAACAATGTGGGTGCTTGCACCTCTGAGACTTTGACTACACTTGAAGAGAGTGTTTTCCAGCTGTGGGGATAAAAGCCCCCTTCAAAATCTGAATATGAGTTTCCCCCACATATAGATCTGCTTGATAGCAAAAATGATGGCCCTACTCCCAAAGCACAATTCAAACCTACCTTCAAACAAGTCTCTGACCCTAAAACATCCACCATTGCAGCATTCTTGACCATCTATAAAACAGCCATGAAACAGGCCTATGATGAGGATAAGAAAGAGAACATTCTAACCTTCTTGCACCCCACCTGTCAAGAGGTGGTGGTTCCAGAGCTGCCCAAAATTGAGACTTGGAAAGAGATGAAACAGCTTTTGATTGATGAGTTTGGTGGCAACCTTTTTTGGAAGTGAAGAATGATGCTTTTATGCACATTGCCTTCAACTCCAAAGAGATGATGTCTGGATTTTCAGACAGATTCTACATGAAAGGACAGCAGTTGATAACTAGTAGACAGTTGACAGCCCATGAAGATTAATAGCCTGCGCTCAAGCTCTCAAAGTTAACCAGCTCTGTGCCTTCATTTAAAAGCTCACAAGGCCATGCTCTCCTTAATGAAGAGCATAAATAAATTGCTGCAGGATATGCACTTAATCCACTCTGGAGCCTTTGTAAGCAAGAATTGAGCAGCATCTAACTCTGATTCTTTTTTCCTGTGGCCCACACATAACTCACTATGAACTCTCAGAACCGTCCTAGACGTCAAGGTTGCCATAACTGCGGCAGATAGGTCACCACTCTTGATTCTGTACCAATTCTCAAGTTGAAGGTGCCAACCCCAAGGAGCAAGCGGGAAAATAGCAGTCAACTTAGAGGCAGAGACGCTCTTGGTTGACAATTATTCCTAGTCTCCTCCAATTCCCCCATCTTTAGCAGACTCTGAGCCCGCTGAAACCAAAGCACCTCCCATTCTGCTACTATTCCATGATATTTCTGATGACTCTTATATAGACAATTCAGACATTGATGGTTATAATGCTTATGGATATTAAGCTCTAGCTATCCCTGAAACCATTGCAGTCCCTTAAAAGCTACGCTCTGGGAAAGCTACAAAAACTCCCAAGCCTCTGCTTGAAGCCAAAGAGATTGTCTCTTGCCCTTACCTCACACAAGCTAAGAGGTCTCCTGTACTTGTAGAATCCTCTGAAGAAGCCTCTGAAGTAGCTGACACTGTTTTCAGGAATATTTATGTCTTTTTTCCTCTTCAGACTGTCTACAGGGAGTTTACAGGATTGAGATGCATGATTGAGAAGTGGGACAAAAGCTATCAGAAGCCCAAGATATCCTGGCCATCCTCCCACCCTTTGGTTGTACTACTATTTGTGTAGAGATATCCATCTAAAAGGTGAAGATTAAGGCTGTCTTGGACAAAGGATCTACTGTTAATGTTGTTTCTTTGAAGCTTGTCAAGAAGCTTAAACTTGTCCTCAATCTCTATTACCACCAGCTTATTGTACAGCTGGGTTGTCCATGACTTGTGCTATAGGGGCACACTCTGCCCTCCCTATGCAGTTTGGCAAGCTACTATTAGCTGCGCCTGCCGTGGTCCTGGAGAATGAGAGTTTCAATATTCCAGTTAGTACATGATTCCTTAGGGAGTATAATGGGATCATTGACTTAAAGGATGGCTACCTCTCTATCTTAGGGTATAAACTCCCTCTGATCTTTGAAGAGCCTGTCAGAGTTCCCAGAAAGCGCCTCAAAATGTTTGCCTTAGAATATCCCACTGGTGTTTTCACTCTAAAATACTATACCCTCTCATACAACATGAAGTGTCCTTCTATGGCTTGCCCTGAATCTGAAGAGATTCCTCTTCTGGCCACTTCAACTATGACCATTCCCCCTGGATCCCAAGCTATCTTAGACTCTTAAATATCATATGAGTTACCTTAGCGCATGTTCCTGGAGTTGTACTCTCCTCTCTTGCTAGGCGGCAACAAGCCCTACCTCTACCCAGGGATCTTGGATGTCTCACAAATATCCTGTTCAGCTGTTGGTAGCCAACTTGAACGCTCTCCCCATAAATATGTTTAGAGGCCAGGTTGTTAGCTATTACAAGTTGTTGAATTCTCCTGATGTGCTATTCCTACATCCCTTTGGTACCTTCCAGTACTTCAATTTACCTGAAGACAAGCCACAGGTCCTATCCTTGTTTACTGCGCAAGATTTCCCACAACTATTCCCACTCCAACGGAAATAGGTGCTCAACCTGCTAGATCAGTTTTCAGATATCTTTGCTAAAGATAGCACTTATTATGGCCTAGCTAAATGAGTTGTTCATCAAATTGATACTGGTAATGCTCCCCCTTCCAAGCTAAACCTTATTGCTGTAGCTGAGTGGAAGATGCTCTGGTGTCTAAGGAACTCAAGAAACTACTGGACGCTGGATTATTTGCGCCCTCTCAAAGTCCATGGGCCTCCCCCTTACTCATACTGAAAAAGAAGGATGGAGATCATTGTATTGTGATGGATTATTGATGCTTGAATCCCTTAACCAAGAAGGATTCTCAATCCTTGCTGCATATTGATGATGCGCTCTGCTGCCTTGGAGGCTTCAAGTTCTTCTCTGACATGGACCTAGCTTCAGGGTACTGGCCAGTCAATCTCTCTCCTGAGGATAGACAGAAAGCCGCACTTATCACCTTGGAGGGACTGTTTGAGCCTACTTATATGCCTCAGGGACTATGCAATGCCCCTGCTACCTTTCAGCGGGCCATGGACTCTATCCTTTGTTATCTAAAGCTCTCCTGTGTCCTGGTGTACTTGGATGATATAAAGGTCTTCAGTGCTACCTTTAATGATTATCTAGCCCACCTCAAGGAAGTGCTCCTAAAAATTTGAGAGGCTGGCCTCAAATTGAAACATTAAAGTGTGCTTTCTTCAAGAAATGTCTTGAATTCTTGGGCCATGAGGTGTCCCAGACTGGAATTTTTCCTATGACCAAGAAGGTTGAGGTCATAGACAAGATGCTTCCACCCACCAACCTGCGTGAAGTAAAAGTCTTTATGGGTTTGATGGGTTACTATAGACAGTTTATCCCTGACTTTGCCAGCACTAGTGAGCCTCTGGTTCAACTTTTATACAATGACACCTTCAAATGAACTGCTAGTCAGCAACAGGCCTTTGAGACTCTTAAACAAAAACTCAAAAAGGCTCCCATCTTGGTGTATCCTGACTATGATAAGGAATTCATCCTCTACACAGATGCTAGAAACCTAGCTATTGGGGCCATCCTGGCTCAACTAAATGATGAGGGAGTGGATCACCCTGTAGTGTATGCTTCCTGTGTCCTCAACAAACATAAGAAGACCTATAGTGTCACAGAGAAAGATTGACTTGCCATTCTTCATGTGGTCAAACAGTTCTACCATTACTTTTATGGCACCCATTTTACTGTGGTCACTGACCATGCCTTGCTCAAGTGGTTGTAGCAGCTCAAAAAATCAGAAAGACGGCTAGCTAGATGGGCCCTCTGCTTGAAGTGCTATGACTTCACAGTACTACACCATTCCGGGATCCAACACCAAAATGCTGATGGATTGTCCATAATGACTATCCTTGTTCTACACCCTGCTGAAGCTGATTGGTTATATGAACTAATTGGGTACCCCTCTTCTTGGGAGAACAAGAATTAAAAGATTTGAACTGCCCTTTCTAAACTATCCAAGAACTTTCATTTGTGACAACCAGCTCTTCAAAAAGGTGCATGATCAATATCTTACCTATGTACATCCTAGCCTTTGCCTTTTGTTTGTGCTCCAAGCTCATAAAGAGACTGGACATGGGGCATTTTAAAGACCTATGACTGGCTCCAGACAAACTACTTCTTGGATAACCTCCGCCTGCTGATTCCATATGTCATTTTTAGTTGTCATGACTGTCAGCTTCAACAATCCTCAAGTTGCCACTCAAAAGTTCAAACTAGTCCCTTTGAAGCATGCACTCAAGTGTTGTTGTCAGACAATGAAACTAACTTCAATTCCAAGCTAGTGACTTCTGTTGCTGAAGATCTTTGGTCACATCAATCCTTCTCAGCCCCTATAATCCTTCCACTAACAGGGCTGTAGAGCGTGCTAATTTGACCTTGGTTTCCATCATGAGGAAGCTCACTTATTCTGATGCTACCAAATGGGGTCTATACTTATCTGCTGCTCTCTTTACCTATCACATTGGCAAACATTGTGACACCAGGTATTCCCCTTTTACTATGTTGTATGGTTGTGAAGCCACCACTCCGTTGCTCTTGCCCTCTACTCTCCTCTGATAAGGCCATGGACCCTGACACCCATATCAAAGACTTAGTCAACCACATAATTGTCATACAGGATACTGTGTATACTTCTGTGTATAAGACCAATATGCTTGAGCTCTCTCCCAAAAATACTGGACACTCTCACTTTCCTGAGTTCAAAATTAAGGATCATGTTCTCTACTATCAGCATATAGTAGAGGACGCGCTCAAAAGCTAGATAAATTGTGGGTTAGGCCTTTAGAAGTAACTTTCATACACGGGTCAGAGTACAATGTGAAGCTCCTCTCCAGTGTTTGTCTGTTTGCCCAAGTGCATGCCAAGTTCTTCTGAAAGTACTACCCCTTAAGGCCAATCTAGAAGGGGGCAATGTTGTGAATGCTGCTATTCACAATGTTTCATTTTTTGCTTTTGATGGGTTATTTCAAAGACAAATTTCTCTCTTTTGCTTTTGTCCTTCTAAATGAGTCTGTTTCCAAACAGAAAATTCAATTATTTGGTTTCCTGATTCTGCGCAACTCACTTGTCCCACTCATGCTTGTGGCAAGTGATCCCACTGTCCTGGTACTGTTTTTTGGTATTGTCAACCACTATATATCCCATTTCATATTCACCAATAAAAATTAAGTTATACTCACATTTTTGTCTTTTTGTATTCAAGTACTTTGGCGCCTCTCTCTAGCCACAACTAGTAGAGATTATTCATTCAAGACCACAAGGTAACCCATTAACCTTCCCTGCAACTAACCAAGACTTAGTACAAATCTAATAATAAGGTTAGAATTCCTCTTTGTGTGTCTGTGCCGCACCTCAGAACACAACAGAGTGAAACATACAGTGAGAAAACCCTACCATCCTCAGGCCAACACTAGGATCAAACAGATAAATGGCCGTTTAGTACAAACCTTTTTCAATCTTACTGCTTTAACCCCTGAAGATTGGCCAAGGCAATTACCAACCACCCTCCTTATGTGCCACACCCAAGTAAACAGATCCACTGGGAATATCCTCTTTGAACTAGTTTACAGAACACAGCCAAATATAGTTCAGGCCCTAACAGGGCCCAAAACAAAAATCACAAACAAGTTCCCCATATATCTAATTCTCTAGTACTCCAAGCTAATAGTGAATAATCAATCAGAGAAGAGCAACATCTGCAAAATACATTTCCTTTTGTTGTATTCTGAGGCACAGCACAGATACACAGCAGAGAATCCCAACCTTAGGATTTGATCTGAACTAAGTCTTGGTTAGAATGGCAGGGAAGGCTATGCAATTACCTTGTGGCCCTGATTGTATAATATCTATTAGATGTGTCTAGAGAGGCGCCAAATTACTTGAAGACACAAAGACAAAAATGTGAATGGAACTTAATTTTTATTGGTGAATAAGAACTGGAATATATAGTGATGACAATACCAAAAAAAACTACCAGGACAGTAGGATCATTTGCTATAAGCATGAGTGGAGAAAGTGAGTTGCGCAGAATCAGGAAACCAAACAATTGAATTCCCCAGTTTGTAAATAGACTCATTTTGAGGGGCAAAAGCAAAGGAGAGAGATTTTCCTTGAAATAACCCATTGAAGGCAAAATTAAAACATAGTGAATGGCGGCATTCACAGCACCACTGAAAGATAGACATGAAGTAGGAGACAAGGTCTGGGTAATGAACACATAAAAAAATTAAAGTCCAAGAAAGTACGCCACATCATTGTCCTAAAGGTAAATACAAACATTACTTACCTGGTACAAGACTTGGGCAAGAGAAAAAAGGACAAGGTCCTGAACCACAATAGACTTTGTCCATGCAATGACCTCCAGAAGCAGCGCAAGACCATCATACCACAACCAAGCAACAGCTGGTGGAATATGAAGCCTGTGCCCCTGACAGTCTTTCTGCAGACCTTCCAACAGAGGAAGCTAACTATCAGGATTGAAAATCACCCCCTCAAAAACCAGGACCAAGAGCAAGATTTGAACCCTGAACCTGCCCACCTGCAGACCGCCAGCCCTGAGGACCAAAGGGCTGGCCACCTGCATTTTTCTGGGATTGAGCCCCCAAGCTAAGGCCAAGCCTAATTACCAAAATGAGAACATCAGCAAAAACTTAAGAGCTACAGAACCCAAGAAAGGAACCAACAGATTGCTTAATGAAGGTAGAGAAATTATTACTGTTAACTTCATGAGCATGAAGTCTATACAAGTAGCCAATTGAGACCCACTACCAGAGGAAAAAACAGGCTTAAGGCCCATCCCCATTATCATGGCTCAAGAACAGAAGGGCTGAGCAAACTTTCCTGAGATTTCAACCAATTAGTAGGATCCTAGTAGCAGTGCCATTTTGCTGCCCCAGAACCCAAGCTCCCTGGCCACCTGACCTCAGATTTCCCAATCTTATGATGAACCCCAAATGGAAAAATGTAAGTTTGGCAGTGGGGTACTATATGGACCAAAAGACCCCACACTAAGACTTTATCACAATTTTTAAATAAAGGTTATGAGACATTGGTTTTATCCAATAATTGACCTATTTTATTCTTGTCATTTATCAGTTCAAATCAAGATCTCCAGGACTTCCTGCCCCTCTGCTCACAGTTTATTATCTGCCCGGTGCTCCCTTTGGTCCTGTCTGCTTTACAGAATACCATTTGAAGCCCAAATACAAGGAATTCACCCTTGAGAATATACTTGCAACAGATCCCCTGGCCCATTCAAATTTGCAAGTAAGATACAACAGACAAGGCCCTTGGCATTACACCAAGTCCTGCCTATTCAGAGACAAGTACAACTTGATTTCTGCATATCAACTGGATATGGAACCTCCAATTACCCCAAAGCCAATGCCTGTGTCTTCCCCTGAACTTCACTTAGACCACACAAATAAACTGTTTGGAATTGTGTATATCACCCTCTCTGGGGTGATTGACACTATAATTATGGTTGCCAGCCCATGGTCCTGGGTGAGAAAGTTCTTCTCATACCTCTTTAAGTTAGCTCTAATATTGTGGTAGGCTCTGCCTGCAAAATCTGCAGCCTGTGTGATCCCTGAAAATAACAGCCGGCCGCCCAAGCTTGGATCCCTGACACCAACCTTCAGCTGGGGGGTGTTAAAACAGCAGGGTCAATCCATAAGAAAAGTTAAGCACAAGAGACCCTGTGTCACATAAACTGACTTCCCCATGACATAAAGCCAAATGTAGAAGTCAATGTGAATTTCCAAACAAATCAAAAGGACCCAGTGAAGATCCCTACTTGGTGAAAAGCTCAATTTGGCACTTGAATCATTACAAGAATGAAACCACCCCCTTTCTAATCCAATAAATTGTTTATCACAATCATGTTCCTCTTAAAATAATTCCCTCAAACCATATAAGTGATAAATCTCAATAAAGATAATGCTCTAGTTTCCAAATATTTCCCCCTTTTAACTTACTAACATTCAAAGTTACAACATTCAGAGCATCTTAAATCCAATTTTATGGAACTAAAGGATCAATAAACTCTAAAGTCAAATCTGGACAAAAACCAAAATAAATTTGAAAGTCTAAATTTTGTTTTTGTTATATTTTAAGCTTTATTAGTGGTGGTTAATTTCTGATATGGTGAGAGGGTCAACATTTTAAGGGGAGCATCAGGCCTCAAGAGCATGAAGATCTTTAATGGTCATAAGAATAATTGGGTTTATCAAACTTGTACCTTGAAATCTTAATTCTATGACCACATTTAGGACTGCTTTGACCAAGCCTCAAAAAATCACATTCAGTTTCTAGCTGTGGGTCACTTAATTCAAAGGGTTATTTAATAATACCTAAATATTGAGTGATTCTGTTATGGCTGTAGCAGCCCAGAACTAGAAGCTATCTAGGGCTGAGCCAAAGCATCCCTAAACTTGGCTACATTAACTATATAAATACAGTCTGCACTGCTAATAGTTTCTGAAAGGTGACATCAATTTTTTTAATAAAATGACAAAATATATCTAATAAATCAAGTTTGAATAGCTGCTTTTAATAAATCATTATGAGCCTTCTTTTTAATTGATGTGAAAATTATTAGGCATGATGTTTTAATTTATTAATAAGAATTGAAATTTGGGACTCCAATATATAAAAGGAGCAAAGATAAACCAAGATTTAAAAATAGAATCAAGGATCTCAACTTTAAAATTCAAAATTAACTCAAACTTTACCAAGAACATGGGAAGTTATCACCAAACATCATATCAGTTTAGCTCTTAATCAAAAATATAAATAACATCCTCCTTTCAAATTCAAATGGTTGTATAGCATTTAGAACTGAGCTAAGATCCTCAGATACAGATACCAAAGATTAACCAGAGCCTTGGGCAGCAACTACAAAATGTATAATCTGACCAAGTGTATCCCAATAAAATGAAGATTGGTATAGATGAAGCTTACTCAATGTATCCAAGGCCTGCCCAGCTGATAAAAAAGCTATCTTTAGCATGACAAATAGTCTCTTGTAAACAGCTAGAAAGCTTCAACCAGGTTAGGACAGGCAGAAGATTAAGTCATTAAGCAAACTATGCAACAACATCATCCATGTTGACAGTGGACATGTCAACCAGAAAAGTGATTTATACTAAGGAATTTGCTAGTTGTACTAGCCTAATTCCCATTTTTAAAGCTATCAGAGGTGCAAACCCAGAAAACATAAGAAATTGTGGCTATTTAAACTTAATTTAATTTTAAGCTTAATAAAAATTTCACTTTAACCCATTTTTTTTACTTTTACCAATAAAAATTTATTTTTGCCAAGTTGTCAGAAATCTGCAGACTGTGGTATTTTATCATCCACCAGATGATCTCCTAAGTCTTCTAACATTAGGAAAGTACAGAGAACCTGTGACTTTGGTGTAAATTGCAGCCCATAATATTTGTTGTCATCAGAAGTAGCAAGTCTGACAGGGCCCAATACCTAATGGATTTGGGACAATTCTTCCTACTTCTGAATATATGTTCATAGTTGTTGTCTCTATACATTAATATAGGAATTAATACTGTATGGCAACAGTATGATCTTTTGCTCTCCACTTAATTAGAATCAAATTAGGGAAAGGATTTAGAATATAAAATCTTTATTAGACAAAAGATATTGAGGTTAGCCCAGATGCCTGCATTTATCTGAGTTAGCTCACAATGCTAAGAAGAGACTGAAGTAGCTCTAGGGTGTTGCAACAGGGGGCCCAACCTTGGGTGTGTGGTTTGTGAAGGAAGCTCACTTGATATCTTCCACAGCTCAGTATCCTTTCTGATGCTGTATAACTATTCCTTGGTCCAAGCAGAGTAGTTTTTACCTGGGCCACGTTCCAGGGCTAGCTAGCCAGTGATTGACTACTAGTTCATGAGATGATTATTACACTATACTTTATCCAATCAGAGCTAGTATAATACAATAGGCTCAGAGCCTTTTATCTTAGAGTGTTTACCTGGTAGCCAAGTCCATGGTGGACTCTTCTAGATGTAATGCAGATGACAGTCTATATGACAGCCCTCATATTCTAGAATATAATTAGAGTTTAGAATAGTAATTATTATGTGGTACATATTGAGATGCTTGCAGAAGGGAACTAATTAATAAAAAGTAATTGCATGTTCCATTCATTAATTACAATGTATGAATTTGTTGATGCCAGGATATGATTTGGTTGCTGATTCATTGATCCTGTGGCCTGTGTTATTTTGTTAAAACCATTCATAAGAGCAATTGGCAGCTGGCCTGTGTTAATTGGTTGAATATGTTATTAGTAAATATCCCAAAATCCTGACACAAGTCAAATACACAACATATAAGTGTCAATGTTGGCATTTTTTAAGCCTAACTTATTTTTAATAATAAAACTGAAACATCTAAAGGATAAATAGCATAATTGCACTTAAAAATATTTTTTATTAAATTAATATATAGAAGTAGCCTTAGCACATATAGTAGTACATTGAAGTTTTCATCTTATAAATATATCTGTGGCACTTAATATTACTTTAATATCATAAATGCATTTGTGGCTGACAGCAATCCCATAACTTATGCCTGTTTTAATATGTAGTTTACTATAGAATTCATTATAAATAATAGTGTAAAATTAGGAGTGTCTAAATTTGCTTGAGATCAATCACTGGGGTAGATTTAAGCAAATGAGAGTGGTGCAAAGAAGCCTGAATTACTATGCCACTACAGTGTAATACACCATCTAGAAAGACGCCATCTAGAAAAAAATTTGCAATAGGGTCAGGATTTACATCAGCAAAATTAAAAAAATTAAAAATTTATTAAGTAGTTATTTTTTACAAATTGGTTTCTAATATGCCATCTAGAAAAACAGCATCTAGAAAACACTATCACAAATTAAAATAAAAAGAGTGTTATCCAAATAAGATTTTTTGAATATAAAAACACTTAATAAATACCCTAAAATACGCCATCTAGAAATATGGCATCTAGAAAGACGGAATCTGGAATCAGATAATAAATTATACTTTTATGTGATAAATCCAAGCCTTTTCCTTATTAACTGGGAATAAAGTATGATATTAATTTATGACCACATATAATATATCAACTCAAATTAACTCACCTTTGGTAGTACTATCTCCCTGTAACACAGCCATTATGAACCACTTTTGATATACTGATTTTATTCCTTATCATAAAAGTATCTGTAATATTTGGGTTTTAACTTTAAAATTTTTCATTAATGATTTTATATATGCAAGGGTAGTGTCTCCATTAACTGGAACTGTAATAATCAGGTTAAGGACAGTGTAACTAAGACCACTTCATCACTTGAAGATTGGTACAATTAATTTTCTTGCCTGGTTAAGATAAAGAAGCCCAGATTCATTGTGATTATCAACAAGCTGAAGATCTGGTATATCCATGGGGACCAGCTTTAACCTCAGGCCATCAAAATCAAAGCTGTTTTATCCAATCATGCAGATCAGCAGGTCAAATTTGCAAGTGTTACCAAGGAGTTTTTGACCTATTACACCCAAGAAAGCCGCCTTAGCCATCTCAAAGGCATTGCAAAGACTTTTGGGACTGAAGCCTGACCAAGCCACTCTTCCATTAAATACTTTACTTCCAAACATTTAATTTTTACTTAATTTTTAGTACAATGATGCAAACATAGGAGCAAATTTCAATATGGAAATATCACAGTTTTGAGGTGTGTTGACTTTGGAGCTTGGCGCACTATAGTCAGTACTAGCTGATCCCACATTATTATAGCAGATTTGAAATCTTTGGATTATTTTGAGTCTAGCCATATGTTTTTCTTACTGTTTTTAATTTTTTTTGGGTTTTTATTAATTTTTAAGTTATTTAGCACAGTTATGCCAGAAATTTGAAATAGGGTTTCTAGATGGCATTTTCTAGCTGGCGTTTTAGGACACATTTTCTAGATGGAGTCTTTCTAGATGGTGTTTTCTAGATAACGTTTTATAGAGGGCATCTTTCTAGATAGTGTATCCCACCACCACCACCTATTGAGAATGTTGTCAGTGGTAAAGTTGACAATTTACCTTTTCCATAACTGAATACAACTTCTTAACAAGTAAAAAAAGCATAATGTATTTTTTATATTTTCCCCTATATATACTTTTTAATAAATAAATAAATAAATAAATAAGTAATTTTGATGACTTTTTATAGTATTTTTATATGTTTATTATATTTTATTATATGAAAAAATACACCAAAAACAGTTCATATTTTTTGGTTTGCTCAACTTTAATTAATGTAATATAAAAACAGCAAATTTTTTAAAAAAATGTTGAAAATGTGTTGCAACCAAGTTTCCCTTCTCTCCTGCTAACATATCTTACAATACACAGGGGCGCTTGAGGAGCCGCCCCTTGATGTATCTAACAACATGGATCAATCCAAAGGCAATATTGAGTTACATGCACCACCTTCTAATTAGGAGCACTTTAAATTTGACATTTCTGATCTCCAAGAAAGTTTTTCCATGGTCCCAAACCTTATATGAAACCTACCACTGTGCCACCCCCTGGTGGCCTTGTGGCTCTCCCCATATAGTATATTAGTCACAATACCAATTTATAAAACTTATCTTATTCTTCTCATTTCTGTCCTTTCTATTGGACTGTTGTCTTCCCCAATCAAATACTGAACTATCATTGGTTCAGTTGCAACAGTAATGACAGTGGTAAGTTTGTGACCTACCTAAAAGAAAATTCATCTCAAGAAAGGACAGAGTACATGCCATATGGCTACTCCACACCAGAAAACCTTCCTCCATATTCCTTATGGGGACATCCCCAAGAGATACATTATCTATCAGGGCCAGTTGGTACTCACAAGCGTTTACAACTGTCTCCACCTAAGGCAACACAAAGCCAGTGTCACACTACCACAGTTGGACATTTTGCAATGTATGCTGAACCTTCAACTGGAGTCCTTTACAGGTGGTGTGTAAAGAGCTAACATTGTCAGTTGGCTCCACTCCACAAAAACCCACCTCATTATCTGCCAAGTACCTGAACCCATGTGGGTTGCCACCGCCTCTGGGCGCCTCACAGAGTCTGCTGCAGTATGTTCACCAACTGGTCCAGAAAAAAACACAAAGTTACTTGTACCACTTTCAGAGACACTTCCAGGTCCCAATAAAGCAAGGCTTTCTTTCCCATTGTAGTAGGAACCCCTCTACTTGCTATCAAGCAGAAAGGCAGTGTCTCTGAGTACCTTGTAGGCTACTGAACCTATGTCAATGATTGCTACCAGGCCATTTTGGAGGCCAAAAATCAGACCTCAATGGGATTCCAAAGATTCAACAATGCCCCTTTCAAACTTGTCCTGCACCTAGCAGCACTCACAACCAAGTAGGCTGCTGCCAATATTGTCAGCAGGAAAATGGGACCCAGCACCCCACAAAGGGGTGCTTCAGTTAGCCCAAATTGAGGATTTGGGAAAAGCCTAGGGGCTGTAGATATGAGAGGTTCTGAAACCCCACTTGACCCACACTCTCAATCTCTCCTTATCAAGAATCCCTGCAACTACTACATGCACAAGGTAGAGACCTTAGATGTGTTCCAAGTCCATAGTGGCAGCCTTGTCCTCCAAGCCAGTCATTTATCAAATAAAATCACCTTCTTTACCTACCCCTTTTGTTTCTGTGGGAACAACCATAAACTTTTGGTAGACACTTGGGCCAATCACACCATGTTAACTGGGAATTCACAGACTCCCAAAAGATAGGCCAAGTACCCAGTTGCTTTAAGGCAGCACATGTGACCAACTCCTGTAGGGTGACCATCACTCATGGGACAGTACCCTTCTCTGTGAGAATGGTAAACATCCAGGTTAAGCTCTCTGGATCAATAATGACGGAGCTCAGCCACAATGTCATTGCTGGCCTTTACTGGCTCCAACATAATTGACCTTACATTGACTGGGACACCTTTGTGATCACACTAATAGGAATGGGGTAGATTTCTAAATCTACCCCATTGAAATGAACAAGTTACTTCATGACACCGTGTTTTTTGGCTTACAGAAACTGACACCTACAATTTCAAGGAGGGAAAGCGGGACTTCAATCAATTTTCAGTCAAAGTTATCCGCGCCAAACCTCTTGCAGCTTCCCCCTTGGTTGCTCCTCCACTACCAGCGCTAGTATCAATTTTTGAGGAGTATAAGGACGTCTTCAGCAAAATGCTAGATCAACTGCCCCCTCTAAGAGAAATACAACATGCTGTTAAGTTACAAGGGTTGCTACCCAAGGCATGGCCCCTCTATTGTTTGATGCCCAAGGAAGATGAAACTCTCTGTCATACCTTGTGGACGTGCTTGATAAGGACTTCATCTGCCCCTCCCTCTCACCATATGGGGCCACAGTCTTCTTTGTAGCCAAGAAAGACAGGTCCCTTTGACTGTTAACTAACTATTGTGAACTAAACAAGGTGACAGTCAAAAAAAGTACCCCTTGCTGCTAATTGACAACCTGTTTAATACTCTTGCAGGTGCAAAGGTCTTTAGTAAGATCAATGTTGTTGTAACTGCTGTTTTAGCAGAGTTACAAGGGAAAAAGTATTTAGAAGCTAGATAATATTCTTTATTGAGAGATAATGATTATATAGTTAATGTAAATCATGGATAACAGGAACATGATTGTGTTGATCACACAATGGGATGGTGAAGAGGGTGACTTGATCCTAGTAATGAGTCAAGCACCAAAACAAGATATCCATTGTAAGGGATCATCATTTGTTCATGTTGTTGGATTTGGAAATTTGAGCCAACTTCCCAGTCTGGCTTTGAGTGGCTAGATAGTCAAATTGCGGGTCACAAACCCACTTACTCAGAACCTTGCTGGCAGATTGAGACTGCTGTTTTGACACCCCCTAACTGAAGGTCAGCCTCCTCTGAGGGAAGATTGTCAGGAAGGCTGTCAGGAGCCCAGGCGCCATACTGGACTAACTGTTGTTTGGTGGCGGGTAGAAAAGTCTCACATTGTTTTTGTCTTGCTTTTCAGGGTCTCAGGCAATCATGGTGAAGGACTTTGTCTTGTCTGCGTTTTATGAGTCCTTGCACAAGGTAAGTGTTGTTTTTGTTTACCTTTAGAATGATGGTTGGGCCCACCTTTTCTGGTTGTAGTTTACTCTTGTTGGTATTCATAACCCAGACTTTATCTCTGACCTCATGTCTGTCTTGGATGGGGACAAAGATCTTTTGTAGACGCTTTTCTTCTTTTTCTGATTGATCACTATTGGTCTGTATGACCTGGGGATCTGAGTGGGGTGGGACCTTGCTTGGCATTTCCAGCTTGGGTCCTGATAGTGCTTGGATGGCATTGGGTTGTGTGCCATAAACTAGCTCAAAGGGGCTTTCCCGGTGGATCTGTTCACACAGGTCTGGCATACAAGTAATGCAGTTGGTAGCTGCTTGTACCATTCCTCAGGTCTCCTGGTAGTGAGCTTTGCCAGAGCTTACACGAGGCTACCATTCAGCCGCTCCACAAGTCCATTGGCCTGGGGATGGTAAGATGTTGTCACTGTGTGTTGGACCTCATTCTTAGTGAGGTATATGTTGGTATCTTCAGAGGTCAATTCTTTGCCTCCATTGTTTACAGGAGTTCTGGCTTTCCAAACTTGCTGATGATTTCTTTTCCTATGAACCGCCACACATCATTGCCTGTGTGTGTTTTACTGCTTGTGCCACCGGTCATTGATTGGCAAAATACTATTGCAGTGATGATGTATTTTTTTCATTGTGCTTTCCTGGCATGGGGCCTATGATGTCTAGGGCCCATAAATCAAAGGGTAGTTATGAGTGGATAGGCAGTACTGATTTAGGCGGGATATTTCTTTTTGAAAATTTCTCACATACTTTGCATGGGTCTAAGACTTCCTGGACATCCCTGTATAGGGTCAGCCACCAAGCTTTATGTTTGAGATATTTGTAGAGGCTGCGGCTTTTAGTGTGTCCCAGATCTCTGTGGTAACATAGGATGGTATCTACTTGCTGATGTGTAGGAATGTAAGGAATGGTGGTTCTGCCAGTCATCTTTTGATGCAAGGTTCCATACATGTCTGCAAATAAAGACTTGTTCTTAATGACTGTTTCTTTTGTTATGTTGGTTGTGCCAGGAGGGAAGCCTTTGTCCTTTGTCCAAAGTACCAAGAGGGGCCAGTCTGGGTTGAGCCCATTTTCTCCTCTTGTGGCACAGACATACAGGCGCAAGAGTGTGTCCGCCATGGCAAGTTCTGGACCAGGCTTATATCTTATGAGCATATTGAACATCTCCAGGAGTTTCATCCAGAGGGCTTGGAGACAGGATAGGTTTACTTGTGTTTTAAAGTATATAAGCAACTTGTGGTTGGTAAGTGCTGTGAACTCCTCTTGTCATTCTAGGTAACAATGCCATTTGACCAGGAAGTGCACAATTGCTAACAACTTTTTGTCATGTATAGGGTATTGACACTCACCATCTGCCAGTTTGCATGATTTTTAGGCTATAGGTAGAAAGTCATCATCATTGTTTTTGATTTGTAATACTCCACCAATGGATGCGTCAGAAGCGTCTGTCTTCATTTGATATTCTCCATTGCATTTGAGATATTGTAGGATGTGTGCTGTGGTGAGTTTCTCCTTAATATGTCTGAAGCAAAGGTCACATTGGGGGTCCATTCAAACTTAGATTTGGTGCCAGTTATGGCAGACAGGGGTGCGGTCAGGAAGCCACAGTTGGGTATGAATTGTTGTACATATGCAACCATTCCCAGGAATGTGCAGAGTTCTGACTTGTCTTTTGGAGGTGGAAATTTTCAAAAGGCCTGGATTTTCTGGCTGTCAGGTTTGATGCTGTCTTTTGAGACTATGTGTCTGAGAAAGGGTAACTGTTTGCAAAATAACTGGCATTTGGAGGTCTTGACTAGCAGCTTGTGTTGTGCCAGGGTGGCAAAGACCTCCTCCAGATCCTTGTGGTGTTGTTCTATCAAGGGGCTATAGACAATGATGTTGTCCAGATATACCAAGGAATGCTTGCCAATGTGGGGAGCAAACACCTTGTTTATGAAGGTCACAAAGTTTGACAGGGTGTTTGTCATTCCAAAGTTGAGTACCACACACTTGTATGAGCTGTATTTAGTGTGGAAGGCTGTTTTGGGGATATCTTCCTCCTTGATACGGATCTGGTTGTAGCCAGCAGTTAGTTTGATCTTGGAGAAGACTGTGGCTCCGCCTTTGGCATCAAAAAGGCTGTCAATGAGTGGTAGTGGGTAACATGTTTTAATGGTGACTTCATTTAGGGTTCAATAATCTGTGACTAGGCGCAGGGTACCATCTTTATTTTCTACTAAGAATACGGCACCACCAAAGAGAGACTGTGAGAGGCAGATATGTCCTTTCTCCAACGCCCCCTTGAGGTACGCATGTAGGGTGTTGTCCTTGTTTGGTGAAAAGCAGTAGATGAGTTGCGCTTTAGGTAAAGCTCCTTTAAGTTGGATGGAGTTTTGGATGTGTTTCTCTGGTAGCAACCCAGGTAGAGCCTCTTTGAAGATTTCTGGGTGGCAGGCTACAATTTTGCAATCCTGAGGCATAGTGGTATCCTGATGGTCTTTGAAGTGTATGATCTTGTACTGGCAGGAGTCCCAGTCAATTGTCTTGAGGTTCTCTCTTTTATCCAGAGTCTCTGTAATGAGCACAAAGACGTGGTTGCGTAGGAGTTGGTCCACTGAGTCAGGGTAGATCTGGTGGTTGATGCCTTCTCTTTTGATGATTAGTAGCGTGGTTGCCCAGTCTAATTGAGGGTTGTTCCTTTGCACCCAGTCCAGTCTCAGCACAATATCAAACTTGGGAAAATCAATGACGGGACCTTGGATGGTAGAATGCAGGTTTTTGAGCATAACAGAGAAGAGGACAGTTTCCCTTATCACGACAATGTGATGTTCATCAGCTAAAACCATGTTCATAATCCGCAAAGGATAATTGGTTAGCTTGAACTTGTCTACAAAGCTGCTGTTGACTAAGGTTGGTCTGCGCCTGAGTCCAGGAATGCTGAGCCTGTGTAACTGAAAAAGCAGAAAATTTAAGATATCAGTTTATTGGGGTGTCTGGCAATGGTGTAGAGCACCAGGTCCTCTGAGGGCACTTGGATCATTGGACACTGGTCCACATTATTGGGCCAGTATTCATCATTGGGTGAGTCAGGAGTTGTACAGGAAGAGCTTGTCTTACTTAGTGCTCTCCCCAGGATTTTCCCTTCTATTGGTTGCCTTGTGTGGTAATGGTACAGAAATTAGTACAGTTTGATTGGCTGTTGTTCCTGTTTCTATGTCCATTGGAGCCTGTGGTTTTATGGTTTGTGTTGCTGCTGTTGTTCCCAGAGGGTGGTCAATTGGAATGCCCGGCTAGGTGAGAGTCCTTGGGCCTCTCTTGCTTTCCAGTTTGCACCTTGTGGAGGGTGTAGGACGTTTGTTCTGCTTTCTGTGCCTCACAATACAGATTTTGAAGATTGGTCACTTCTTCCAGGTTTACGTGCCTCATTACATGTGATTTAAGGGTGTCATAGTAAATGAGGTGTGTGGCTGGGGTGTCAAAGGCCATGTCAGAGGGTGCGCAAAGTTGGAGTTCCTTGTAGGCATGGGTGAGCTCCTTCCCAGTGCCAATCTGGTTTAGGTTCTTTACTTGGCGTATGATAATAAGTGTAGTGTTTTTTAGCACAAATCTTGTCAAGAAGTCTTGTTTGAATGTGTCCCAATCCTTCTCTGTGTGTTCTTCATGCCATTTGTTGCACCAAGTGCCAGAGTCATGAGTCAGTCAGATGGAGATCTCTGCAATCCAGAATTTTTGTGGTCATTTCATTTAGGCCAGTTTGCTTTGGGCAGATTGGATCCATGCAGCAGCGTTGTCATTGTTGGCCCCAGCAAAGGATTCCAGGGCCGCGCTTCAAAGTATCTAGGCTACTTAGGCTGGCATAGTGTTTTTATCAGTTGCTCAAGGCATTACAGAGGGAGCCTGGAAGAACCCCTGTGCTGACAGGGCATTGAACGTGGGGAGTGGGATCACCATATTCTGGTAGAGGATGAACCCATCAGGTATCTTGGCACCAGGTGTGTACGGTGTCCAGTCTACCAGGAGGCCAGACATGACTCTAATGAGGATTTGTTGGCTGCAGCAAGTACAGACAACAGGCGGATTTTGGGGGGTAAAGTAGGATGGAAAACCTATTTCTGCTACCAATGTTGTAACTGTGCTGTTTTAGCAGAGTTACAAGGGGAAAATTATTTAGAAACTAGATAATATTCTTTATTGAGAGATAGTGATTATATAGTTAATGTGAATCATGAATAACAGGAACATGATTGTGTTGATCACACAGTGGGATAGTGAAGAGGGTGGCTTGATTCTACTAATGAGTCAAGCGCTAAAACAAGGTATCCATTGTAAGGGATCATCATTTGTTCATGTTGTTGGATTTGGAAATTTAAGTCAACTTCCCAGGCTGGCTTTGAGTGGCTGGATAATTGGATTTCTGGTCACAAACCCGCTTACTTGGAACCTTGCTGGCAGGGTGAGCCTGTCTGTTTCAACAATCTCACTGCAGGATACAACCAGATCAGCTTTGCCAGGAAATGAGGCAAAAATTGCCTTACGCACATGCTACAGGTTGTTTGAGTGTTGTGTCATAAACTTTGAAATGACCAACACTCCCTCCATCTTTACCATGTTATGAATAATGCCTTTGAAGACCTGATTAGAAATTGTGTTGTTAAATATCTTGACAACATTATTGTCTTCATTCAAGACCAAACAACTCATCTCCAACACCTTTGTGCTGTAATCAATACCCTTAGTAAACATCAGTCAAAGGCCAAGCCTTTCAAATGTGAATTCCTCCAGTCAGAGCTCTTATTCCTGGGGAACACAATCTCTTTCCAAGGGATAAAGCCTGACCCTGCCAAAATAAAGGCAATCACAAGCATGCCACTCCCCATTGATTTGGGTCAGGTGTGCATGTTATTGTGCATGGTTGCCTATGTATGGAAGTTCATCCCCAACTGTGGAGAACTCATTGCACCTCTCACCAAGCTCCTAAACACTAAGCAGCGCTTCCACTGGACCCCTGCCAGAGATCAAGCCTTTGAGACATTGAAGCAGAGACTTACAACTGCACCTGTATTGCAGCTCCCCAATTGGAACTGCCAGTACAAACTAAAGACTGACGCCTCTGACAGGGCCATAGGGGGTGTACTATGGGTAGAAACTGACAATTGTGTCTTTCTCCCCATAAAATACAAGTCCAGGAAGCTTACCAACTTGGAACAACAATATCCTATTCATGATAAAGAATTGGCAGCAATTGTGCACTGCATCAAGAAGTGGTGCTGTTACCTGGAAGGTGCTATCTTCCCACCCCAAGTCCTGACAGATCATAAGTATCTTCATTATTTTAACACTCAGTCACACTTGACACAGCAACAGGCAGGATTTCTTGATTGGTTGTCTCTGTATCAGCTGTGCATCAAATACAAACACAGAAAAGAACTTGTCACAGCTGACACTCTCTCCATGATTTATGTAGTGCCCATCACAGGAGATGACATATTAGACTCAGACTGCCCATGCTCTACCTTCACCCTGAGGACACCTACTAAAAAGGCCTCAACTCTGTGTTGTTACAAAAGCAACAATTTCAATGCCCTGGGCAGGAATCAAACCCGCTTTTAGCCACCAGGCGGGGCTAGTTGGCGGGGGAGATTTGCCTGCACCTGGATTTTTGCTTTTTGAAGCAAATCCAGGTGCAGGAACCATTCCTGCCCTTTCAGTAGCTGTGGGGCCCATTCTGGGCCCCAAAAGCTACGCCCAAGCCTTGGTGGGTTTGGCTGAGCCTGGGCAGGCTATTTTTAGCTGCCCAATAACCCCAGTTCAAGCCCACCCTCCATTAAGTAATTTGGGGTCCCCAATTGGGGACCCCTTTTTTAATCAAGTTCTTTGGGATCAAGAGAGCCTGTCAAGCCAGTCCAAAAATGGTGATCAAATTGGAAAAATCCCCAAAACTCCAGAAGCCAAACCTGCCAAAATCAATGACCAGCCAAGCCAAGATGGACCATCAAAAAGCCAAACAACTGTTCCTGAAACCCCCAAAAATGACCATGAAGCAGCCAACCAAACAGAAGAACCTGAGATGTCAAGCATTACCACACAGATAGCACCAGAAGAATTCCCAGAGGCACTTGCATGTGAGTAAGTATATAACCCAAAAGTACCTGAAAAAGTTCTGTATCATCATCCTTACTAAATAAAAAGTTGTTATGAACCTTTGGTTCACCAATATGTTTCCATACCTATTTTTGATACTCTTCCATCTGCATACACCCAAGCGTCAGTACCCATCCACTGGGATAGATAGCCAGACTTCAGTTGACAAACCCAAAGCCTTTGACTACTACTGTCTGCTAAACACTCCATTTGGCCCTGTGCATTTCACTGAGTACCCCCCAAATCCTGACCACAAACCCTGGACATTGGAAGACTTGCAGTGGTACACCTGCCTAAACGCTCCCAAGGAACCCTACCAAATTGTCTGTGACTGCAAAGCAATCACCATCTATCCTTTGATCTTCAACGGGAAATACAACAATTTGGCTGCCTACTTGGTCCCCATGAAACTGCCCCCAACACCTAAACCAACCATCTCAACCCCCCCACTTCTGATGCCTCTGGCCAGAGTAGTCAATTCCTGGGTGTTGTGAATGCAGCTATTCACTGTATTTTGATTTCGCCTTTGGTGGGCCATTTTGAGGACAAATTGCTTGCTTTTGCTTTTGCTTCTCAAAATGAGTTGATGACCAATTCAGGAAGTACAATTTTTTGGTTTTCTGATCCCTGCGCATCTCACTTGCCCCACTAATGCTGGTGGCAAGTGATCCTACCGTCCATCTACTGTTTTGTGGTAAAGCTACACAGTATATATTCCCAATCTTTATACCCAATAAATCTTAAGTTCTATTCACATTTTTATCTTTGAGTCTTCTGTACTTCCACGCCTCTCTCTAGCCACAACTAGTAGAGATTATTCTTCCAGGGCCTCAAGGTAAACACATTTGCCTTCCCTGTCATCTAACCAAGACTTAGTATGAATCCAATCCTAAGATTATGATTTCCTGTTGTGTGTCTGTGCCGCGCCTCAGAGCACAACAAAAATGGTGCTCACTACAGGGGCTGTAAGCCCCTTGGTTATCCCCTTTGCATCCATGTTTTCAGGTCCCTTGCCTCCGCCTATACAAGAGTCAACTTCACACAAAATAACCAGTCCTCCTATTGAGGAAGATATTACCAACCAGCCTATTACCCCCACTATATTAAACCTTGGGAATGATCCCCGCCTAGTTGCTTACCCCATGGGTACCCCTGAATTGGAACAAGTCATGTCAATAGCCCTTGGGATAGCCTGTGAAGGAGCCATCTCTTGTCTTCAGTTGCAGTTCAGTCAGACTGAATACTACAAATTATTGTGGCTCCTCAATTTCCACAACATCTCCTCTCAGCAGCTGGCTCTGCTGAGCACTTACTGTTGTCCTTTGTGCAACTTGCCTTGGCCCACCATCAAATGATGTTGGGGCTCCACGTCCAAGAAATCTTGTCTCTGCAAGCAGCGGTTACTCATCACTGGGACCAGTTTGCTGCCTACCAACAGTGGATCCATTCCCTGGTTTTATTGGTATCTTACAATCAACGCAAATTTGTCACCTCCCAGACCTGTTTGGTTAATTCTATTGAACAAATGCGCCAGTCTATTCCCAAATACGTGAAAGAACGTCTATACAAGTTTCATCAGCTAGAACAACCCTGGCAAGCTCAGGTGGATTCTACTCTAAACACTTATCTCATTGACTTTGAGCAACTTGTGCAACAGCTCAATGCCTTCAGTACCTATTCCTTTGAGCAGCTACAACAGGTAGTGGACTTTGCTGCTAGCGGCCTTAATGAACTTGGTACCACATTTGAGCAAGAGAGAGCTGCCACTGCTGCCACCATAGCCAAACTCCAGAGTCAAGTAAATGAACTATCTACGCCCAAGCCAGATGTTTTGCCCTCTCCCCCTTCTGATGACTTGGTGGATAGGGAGCAGATAATATGGGATGCCATTCAAGAACTACGTGCCACTACTTGCAGTCAGGGACGCCCTGCTGAGGCGCCTCAACCTGACCCCCAGGTTCTTGAGCTGACTGCCCAAGTTGCGGAGCTACAGCAAGAACTTGCTGCCCTACGTGAAATGATGGCTACTGCTGCTAGTCCAGTTGGGGTTGTTGATGAAGATGGTTGCTGCCCTGGCTTATCAGAAGCTCCTCAAATCCAATGTGTTAGGGAACTGATTGCCCTAGCTAACAAGGTGGATCAATTGATTTGGAACCATACTGAACTAGATAGAGACATACATGAAATGAATGATGTAATTGACTCTGTGAACAACAGGTTTGCCCCTTGCCTCTCAGTAGGGCCATCCCTTACTTTGCAACTGGCTGAACTCTCCACAATAGTGACCACTCAGGGTCAACGCTTAGATACTACTGCACAACAGACTACTCAAGCTGTCAATACTGGGGCCCGCTCTGTTGAGACTCTTACCACCCTTGAAGAAAGTGTTTGTCAGCTATGGGCTAGACAGCCCCCCTCAGCATCTGAGGCAGAGTTTTCCCCGCGTATAAACATACTTGATAGCAATAATGGTGGCCCAACTCCCAAAGCGCACTTCAAGCCTACCTTTAAGCAAGTCTTTGATCCTAAACCCTCAACCATTGCAGCTTTCCTAACTATCTATGAAACTGCCATGCAAAGAGCCTTGGATGAAGTCAAGAAGGAACACATTCTGACCTGTCTACACCCAACCTTCCAAGAGGTAGTTGTGCCAGAACTACCCTCCATTGAGACGTGGGAAGATATGAAGCAGCTTCTGATTGATGAGTTTGGTGGTGACCTTTGCCTGGAAGTAAATAAGGATGCCTTCATGCATATTGCTTTCAAGCCTAAAGAAACACTAGCCAAGATTGCAGACAGATTCTACATGGAAGGACAACAACTGATCACAAGCAGACAGTTGACAGCCCATGAAGCCTACATGGCTTGCGCTCAAGCTCTCAAAGTTAACCAGCTTCTGTGTCTTCACGTCAAAGCCCATAAAGCTATGCTTTCCTCTATAAAGAGCATAAAGACACTGTTTCAGGACATGCACCTTACGCACTCTGGTGCAGTTGTTAGGGAAGGTCAAGCTACTTATAACTCTGTTTCAGATTCCGGTGTCCTTGCATTCTTACTATGAATTCACAGAATCCTCCTCAACGCCAAGGTTGCCACAACTGTGGTCAGATAGGTCATCATTCTCAAGTCTGCACCAACCTACGGGTTGAAGGAGCTGATCCAAAAGAGCAGGCGTGAAAAGAACAATCAACCTAGAGGCAGAGACGCTCTCAGTTGACAATTCTTCCCAGTCTCTTTCAATCCCTCCCTCTATAGCTGACTCCAAGCCTGCTGATAATGAGGCTCCTCCTATCCTCCTCTTGTTTCACAATATCTCTGATGACTCTGGCCTGGATGACTCTGATACTGACAGCACTGATGCATATGGGTACTCTGTCATGGCTGTTCCCAAAACCATTACAGCCCTGTATAAGTTGCGCTCAGGAAAGACTACAACTACCGCTAAGCCCTTGCATGAAGCCAAAGAAATGATCTTGAGCCCCTACCTCACTCAGGCTAAGAGGTCCTCTGTGCTAGTGGAATTGTCAAAAGAGGCTACCAAGGTTGCTGACACTGTCTTCAGGAATGTTTCTACCTTTCTTCCTCTTCAGACTGTCTACAGGGAGTTTCCAGGATTGAGATGCATGATTGAGAAGTGGGATAAAGAACTAGCAGAGACTCGAGATATCTTGGCTGTCCTTCCCCCCTTTGGTTGCACTACTATGCAAGTGGAGATATCCATTCAAAAAGTGAAGATCAAGGCCATTCTAGACACTGGCTTGCCAGTCAACGTTGTCTCCTCCAAGCTTGTGAAGAAACTCAAACTTACCCCTGACCTTAATTATCACCAGTCCTATGGCACGGCTGGACTGTCTATGACCCGCACCATAGGGGTGTACTCTGCTCTACCCATGTGGTTTAGCAAGCTTCTTCTAGCTGCACCAGCTGTTGTCTTGAAAAATAAGAGTTAAAATCTACTAGTTGTCACCCAGTTTCTTAGGGAATATAATGGGATAATCAACTTGAAAGATGGCTACCTCTCTATCCTAGGCTATGAAGTCCCCTTGATCTTTGAAGAGCCAGTTAAAGTTCCCGGGAAACGCCTCAAGACATGTGCCTTGGAATATCCCACTGGGGTTTTCAACCTCAAGTATTGCACCCACTCCTAAAACATTAAGTGTCCACCCATGGCTTTTCCTGCGTCTGAGGGGATCCCTCTCCTTGCCACGTCTGCTGTCACCATCCCACCTGGGTCTCAGGCCATCCTAGACTCTTAAATATCATATGAGTTACCTTAGTGCATGTTCCTGGAGTTGTACTCTCCTCCCTTGCTAGGCCGCAACAAACCTTACCTCTGTCCTGGAATTCTAGACATATCTCATAAAGACCCTGTTCAGTTGTTGGTAGCCGACCTGACTGCAATCCCCATGACTGTATCTAGGGGGCAGGTTGTTGGATATGGCAAGTTGTTGAGCGCTCCTGAAGTCCTGTCTCTTCATCCCTTTGGCACGTTTCAAGATTTTAACCTCCCAGAGGATGAGCTGCAAATCCTATCTTTGTTTACTACACAAGACTTCCCACAACTGTCCCTGGTTCAACAGAAAGAGGTGCTAGATTTACTAGACCAGTTTTCCAACATCTTTTCAAAGGACATAACAATTATGGGCTAGCCAAAGGCGTTATCTATCAGATTGACACTGGTGAGGCTCCTCCCTTCCGTACCAAACCATATTGCTGCAGCCGCATAGAAGACGCCCAAGTATCTAAAGAGCTCAAGCAACTGTTAGACGCTGGGCTGCTGGCCCCTTCCCAAAGTCCTTGGGCATCCCTGCTACTCATCTTAAAGAAGAAAGATGGGGGTCATTGTATTGTGATGGACTATTGCCAATTGAACTCTTTAACCAAGAAAGACTCGTACCCCTTGCCGCGTATTGACAATGCTCTCTGACGTCTTGGAGGCTCTAAGTTCTTCTCTGCAATGGATCTGGCATCTGTATACTGGCAGGTTGACCTATCACCTGAAGATTGTCAGAATGCTGCTCTCATCACATCAGAAGGATTGTTTGAGCCTACCCGCATGCCGTAAGGGCTCTGTAATGCCCCGGCCACCTTCCAAAGGGCCATGGACTCCATCCTTTGTGACTTGAAGTTGTTGTGCGTCCTAGTATACTTGGATGATATAACAGTTTTCAGCGCTACCTTTACCAATCACCTGGATCATCTCAAGGAGGTGTTTGTAAAGATCTGAGAAGCTGGCCTCAAGCTGAAACCTTCCAAGTGCGCCTTCTTCAAAGAACGTCTTGAATTCTTGGTCCATGAAGTAACCCAAACTGGGATTTGCCCCATGACTAAGAAGGTTGAAGCCATTGACAAAATGCTTCCACCCACCAACTTGCAAGAGGTACAAGTCTTCCTGGGGATGATGGGCTACTACAGACAGTTTATCCCTGACTTTGCTGATACTAGTGAACCTTTAGTCCAGCTATTACGTAGTGTTCCTTTTGAATGGACCGCCAGTCAACAGCAAGCCTTTGAGACCCTTAAACAAAAACTCAAAGAGGCGCCAATCCTTGTGTATCCTGACTATGATAAGGAGTTCATCCTATACACTGATGCTAGTGATCTTGCTATTGGAGCTATTATGGCCCAACTGGACAACAAGGGTGTAGATCATCCTGTGTCTTACACTTCCCATGTGCTAAACAAGCATGAGAAGAACTATAGTGTCACTGAGAAAGAGTGCCTTGCCGTGTTGCATGTAGTCAAGCAGTTTTGTCACTACATATACGTCACCCACTTCATAGTTGTTGCTGACCACGCTTCTCTTAAGTGGTTACAGCAGCTTAAGGAACCTAAAGGACGCCTAGCTAGATGGGCCCTACATCTGCAAGGTTACAACTTCACTGTGCTCCATTGCCCTGGGATTCAACATCAGAACACTGATGGGCTCTCCAGAATGCCCATTCTTGCTTTACATCCTGCAGAGGGTGACTGGTTGTACAAACTAATTGGGTACCCTTCTTCTTGGGAAAGTGAGACAGAAGAAGTACAACTGGCCTTGTCCAAGCTATCTGAAGATACCCTCATCTGCAACAATCAGCTCTTCAAGAAGGTATGAGACCAGTATCTGCCCTATGTACAACCCAGTCTTTGCCTTTCAATAGTGTCACAGGCTCATAAAGAGACAGGGCATGGAGGCATTACCAAGACCTTTGAATGGCTTAAAAAGAACTACTTCTGGGAGAACCTTTGCCTACTGATCCCAGATATCATTGTTAGCTGCCACAATTGCCAGCTACAAAGGCCTCAAGCTGCTGCCCAGAAGTTTAAGTTAGTCCCCCCACAACATGCCTTCCCCACTGTCAGCATTGATGCGGTAGGCCCTCTCCCCTGCTCACGTTCTTGGTGTTGCTTTATTATGATTGCTGTTGATCACTTCAGCAAGTGGGTAGAGGCTCGCCCAACAAAAGACATCACAGCTAAGACAACTGCTGCATTCCTGCTACAAGACGTTTTCTATTGCCATGGCTGTCCTCAAGTGTTGCTCTCTGATAATAGGACTAACTTTAATACCAAGCTGGTAACCTCTGTTGTCAAAGCTTTGGGATCCCATCAGTCTTTCTCTGACCCCTACAATCCTTCTACCAATGGGGCAGTTGAACGTGCTAACTCAACACTGGTCTCTATCATGAGGAAGCTCACCTACTCAGACGCTGCCAACTGGGACTTGTACTTACCTGCCGCTCTCTTTGCATACCGCCTTAGCAAACATTGTGTCACTGGATACTCTCCTTTTGCTATGTTATATGGGCAAGAAGCTACTACCCCTTCACTCTTGGGGCCCCCCTGCTTACCTCTGATAAGGCCATGAACCCTGACAATCACATCAAGGATTTAGTCAACTGCATAATCAATATTCAAGCCACTGCCTACACTTCTGCTTATAAGGCTAAGATCCTTGAGCTCTCTCCCAATAATGCTGGACGCTCCCCCCTGCCTGAGTTTGATGTTGGCAACCATGTCCTTTACTACCAACACAGAGTAGGTGGTTGCACACATAAGTTGGACTCTCTGTGGATTGGCCCTCTAGAATTAACCTTTAAGTGAGGGTCTGAATACACTGTAAAGCTCCTGTCTAGTGGCCGTCATTTTGCTCAAGTGCACGCAAAGTTCCTTTGTAAATACCACCCCCTAAGGCCAATCTAGAGGAGGGCAATGTCGTGAATGCAGCTATTCACTGTATTTCAATTTCGCCTTTGGTGGGCCATTTTGAGGACAAATTGCTTGCTTTTGCTTTTGCTTCTCAAAATGAGTTGATGACCAATTCAGGAAGTACAATTGTTTGGTTTCCTGATCCCTGCACATCTCACTTTCCCCACTAATACTGGTGGCAAGTGATCCTACCGTTCATGTACTGTTTTGTGGTAAAGCTACACAGTATATATTCCCAATCTTTATACCCAATAAATCTTAAGTTCTATTCACATTTTTTATCTTTGTGTATTCTGTACTTCCACGCCTCTCTCTAGCCACAACTAGTAGAGATTATTCTTCCAGGGCCGCAAGGTAAACACATTTTCCTTCCCTGTCATCTAACCAAGACTTAGTACAAATCCAATCCTAAGGTTAGGATTTCTTGTTGTGTGTCTGTGCCGCGCCTCAGAACACAACACTGGGGTGCTTTACCTGGCGCTCACAGGATTGATTGACTTTGCCTTGCCAGCAGCTGGGCCTTGGGCTGTGGCTGGGAAGGCCTTTTCTTACCTGGTAAAGTTAGATCCCATTATCTGGTGAGCCATGTCAGTACCTGCTTTGACTCCTCCCTCCCCTACTGGAGCCCCACATTACTCTTGGTATCCTGACATGTGTTAATTTTCAAGCTTAAGGACAATGAAATTCAGTTCACCACTGATGCTGGCAATGTCTGCTGTTGGGCAGAGACAGGGGGAAGATGCCTTACATATCCACCACCCAACAAGGAGATATCATAAAGCATTACCACATCACCCTAGGCCATATCAGAGGGTGTAACCTCTTTGAAATAATGAAGAGCAAGATCTGGTGACCCCACATGTGCCAGGATATCCTGGACCTCCTTGAGATGTGTGTACTGTGTGAAAAAAATACATCCAAGCCTGCTCTGCCCAAATCTGTTCTACCCATCAAATTCATGGAACCCTTCAAACAGTGGGCTCTAAACATTGTGGGACCTCTACCCAAAGATAAGCTGGACAAGAAGTACATCATTACAGCTATTAGCTATTTCACCCGGTGGCATGGGCAACCACCAATCACACTGTCACCACTATCACTTGGCTCATTGATAAGGAGATTGTGGCGCACTTTGGACGTACCAAGTGTCTCATCACCAATGGGGGACCTGAACTTGTAGGTAACATTATGAAAGCATAATGTGCCAAGAACACTCTCCAACAATTGGTCACCACATCATACCATCCTCAAGCCAACAGATGTGTAGAACGCTTGAATGGCTCCCTGGTACAACTGATTGTCAAGCTCTCACAGGAGCACCCAAAACCGCCTGGACTGAAAATCTTCCCACTGACTAACTTATCCTATGGGCCAGGATCAACTGTGGTACAGGGTTCAGCCCCAGCGCTCTGGCCTTTGGGACTTCTGATGGGTTAACAGGGGTAGAACAAGGGAAAGTATGACCCACTGTTTTTGAAAAACCTCTCCTTGTAACTACTCCCTCACTAAGTAAATGCACGCCAAAGCTCACAACATAGAGCAAGAGCAGATCAAGGGGATAAATAAACACCTTGAGGCAAAATATTCTGGGGGTGATCCTATCTACGCCCTTAATACCAATTAAGCAAAGCTCAAACCCAACTGCCTTGTGCCCTTCAAGATAGCCGCCGTCTACAACAACCACAACTACCAGCTTGAAGATGTCCAAGGGAACATCAATACCCTTCACCATGATTGCTTGCGCCCCTGTTATGCCATTTCTACACAAAAACTCTGTGTACTTTCCCGGACCTTCCACATGTTTTAATCCTGGTGCCTGACAACAAGCAGGGGGCAAGGGAGTGGTGCAACTGAGATTACATCCACACCCCCTGACGTATCTCACAAAAAAGGGGGTGTCTGATGAGTTGCCTCATGACACATCTAACAACATGAACCAATCTGATGGCAACGTCAAACTGCAGACACTTTCTCCTAATTAGGAGTGCTGCCAATTTGACTTGCTGATCCCTGCACAAGTTATTCCTTGGCTCCAAACCTTATACGGAACCTGCCACTGTGCCACCCTCTGGTGACCTTGTGGCTTTCCCCATATAGTATGTTAGTAATAATAATGACCAGTAGACATCATCTTATTCTTATTCTTGTCCTTTCTAGTGGGCTGTTGTCTTTTACAATCAAATACTGAACTATCATTGGTTCAGTTGCAACATTATGTTAATTTATCTGTAAAGTATGAGATACTTTCAGCCGTGTTTATAGGACACAGAATGAATAGATGCTTAAATTTATTATTTCTGTTTTTTGTATTTTTGTTCTTCCTTATTTCTGTATTATTGGGATTTTATTTCTTTGGAAAAAGTTTTTTATAGTAAAGAGCACTTTTACATGGCAGAATGTAAAATGATTGCTTATATATCCTCATTCCTATTGATCATGATGTTATTCTTATTGCATTTTTGCGCTCTTTGATGGCACTTTAGTATAGCATAGTATTGTTGCAACTGAACCAATTAGAATTCAGCATTTGGAATTGGGGAAGACAACAGTCTAATAGAAAGGACAGAATAATAAGAATAAGGTATCATTTATTGTGGAATACTGTGATTAATATACTATATGGGGAAAGCCACAAGGACACAAGGGGGTGGCATAGTAGGAAGTTCCATGTAAGGTTTGAAGCTGAGGAATAACTCATGTAGGGATCAGCAAGTCAAATTGGTAGCACTCCTAATTAGGATGAAGTACCCACCATTTGATATTGCCATCAGATTGGTTCATGTTGTTAGATACGTCAAGGGGCAACTCATCAAGCGCCCCCTGTGTATTGTAAGATACGTTAGCAGACGAGTCTGGAAACTCGGTTGCAACAGTATCATTATTCATTTTTTATCGTAAAAAATTGCAGGGTAAAGTGTACTGTTAATTAAAAAGCATCAGCATCCAGAAAAATCATTATTAAAAACAAAGTTTGCCCTTTACTATAGTATCAGCATGGCCGCTTTTGACATGGGCGCAGTTGACAACTATGCTAGATAGGCCAAAATTTTATCTTACTGATCTGAAATGACAGATGGGTTAAAGAAACTTCTTGTTTTGATCTGCTACTTTACTTTAAACTTAGAGATAGGCTTTATAAGGGTTGAAACACTAGCCCACAGGGGGGTAGTAATGAACTGTTGCCTTTGCAAGGCACTATACTGTGAACATTTGGCTAATACCTTACTAGTACAAAGAACAGTGTAAAAGGTGGTGGGTAAAGCCCTTAGTGACATATGAATTGGCTGTTGAGTGCATCAGTAACAAGGTGGTGGTGAATGTTGGGTCTCTTAGGAGCAAAGGCAAATACTAACTCTTGGTGTCAAGTAAAACAAGGATTAGGTTTCCTGGGGTAGGTCTCTTTGAGCCACCTTTTGCCTACGAGCTAGATAAGAGTTATTTTGTCTTACTATATTGTTGAAGAGTTAAAAGGTGACAAATATGTTTAAGGCAAGCATGATCTACATATGGTAGAGTCCTTTGGGATAGTGCACCAAGGCCTTGAAAAACATGCTGGTTAGGAGCAAACTCTGCTTAGCACAGCAACTCAAGGTGGCAGGTCTAATCCCTGCTGCCTCATCCATCAATAGTCTGGCACCCTGAGGGTCTACCCATGGTAGGTGACAAACAAAAACTAAAAGAACTAGTCCATGCACTAGGGACATCTTTGAAAGAAAAAAGTGTAAAAAAGAAGCAAAGTAAGGAAAATATTTTAAGCATGCAAGTAGAAGTAGCAAGTTGGGGGGAGGGGACGAAGCATTCCAGGCCTTTTCAGGCAAGCTCCTTAAAGCCAAAACTTCCCAGAGTCAGCCAAAGAGCGTGACTGCAGGAAATCAAGCTTTTTTACAACAAGATCAAGCGAGATCTTGGCAGAGAAGCCCTCGGAATGTTTGGGCTGCCGGAACATGTAAGCATCCTGAGGGCTGATGCGGCAGAGACCAAGGGCATGGCTAGTCATCTGCGCCATCATAATCACACGATAGTCTGCAAGATTAGACTTGCTCATGCCCATGGCCAATAAGAAAGGTTTGGGTGAGATCCTACAGTTAGGAGGCGGGTTCATGTAGAAGCTGATCTGAAATTCTTCATAAAGCTCCTCAAGGCTGAGACGGCTGAGCTCTTTGATGTAGCTCCGGAGTGCAAGGTTGAGCAGTGACACAAACATTGGGGCGTCTTCATGGGCAAGCGCTTTTTCAATTTTGGTCTGTGTACCAATGCTACGTCTGAGCACTTCGCGGTGAGTTGAGTGTACAGAGGAAGTAGCTGAAAGCTGGCATCCCTTATGAGGCGCAGCATTGGAGTGGGGAGTAGGTTTAGGGTCACAACAAATTGGGTGTACAGGGGAATTAGCCAAAGGCTTGTATTCTGTGGGAGGTACAATTTTGGAGCATAGTGTAGGTTTAGGGCCACAACAAAATGGGTATACAGGGGAAGTAGCCAAAGGCTTGCATCCCTTAAGAGGCGCAGCATTGGAGTGGAGAGTAGGTTTAGGGCCACAAAAAATTGGGTGTACAGGGGGAGTAGCCAAAGGCTTGTATTCTGTGGGAGGTATAGCATTAGAGTGGAGGGTAGGCTTAGGGCCAGTTAGCAGTTGTGATGGAGCCGGAGTTGGACTGAAGAGGCTGGTGAAGAGGCCGTACACAATCTTGATGGGGAAGACCCACATAGAGTAGACGCAGCGGATCGGGAACAATATAAGCTGAGTGCCTTTAGAGCAAGCACAAGATAAAATCGAAGACATTCTGTTGTTGAACGAGCAGTTGGGTTGATTAGTCGTAACGTTTGTTGCAGCAGATACCGGCTTATATAACCCGGCTTGGGTTCACCCATCCAAGGTAATGGTGTACTCTCCCTTGGACAATGCAACCTTTGTTTTTGGCGCATTTGATTCGCTCCAGAAGGAGGTAAGTAATCCAGCTAGCCAATAGCATCAGCCAGTGTTGACAATTTACGTAAAGAGAAAACACATGATTGGCTGACACTTCCTGGGCTGGAGAGAAGGTGGAGATCTCAAACCCAGGAAGCTTGAAATGATAAGCCATTGCTGCTTTGATGACGAAATTACGATAAGTGTGTCGCAGCAAACAGCTTCGTATCTCGTGTGATCAGACAACTCAAGTTTCTTTTGTTGCTGCCAGCCTTTACAGTTACCCAATAAGAAGATCAACAGTCTCAGATGGCCTCAACAAATAAAGCCTTATTACAACCAATTTCTTTCTACCTACTTTGCTCTGACCCCCTATACCCAAAATCATAAGCTTGAATAGCGACCCCTTGGCTTCACAATCAAACAATATTATTAAAATTTGATGCTGCCAACCACAAAATCTGTATCTGACTCTGAGCTATATTTCACTACAAGCTTAGCTATATTTAAGAGCCCGGGAAGCAGCCGACCATTTAAGAAACGTGAAAATGGCACCTGGTTTTAACCGAACTAATATAAAAACTCTAAACCAAACCCACTTTTGAATCTATGCAGTAAAAAAAGGAGCACAATGTTCAAGCATTAAACTTGTCATCACTTCGTAAGCATTTGATTTGATAACCAAATCACTTGCCCTTCCTCTTTTAAACAAACAAATGCAAGATATCATCATCCAACTCTCACATCAACCCTGAGCCCAATAACCCTTTCTGAGCTAGAATCCACTCCCATCTCACGCCCAAGGTTGCTTGCTGCAATCAACACCCAAGAACTGCGCCACTTCTTTTAGAAGATCCAGTCGGGAATCTTTATGGATTGGTTTGCTGCACTCATCAAACTAGTTGCCACGGTTGCAGTTCTCAACGTTAATTCCAATTAACGGGGGTTCAATAACTGGCAGTTAATTTTAAACCCTCGTTCTTCTCAAATGGTTTAACCTCTGTTGATTAGAGGGTCAAAATCATCGGTTTTATAATTAAATCTCCTATTAAAGGGGGTCAAATCCAAATTATCCAAAGCAATCAATAAATATATCGTCTAATTTTTATCTTTTAAGTTGGAATCACATTCTCATCTGCGTTTGAACCTCACACTTGTTCCTGTAGTTAGACCCTGGAATTGAATAGTTTTCAACAAAGAAACGACAAGGCTAAAAGTGTATTGCAACTGAAATGAAACCTTAAGCTGCCAACATATCCCATAATACCCATGTGTGTTTATAATGCCACCCCATGTCAGATCCAATAGCATGATCTTTTTAGATTTCTAACCTAGAAGAATCACATCCTCCTTTTTACGGAGCAAGACTAATTACTAAAAGGATCCCAAAAATAGCCTTATCCAGAGAACTTTCAATCTTTATTAAGATTATTGCCACACATACCATCTTAATTGTGGCCCTTCCCTATAGTACAATGATATCTGATCTTCTCAATAAAGATCATCTTATTCCTGATCCTTGTCCTATTTTTTCTAGAATTTCATCTTTCCCAATCCAAACATGAACTACAAATAGTTTAGTTGCAACAGTGGCACCAGAAGTAGGATAGATCAATAACCTAACTTCAAGAAACCCCACAAATAAAAGAAGGATATGGTTCCCATATCCAAACCTCCCCATGAACCCTGCCTGGACATTCTGTAAGGTTACACTATTTATTGAGGCCAGCCTATGCCACTCAGTGTACATAATAGACTCCACCTCAGCCAGCCAGATGTCAGCATCTCTTTTCCAGTTGGATCTCATCCAGCAAATGCTAGACTTACAGCTGAAACTATCCACTCACAGTATATAAATACTTACATCTTCACCTGGTTGCACTCTAAAAAAGCCACCTTTACATACACCAAGCTTCAGAGCCTATAATGGCTGCAGCCTTCTCATAATTCTTGATGGGACCTGTACTGTCCAGTTTACCACCTGTGCAGACAACAAGGAATAAATAACTTGGGTGATGGATGTGGTTATGAAGTGACACCTTCTCATGGCCCACTGTTGTGAACATTTGATTGATACCTTAATAGTACAAAGAACAGTGAAAAGATGGTGGACGCTGTTGAAATTTCTAAGGGATATGCCACATGGATTGAATTTGAGGTGCCACCATAAAACCATAACAGGATTTCCCCAGGGGTTAGTATCTTTGAGTCTTCCTTTTGCCTGTGGGCTAGATAAGTTTTGGGTCTATTTCACTTAGCTGATTAAGAAGTTGAAAGGCACTGAAGCTGTTTGAGGCAAAAACATTCTTCATAAGGTGGAGCCCTTTAGGAGATTGCACCAATCCCTTAACACAATTACTTGTGCAGAAAAGCCCTTTATGTGGTGCAGAAACTCAGGATGATAAGTATGATTACCACTGTCCTTGTTCACCAGTATTATGGCACCCTGAGATTCTAAACATGACAGGTGATAAAAAGAATTGATAAGTAAAGTGGAGCACATTTGTCAGGGACCCAACCCTGATTGGCTGGCGCGCTAGCATCTGGGAACTGGCAGGTCGCAGACTGGGTGGGCAGGGCCCACCAAAGGATTGGTGCTAACTTAATGAGGTAGGACATTGACTTGCCCAGTCACAACCACGGACCGGCGGTGGGAACAATAGTATCTATTACTCCCGTGAGAGTTATATATACAATTCCAAAAAGCTTTTTGGTATGGTCCAGTGGGAGCTTGGCTGTGAAGGCGGGCATTGGTTTGGGGGTGACATATGGCTCCATGTCTATTTGGTAGGCAGGAAGGAAGTTGTATTTATCTCTGAACAGGTGGGGCTTGGTAATGTACCAAGGGCCTTCTCAGTTGTATCTGGTTCTCTCAGTAGTTCTGGCCAAGGGATCCCGGGCTAGTATGTTGTCGGTGGTGTAGTCCCTGTACTTGGGCTTTAAGGGGTACTCTGTGAAGTGGACGGGACCAAAGGGAGCACCTGGCGGGCAGTACGTAACTGGCAGGTTGTCAGGGGGGTCAGACAATCTTTGAGTTAACTGGTAGATGACAAGAATAAAAAACGGCAATAATTGGGGAAACCAATATCTCATAACCTTTATTTAAAAATGACAATGGGGGTTGGTCTTGGCCTGGCAGGTATTTATTCCACACTGCCAGGCTTCACTTCCTGGTTGGTTTTTCTGGGCTCGGGCAGGTTGGCATTGGGTGTCTCAATTGGCAGTGTGGCACTAGGCACTGGTGGTTTGCCACTGGCTGCTTTAGGGTGAGAAGACTTCAAATCCTTCTGTTTATCAACTCAGGTATCAGGTGCCTCTTTGGGTTCAGTGCCTTCCCCAGGACTTTGGGGGAGTTTGGAATAACTCTCAGGGAGAAATTTGTCTATTTCACTGGGCAAACCGCCAGTGTCAGGCACTGGCACCTCGGGGAAATTCCCGGCATCTTGCACTGGCGTTTTTCTTGCAGAATCCTGTGGGGAAGTTAAGGATTCAGATCCTGGCAGGATGGCAGCAACTTTGTCAATTAGTAGTGGGTTATCATGTTCCCAGCCTATGAGTCTGGTGGTCCGCAAAGGGTTTTGTCCAGGGTTCAACTCTGATTCCGTATTTTGAGATTTAGGAGCATCCAAATAGTCATTCCTGACAACATTAAAGAGATTTACTAAAAAAGACAACAGCAAGAGTTTTCCCACTATGGCGGGGATATCTCTAATATGCATCAAGCAGACCAGCAATATTACAGAATATATCACTTCCTACCAACAGGCCCCATCATGCACCTGAATTAGCCATCAATAAAAATGTTATGCTCTTTGACCTTATTATCAATGGGCTGAACTCCCACATTTTTAAGTTGGTGCCCATGGGAATTAACACCTCCATTAATTGTGTGTTGTATATATACTTCTGGGAAGTATAATAAACGATATAAAGGAGAAAATTAAGAAAAAAAATGATACTTTATTGGATATGAATATAGGATAATATATAGTATCATGGAAAGCCACATACTGTTCATGTACATCATGGAGGTCATGGGACTTATCTGAGTAATGTTCCTCTTAATTCACAAGCCTTATTCAAGTTATGTTCCGTTTAGGATCTGAATTTTTGATACCTGTAATAGATGGTTGACTGATAGTAGTGCCACTGATTTACTGGTTAGTTGGTGTGCCCTTCAGTGACTTATTTGGTGATCTACTTGGGGTGTTAATTCCCCAAGAGGGAGTAGTCAAAGATGTTGCAACAAGTGCTACAAATCCATTGAATAGACAAGTAGTGAGGTCATCATGAGGTTGCACCAGGAAAATTTGGATACATATCATCCATATTTTGGTGCCCAGTAGACCCAAAGTCAGGTATAATGCTTCCAACAGGAGGCTAAAAATAAAATTTATTTTGAAGGGGTACTCCATTTGGCCCAACTATAGGGGTCAGGGAAAGATTGAGAGTTGTGGATACAAGAGGCTTTCTCCTCATCCAGTACTCACTCTCAATTACTTCTAGATGATAAACTCTTCAAATACCATAGGCACAAAGTAGACACCCTGGACATTTAAAAGTGTATTATGAATGCCCAGTTCTAAAGGCCAGTCAGACCCAACACAAAAAGGCATATTTGGTATATCCCTTTTATTCTATGAAAATACTGTAAATTCAGAGCCTAATGGCCAAAATGCAGGATTATTGAATCCTTTTACTTAAATTTTCTAGCTTAATGGAGTAGTTTTCATCACTAAACGGCTTTATTTCTATATAATAAGATGAAAAATTTCAATTAAATTAATGAATTCAGACAAAAGAGTAGGGTAATCTCACATTTTGCCAACAGGTTCTGAATCTACAGTACCTATTGTCTTCTTGTGAACACTAGGGAGGATAAAACTATGATTAAACAAATGTTGAAACAGCAGGCTCAACCTGTCAGCAAGGTTCCAAACAAGCGGGGTTGTGACCCGCAATCCGATTACCCGGCCACTCAAAGCCAGACAAAGAAGTCAACTTGAATTTTCAAATCCAACAACATGAACAAATGTTGATCCCTTATGTGTGACGGAAATCACTGGATAATATGAAGCCGTTTCTAAATGATGGGGAATTACCACCCAAATCCACATAGAATTGATGATTAACCACCAACGCGGCTTTAAATATCTTTTTGTGAAATTTCCAATTGAAACTCCAGGATTAAGTAGAAAAATCAATCCTAACCAGAGTAAACCAATATAAATGACCTGGGAAAGCATCAATGCATCTTCAGCGTAGAATTATGGGCATTGAGAAGTGACACAATTTTTATTTTCCAGAATGGGGGGAGGAGCTACAAAATTGGCTGGCATGAAATTAACATTTTGCGGCGCCAACAACAAAGTTCCAGATGCTGGGCCCCATCTTCCTGAAATGATTCTGTTCAGAATCAGATTGTACAGGGTATACTGCAACAACCTGAGAACAGGATGCATTTTTAAAATTTAAAATTAGAACTTGGGATAATTGATTTTTATTGGGTAAATTTAGAAGGACTCAACTCTTAGAGTTGAAACAGGGAAAATTATTCAATATATATCAGAAAAATTGACTAAGCAATACCACCTGAGTCTTGATCTCCTATTCCTTTGGCATCTTCAAGTAAGTATCTAGTCCAGGTTGCAAAGAATCCTTGCGTGACCAGTTTCTGACAACCATGCTGATTAATGAGCTTATATCGGGTGACCCTCATATTACGTCAATTTATCAACATCAGTTTACAAGGGGGAGCTGGTTTCAGCTGGCAGACTGGAGCAGCCGTGGCCCATTTTTGATCAACTGTTTGGTTTAAATCCGTTAACTTGGTCAATTTCGATACAGGTTTCCCGGCCTTCTGTGCCTTCTTACTTGGACGGACAATACCCGGCATTATGGAATTTACCGTGACATTATGGTGGATACCTTGATTTGGCGCTTGTACTTGTTACCAGGATCAAGACACCCCCTTCACCATCCAACCATGTAATCAACACAATTATGTTCCTGTTATCCTTGATTCACAATGACTATATAATCACTATCTCTCAATAAAGATTATTATCTAGTTTCTAAATATTTTACCCCTTGTAACTCTGCTAAAACAGCACAGTTACAACAAAAAGCTTTCAGATACAAGTCAGCTTGATTGTGTGCATATCTGTTTCAATTCTTTTTAGGTAGCTGACTCCAGAAGGGGAGTATTTCACATAAAACAGTTGAATTTTCAGTAAGGACAAGCAACATACATATCACATCTCAGGATATATTATGTGTGGCCTTAGCTATACAGTAGTTTTAAAATCTATGGCAACAAATAAAATGAACTCAGATTTAAACAAAATAAAAATCAGATTTAAGCAAAAATGAAATGAACTCAAGTCTATTGTAAATCAATATAAATCCATTTATTTTTAATTTTGTTTAAATCTGGATTGTTTTGCTTATTGCTGTAGCTTTTAAAACTACTGTACCATAACCACTAGTTTATACTGTCTTCACCACAACTATTCTTACATTAAGCAAGACACTAATTCTATCCCACTAAAACAAAGCAGCATGAGGTTGTATATATATCTGTATAAAGGGAGAAAACTCCTGCATTAAGCAGTTTTTATATATCATCAAAGACTATATACAAAAGTAAAGAGCCTGAAAAATTGATGAAATACTGCTATCAAAAAATTAGATAGCCACCAGTTGCCTGCTGATATGCTCTTAATTTATTTCAGGATGCAAATATGATAAATCTTGTGTGGCTTCATTTCTTTGTGTTTGTGAAATATTTTAAGTTACCATTGGTTTATTTCTGATCAGACCATCAATTTGTGCCCTGTCTACATTACAATTTGATTTTAATGCCTTCTGGAACAGCCCAACATGGCTTGCTTGTTGCAATAAGTTGTTTTGTTTATAGCTTGGGGTGAGGCGTTGGATGTTTGATTTGATCCCTTATTTTATTTGAGAGGAGCTATGTTTCTGTTTTGTCTTTTTTCCAGTTTATCAAATTCATTTAAATCATTTGAAGCCTGGAGATTGCACAAGTTGGATCCTTTTAGTTCTGTGTCTACTTTGCTTACAGATGCCTCAATTTTTCTTATCTCTACCGCTTTGAAAGCTGCTTTATTCTCCAAGAAGAAGTTGAGTAAGTCATCAAGGTGAGAATTTCATACAAAAAATGATGCATTTTCTGAAAATCCAGATTTTTTAACTCAAAAAATAAATAGTGTCTTTCACAAGTGAATCAACCAAAATCTATTCAGGAAACTATAGCATTCTTTCAATTGTTGCTCTTCTAAATTTGACCACTTAAGCATGGAGAATATCTCAAACATGATTACTGTCAGGATACCAGGAGTACCATGGAGCTCCAGCAGGTGAGGGAGGAGTCAAAGCAGGTACTGGCATAGCCCACCAGATGATGGGACCTAACTTTGCCAGGTAGGAAAGGGCCTTCCCAGCCACAGCCCAAGGTCCAGCTGCTGGCAAGGCAGAGTCAATCAATCCTGTGAGCGCCAGGTAAAGCACTCCCAGGAATTGAATACTCTGGCCAGCGGCATCAGAAGTGGGGGGTTGAAATGGTTGATTTGGGTATTGGGGGCGGTTCCATGGGGACCAAGTAGGCAGCAGGATTGTTGTACTTCCTGTTGAATATCAAAGGTAGATGGTGATTGCTTTGCCGTCACAGACAATTTGGTAGGGTTCCTTGGGAGCGTTTGGGAGGGTGCACCACTGCAATTCTTCCAATGTCCAGAGTTCATGGTCAGGAATGGCGGGATACTTAGTGAAATGCACAGGGCCAAATGGAGCGTTGGGTGGACAGTAGTAGTCAAAGGCTTTGGTTTTATCAACAGGAGTCTGACTATCTATCCCAGTAGATGGGTACTGACACTTGGGTGTGTGCAGATAGAAGAGTATTAAAAATGGTATGGAAACAGATTGGTGAACCAAAGGTTCAAACAACTTTATTTGGTAAGGATGATGATACAGAACATTTTCAGGTGCTTCTGGTTTACATACTTACTTACATGCAAGTGCCTCTGGGAATTCTTCTGGTGCTATCTGTGTGGCAAGGCTTGACATCTCAGGTTCTGTTGTTTGGTTGGCTGCTTCATGGTCATTTTTGGGGGTTTCAGAAAAGTTGGGTCATTATTTTAGGGATTAGGCCATTTTCTAATACACATGCTGCTTAAGTCGCAGCATAACACAGTTTGATTTTGAAAAAGTAACTAATTAACATTTTATATTTAAAACATTAATAACTCAATGAAAAAAAAATTTCATACTGTAAACTATCAAAATGAAGCTAAAAATCCTATCTTTCTATTGGTTAATTATTTTAATATGTATACTATACTCAATATTATAGCAAAAGTAATTTAAAAAAGTATAATCCAGATTTTATTATATGATTATATCTAATGATATAAAGTAGATCACTTCAAAGCTAATAAATACTCTTTTTTAATATACAACAGATTTTTTTATTTGACAAAATTAAATATAAGATTGAGAGCTTTATTTTTGCTTTTTATTTTATTTAAAAAGCTCAATTCTTTAGGATTTTATAATAGATTGAAGTTAGGGTATTTTTATCACTGTTTAGATTGACTTTAAGGTTCAAGTGAGCTTTGAACCTCAAATTAAGTATTCTTTAAATGGAATTCTTTAATATTTTATCATTTTAAAAATATGCGGAAGAGTTACAATTAACTGAATACATCATTCAATTGAATTGCATTGATTACAAAGAGGATATGATGTAATAATAATGTTTAGCTGCTTCACATATATCACTTGTGCATGAAAACTGGGTATTAAATTAATTCTGCAAACATAAATTCAAGTTCAAACTATAATAAAAGCTATCACACCATTTCTTTCAGAATGGTGTCATTTAGTTTGGTATATAAGAGCTAAAGCACCACAAAGCTTCTAATCCAAAAGACCCCATTCAAAGGCCACATTCTGATCATAACTACTCCAACATTAAGGCAAATTTCAGAGATCTGACCTAATTACAGATTCAAAATACTACCATGTCCTCAGTTAAATTTACTTCTGCCATGCTACCCTTTTTTTCCTTGGGAGCTTCAACAAAAAGAGAGAGAATTGCAATGTTAAAAAAGGCATTCCTTTTTATTGCTGGTGATGATCTTGATAATTTCATCAAGCACTTCCTTACCAAACTGAATTTTGGAAAGCTCAGTTCCTGCCAACTATTCAAAATCAAAAAGGCAATAAGTTCATTGAAAACTTAAAGGATCTCATGAAATCTTCTCCCTAAAAACATCTCCCAGCCTTGCAATCTCTGGTTACTTCCAGTTACTCTTTAAAAGAGCTTAATGATATGGGGTTTAATATAACCAAAAGTGATTTTGAATACTCAAGAAAAATAAATAAAAATAAAAATGTAAGTTTAAACAAAAAAAGCCAAAAAAATAATAACTATTCATTAAAAAAAGAAATAACTAAAAAAATAATTAAAAAATTGCTGGGAAATTCTTTTGAAATAAGCCAGTTTACAAAAAAAGTGCCTGAAAAAATTTATAAAGATATAGAAAAAGAGATGAGTAATTTCTCAACTGAAATTAAATACTCTCTACTTAAAACAAAAAAAGAAATATATGAAAATATGAAAATAAAAGAATGAAATTTCAGTTTCAATTTCTACTTACTATAAATTAATCCCTAAAAATATAATAAAAAGTAAAAAACAAACCAATATGTGCAATATTTGTAATTTAAAAAATTCACTAGAAAAAAGAAGGAAGAATGTGAAAGTAAAAACTTACCATTACCAGAATCTATAGACAATGACTTAAAGACTATTAATCAGCTCCAAGACTTTTATGTTCATCAAAATTGTGAATATCAAAAAGATATTAATGAAATAGATGATGAGTCTTGTGTTGTAGTTATAGATTATAAAGAAAACTTAAAGGTTGGAGGTGTTCTAATTGAGACCAATAATTGTTTTTATTCAAAAAAACCAATCTCATTATTAGAGTTTGCATTAGTTTTTAAGGAAAAAATAAAATTAAATATAAATATCATGATTTTTTGTCTCAAATATTATCACATGATTCTTTATTTTCAGGTGAGTATTTTATAAAAATTCTTAAATTAGATAGATTTAAAAAAATAAAAAATATAAAAGTATGGACTGATAATGGAAATCATTTTAGATCATATGAATTTTTATATTACTTATTTAAAGAGGCATCTAAATATATTAAAGGTTCTATAAAATATAATTGTTTTGTAGAATGTCATAGAAAAAGCATTGTTGATGGTCACTTTGGTGTAATATCAAAAACGTTTTAAGAGAAAGAAAACCAGCTTTATATTAAGAATATAAATGATATTAAAAATATTTTTGAGCAAGAAGGAAAAAGAAAAGAATTATATAAATCAGCGCTATCAGACTCAAATATTTCTCAAAAGTCATTCTTTTATATTTATGAGAGAAAAGTTAGGCCGATAAAGAAAGAGCTCAAAGTTAAAAATCTGCACATTAATCTTTCATATTTGATGAAAGATGGGAAGTTGTATACTTCACCTTTAACATTTGAAAGTTTCTCAGAATATTCTGAGATAACTTATCATTTGAAATCACGTGATGATACCAGAGAAACAAAAATATCAGAATATGCTAGTAGTGCACTAGGGCAAGTTCATGAAGTAGGGCAGCTTACTAGAGGGTGTATTTTAAATAGAGTTATCAGTCTTTCAAAAATAACAACCTTTTTTCTGAAATAAACTAAGAATATTTATGATGAGCCAAAGATAGGGTAATAGCATTTATAGCTTTGGGGCTGCTATTACTCTCCCATGCAACTCATCATAAATATTTTTGGTTTGTAGTTTGTAGTAGCACTTAAGATATTTTTAGTAATACTATAAGTTGCAATTTTCAATTCTAAAATCAATGCCTTATTTTTTAAAAAAATCATTTAAGCCCAAGATCAATTAAAGTTTTGGAATTTGTTGATTGTATTTTAAGCTTTCTTAATAGTTTGAATATGAATAATGCAATTAAGTTATAAAGGATAAATCTGGCGCCTAGGCATAACAAGAAAAACAATGACCCAGTTGTTTGGCTTTTTGATGGTCCATCTTGGCTTGGCTGGTCATTGATTTTGGCAGGTTTGGCTTATAGGGTTTTGGGGTTTTTTTTTCCAATTTGATCACCATTTTTGGACTGGCTTGACAGGCTCTCTTGAGCCCAAAGAACTTGATTGAAAAAGGGGTCCCCAATTGTGGACCCCAAATTACTTAATGGAGGATGGGCTTGAACTGGGGTTACTGGGCAGCTAAAAATAGCCTGTCCAGGCCCAGCCAAACCCACCAAGGCTTGGCATAGCTTTTGGGGCCCAGAATGGGCCCTGCAGCTACTGCCAAGGTGGGAATGGTTCCCTCACCTGGATTTGCTTCAAAAAGCAAAAATCCAGGTATGAGTGAATCTCCCCCGCCTGCTAGCCCCACCTGGAGGCTAGGAGTAGGTTTGATTCCCGCCTGGGGCCTTGAAAATGTTACTTCCGTAACAATCACAAAGTTTAATAAAATTTATACTCTGGCAATATTGTATTTCATGTTTTAATATATAGTTTGATTAAGCTTCTTTTAAAACAGTTCTTGAGAGTGAAGAAAAAATGTTTATTTTTTGAAGGGCAATACCAGGAGCAACTTTCAGCCCAGGTTATTGAGCAGGAAAGTGAAGCTACTATAGGTTTCATTTACACCCAACAACTCAATTTCAGTCAGGAGAAGGAGCTGCATGTATCACCTAGCTTAGCTTCAGGCTTGTCTTATGACAACCTCCATGAGGTTTATAAAAGATCAGGCCTAGACTTTGCCTATGCCACACAAGAAAACCCAGGTAAATGTTTATCACATCCATCTTGATTTGACAATCTTGAAGTAATAAAGCCTAATTGGATACATCTGAATCCATTCTGTGTATTAGTATGACCAATTTGCCTCCAAATCAACAACTTCTGACCAATAAATTTTTAGAGGAGATGATAAATCTGAATATGAGTGAAATCATCTCTACAAAAACTTTCACACAGCCAAAATCCTCCAAGGCAACAATAAGAATGGAATTACAGGCTTTTATAAAGAGAGGGAACACATGGATTGCTAAAAAACAAAAAGCACTTTCAAGTTGAAACTCAAAGATGCTTATCATATCATGCTTGGCCTCCTTTAAAAAGAATCATATATTCAAATTACTGGGTTTAGAATATAGCTTGGGATTTAGGGCATCTTTATAACCAGCTGCACTGCATAAAGATGGATGCATGAGCTTGTTGTTGGCATCTTAGTTCTGCTCAATAATGAGAGTGACAAGTACAATCATGGTAATGATTTGTTGCACAACCCAGAAATTGGTGCCACATTTAGCCAGTGCTTATTTAATATATCAGAAAATACTACTCTTATATTTTAATATAAATTGGCAATAAATTTTCAGGATTAAAAAAATCTGGAAAGAACCACTTTCAAGGGTTAAAAAAAGCAAAAACAAGGCATGTTAATTAGTGCTTTTCTAGAAGTTCTACCATTGGGCATAATGTTCTACAAACCTTGATCAACTACATTAATAAATATGCATGCAGCAGATTTTTCTAAGACTTACTTGATACCTTGAGATCAGCTAATATAAAACTCTGTGTGTTCCTGAACCATTGAATGGAATGAAGAGAAAAAATATCAGAAAATATACAAGGAGGTGGGCAAAAGCTGCAATATTCCCAGCTAGCTATGCAGATAAACACTTGAGTGATGTATTGTTCTAGAACATTAGCAAAATATTAAGATATAACAACCGCAAGACATTTAACCAGGTGATTCTTGCTAACCCAAAATCACATGAAATATTCAAGCACCAGAAAATCAAAAATCTATTCACTAAACTAGCTCTTCACTTCAATAAGAGTAGACAAGCATCCAATGATATCCAGTTGTTATAAAATAAATCCCTTGCTTATAAGCCAATCAAAACTATTCTCAAGAAGTATTAAAATATTTTATAATGCCAATATCTTCAAGATAGCATAGTCATTCACCTGTCTATATAACTACACTGTTACCACATTTCATAGCCAAACCAGTTAATCAACTTGGCCTAGTTAACCCAACCCAATGAAGACTAAAAATCCACTTGCCAAGCCATTACTTCCTCCTCTACACAGCCCTGATAGCCAATTGTCTAGTTTTCTATACCAAACCCCTCTTTTTTGCCTTAAATAAACCCCTCACACAAAAAAATTCTTTTTTGTATAGGTATACAATGTATTTTAATCTATTTTAAATTATTTATTTTAATAATATATTAAAGACAGGATAATACACAATGCTAATTCTTTTTTAAAAAAGTAATACATCATATAAATTATTATCTTGATTTTTTATATTTGTTTTTAATTTTATTAGAAGATAAAATTAACCTATTACATCAAAGTACAAATGAATAGCCAATTGGAATAAAGTATAGTTTTCCATGATCATCAATTATTGATGCTTATAAAGCCCACCTGTTAGTTTATGTTATATGGTTTAAAATATTGGGTTAAACCTGTTGGCTCAATATTTCTGTTCTTTGTGATCCCCATTGGCCCACCAACCCATAGAAAGTACAGTAGTTTTAAAAGCTATGGCAACAACCAAAAATACCTCAGATTTAAACAAAAGATTTCAGATTTGAAAAAAACTCAAGTTGTGCAAGATTCAGGATTCAAATAATTTAAATATTTTTGGTTAACAAATAAACTGTCAAATAAAAAACAAAATTTCACTATCCTATTATAAAAAATTATAGCAAATATCAATTGGCATTGATTAAACCACAAAAAAAATGAACTGATGTTGCAACCGGGTTTCCAGACTTGCCTGCCAATGTATCTTACAATAAAAAGGGGGTTGCTCAATGAGTTGCCCCTTGACATATATAACAGCATGGACCAGCTCAATGGCAATATCAAACTGCAGGCACTTTCTCCTAATTAGGAGCGCCATCGATTCAACCTGCTGATCCCATATAAGTTATTCATTGGCTTCAAACCTTACCTGGAATATGCCACCCCCTTGTGGCCCAGTGGCTTTCCCCATATAGTATATTAAGCACATTATTCTATAATAAACAACATCTTATTCTTATTATTCCTGTCCTTTCCACTAGACTGTTGTCTTCCCCAATTCAAATACTGAATCCTCATTGATTCAGTTGCAATAGTGGTAGCAGCAGTAGGTTCATGACCTACCTAAAGAGAAAATTCCCCCCAAGAAAAGACATAGTACAGGCTGTATGGCTACTCCCCACCAAGAAATCTTCCTGCCAATTCCTGAGGGGGAAATCCCTGATGGGTACATCATCTATCAAGATCAGCTGGTACTTACAAGCGTGATAATCAACTCCACCTTGGGCAGCGCAATGCAAGTGTCATCTGTCCCCAATTGGACCTCTCTCAGAACATGATAAATCTCTATCCTGAATAATTTGTAGGAAGTGTCAAAGGAGCTGACATTGCCAGTTGGCTCCACTTCACCAAAACCCGCCTCTGTATATATCAAGTACCTGAGCCCATGTGGATCACCACTGCTTCAGGCTTCCCTACGGGGCCTGATGCAGTCTGGTTCACCAACTGGGCCAGCCAAGAAAAAGATATTACCTGGGGGTTGTTCAGGGATGCTGTGGACTCCTGCTACAGTGAAACATTTTCATCCATTGTGATGGAAACTCCCCTCCTAGCCATTAAGAAGACTTGTCTGTCCCTGAATATCTTGCTGCCTGGCAACAAGCCCTTGCTGCTGCCCCAGAAGCTGTGGCCAACAGGAACACTATTCTCCTTACCTTGATTGGTAATGGGCTCAAACCGCATATCTGCAAGTGGGTTCCTTTAGGTTGTTGCACCTTCATTGATGACTGCTACAAAGCCATTGTGGAGGCAAATAACCAGGCTTCCATAGATCCAATGACACACCACCCCAGTCTTGTCCCACACCTGGCGCTGCCCACAACCAAGTAGGTTGCCTCCAGCCATGCCAAAAGGAAAATGTGGTTAAGCGCCCCCACAAAGGGGAACTCCAGTTAGTATAAATTGAGGACCCGGGGAAAGCCTGGGGGTTGTAGTTACAAGAGTTTTTACAACCCCACATGTCCTTACTCTTGATCCCTCCTTGCAAATAACCCCTGCAACTACAATGTACATGATGTTGAAACTCCAATGTATTCCACATCCACAGTGACAACTCTGTTCTCCAGGCAAGACACTCTTCAAATAAAGTAACCCTCTTGGCCTATCCTTTCCATTTTTGTGGGAACACCCACAAACTATTGGTAGATACTGAGGCCAATCACACTATAGTTGACCAGGCATTTGCTGACTCTCAACAATTAGACTGGTTTCCAAGCAGGTTCAAGGCAGTACAAGTGGTTGATTCCCGTAGAATGGCAATTACCCATGAGATGGTACTCTTCTCTGTGAGAATGGGAACATCCAGGTTAAGCTTGTGGGACCAATCATGGCAGGGCCCAGCCATAATGTCATTTCTGGCCTTGACTGGGTTTTTTACAACTGTCCCTAAATTGACTGGGATACATCTGTAATTACCCTCAATAGAAATGGGGTGGATTTTAAGATATATCCTGTTGAGATGAATAAGTTACTTCACAATATTGTGTTTGTTAGAATAATAGAAACATGATCATACAAGTTCAAGGGGGAAACTAGACTTCAACCAATGCTCAGTAGAAGTTATCCACTCAGAACACCTGTGGTCCTCCCCTTGACTACTCCACTTCTACCAGAACTTTCTGATCTCCTCAAGGAGTATAAGGACATTTTCAGTGAAACACTGGACAAACTACCCCCTCCCCAAGAGATCCAGCATGCTGTACAACTACAAGGGTTGCTTACCAAGGCACATCCCCTCTATTGCTTGACACCAAAAGAAGATGAAACACTCCTTAACACCTTGTAGACAACTTGATAAGGGCTTCATATGTCCCTTGCTTTTGTCATACAGGGCTGCTGTCTTCTTTGTATCTAAGAAGGATGGGTCCCTTTGCTTATTCACAGATTACTGTGCCCTAAATGAGGTGGCTGTTAAGAATAAATACCCCCTGCCATTGATTGACAACCTGTTTGACACACTTGCGGGTGCAAAGGTCTTTAGCAAGATTGATCTCACTGCGGGGTACAACCAGGTCCTCATTGCACAAGGGGACAAGGATAAATTGCCTTCCACACACGCTACGGGTTTTTTTGAGTGCCAGGTCATGAATTTTGGAATGACCAACGCTCCTTCCACCTTTGCTATGTTAATGAACAAAGAATTTGAGGAATTGATTAGGATGTGTGTTGTTATGTACCTTGACAACATTATTGTCTTCAGTCAAGATCAAACCATGCACCTCCAACACCTCTGTGCTGTCCTTGACACTATTTAGAAAGCCAGCTAAAAGCTAAACCCTCCAAATGCAAGTTTCTTAAGTTGTAGCTCCTGTTCCCTGGGCACAGCATCTCAGCCCAAGGGATAAAGCCTGACCCCACCAAAATCAAGGCAATCACAAGCATGCCACCTTCCACCAATGTGGGCCAGGTGCGTACATTCTCAGGCATGGCTATCTACGTGGGCAAAATCATCTCCAATTACAGAGAACTTATTGCACCCCTAACTGAGCTCCTAAACACTAAACAGAGCTTCCATTGGACCCCTGCCAGAGATTAAACCTTTGAGACGTTGAAGAAAAGACTTAAAAATATGCCTATATTGCAATTCCCCAATCATAACTGCCATTACAAACTTGATACTGACGCTTCTGACAGAGCTGTAGGGGTGTGCTACGGGTAGAAACTTAAAAAGGTGTCTTCCTCTCTGTGGCATATGAGTCCAGGAAGCTTACTGACTCAGAAAAACGTTACCTGATACATGATAAATAATTAGCAGTAATTATGCACTGCGTCAGGAATGGCACTGTTACTTGAAAGGGGCAACCTTTTCACCCCATGTCCTGAAAGATCACAAGTCACTCCAGTACTTCAACACACAGTCCCACTTGACACGCTGCCAATCAGGCCGGGTCAAGTGTCTGTCTCCCTACCAGTTGTGCATTGAGTATAAGCCTGGAAAGGAACTTGTCACAACTGACACCCTCTCCTGGCTCTACGTAGCGTCCATCACCGGGGACAATGGTTTAGACCCAGACTGGCCAATGCTTTACCTCCATCCTGAGGCAACTTGTTACAAATGCCTTAACTCAGTAACCATCTCCAAGTTAAAGGTCAACAAAAGTCAGTTCACCACTGATGGTGGTAATGTCGGCCGCAGAGCAGAGACAGGTGAAAAGGGGCATCATATTCTCACCACACAACAAGTCAACACCATATTGCACTACCACCAAACCCTGGGTCACATCAGAGGGCATAACCTCTTCAAGATCATGAAACAAAAGGTCTGGTGGCCGCACATGCATCAAGACATCTTGGACCTCCTCAAACGTGCGTGTTGTGCAAAAAGAACACGTCCAAACCTGTACCCCCAAGTCTGTCCTGCCCATCTAAGCCATGGAACCCTTTGAACAGTGGGCCCTTGACATTGTGGGGCCACTCCCTAAAGACAGACTAAGGAAGAAGTATATTATCACTGCCATCAATTACTTCACTCGCTGGCCAGTGGCCTGGGCAACAACCAACCACACCACCACCACCATCACCTGCTTTATTGGCAAGGAAATTGTGGCCTGCTTTGGGAAGCCCAAGCATCTCATCACAGATGGCAGCCCCAAACTTAGTGGACAGGTCATAAAGGCATACTGTGCCAAGAATGCCCTCCAACAAGTAGTCACAACACCCTACCATCCCCAGGCCAATGGGTGTGTGGAGCAGCTGAATGGTTTGTTGGTCCAATTGATTGCCAAGCTCTTGCAGGAACACCCTAATACTATGTGGACAGAACACTTGCCCACCACCCTGCTCATTTTACAAGCAAGGGTCAACAGAGGCACTGAGTTTATCCCCAGCACCCTGGCCTTTGGGACACCCAATGGGTTGGCAGGAGTAGAACAGAGGGAACTACAATCCACAGTATCCACAAAACCCCCCTTGTTGCCTACCCCTTCTCTGAGCCAGTGGCGCGCCAAAGCCTTGGAAATCAAACACAAACAAATTGAGGGAGGGACAAAACACCTTGAGGCAAGATGCACTGTAGGTGACCCCGTCTATGCCCTCGACCCCAACTCAGCTAAGCTAGAGCCCAATCACTTGGGGCCCTTCAGGATAGCTGTGATCTATGAAAATCAAACCTACCAACTTGAATATGCCCAAGGAAACACCAAAAAACTCCACCATGATTGCTTGCGCCCCTACTGTGCCATCCCCACACAAAGGTTATTTGTGTGGACCTTCCCAGATCTTCCGCAAACTCCAATCTTGGTGCCTGAAAAAAGAAGGGGACAAGGGGTTGTTTCAACCATGTTTCCCTCCTTGCCTCCCAACATACCTTACAATACACAGGGGGGCTTGATGAGTTGCCCCAGGACATATCTAGCGACATGGACCAATCCAAAGTTGATGTCAAATTTCAGGCACTATCTCCTAATTTGGAGCGTTGCCAATTTGACTTGATGATCCCTGCACAAGTTATTCCAAAGCACAAACCTTATGTTGAACCTGCTACTGTGCCACCCCATGTGGATATGTGGCTTCCCTATATGGTATATTAATTACAGTATTCCTCAATAAACCATATCTTATTCTATTCATTCTTGCCTTTCTATTAGACTCTTGTCTTCCCCAATCAAATACTGAACTATCATTGGCTCAGTTGCAACACTGACATAGCAAGTGAGATTAATGAATGCTGTTTTGGGTAAAATTATAATCCAATCAGGATTCATATGAGGCATCAATAGAAGGACTAAAATGAAACAAAATAGCGCAATCTATAAGTGAGATTCTACAAGCATAAAACAAAATGAACTCACACAAGATGTGTAGTATGAGAAGCCTAAAATAGAAAATAACAGTTTAACAGCCAATCAACAGCTATCCAATTTAGAAACAGATGCATTTTATTCATTTTCATGGCTCCTGATTTGTATTAAATGGTTTTGAGAACCTTCTTATATGGACTCAAGATTACAATAAAAATAAATCATAAAATTTTAAACTTCTAATTTTAGTGATTTTATCCTAGGTTTTATTTTAAGATGGTTTTCAACAGCAACAAAATTTTCAATGGCATCAGCAACCAAGCCAGCTTCAATGGAGGCAAGGCTCAGAATGTGGAGGCACCTGTTTACACCCAAGTCTTTGAGGCGGGTAACAAGGAAGCTGACCTGCACTTGACCCCCAAACCCTATGGCTTTGACTTGTTTAATAGTAAATTTGAGCCCAGCGCTACCCCTGCTCCTGTACCCACTGTTGCACAAGCTGCCTGTCAATCAACTAATCAGGATGGCAACTTTGATTTGGAACAACTTCCTGCCATCAGCCAACCTGCCCCTCATCAGCCAATCAGGCTTCAGCTCCTGCGGCCCAGCACCCCAAGCAACAAATCATTGCCACCCAAATTCTTCAGGAAATTGTGGCACTGAACCTGCAGGGTCTGTATTGGGATCAGATTGCAACCCAATTGCAATTTACCCAAGCAATCAGAATGCAGGAGTTCAACAACCTAAGTAACAAGGGGAATCTGATTGGGACAGTCAAGAAGACAAAGAAGCATGTTGACTCACAGATCAAGAAACATATCCTATAATGCTTGAACTCTTGCAGCAGGACCCCAAGCTTCCCCTGAACCAGGTCCAGAAGCAACTTGTGTACCATGAAATATGGGTGTCTGAGTGCATGGTGCAGCTCTGGATGTATGGGAAGGTGGCTTCCATATGGGTTCTTACCAATTTTGCCGGCAACCAATGGGATGGCGCTGAGGATTCCCCATATAATCAGGCCATTGAATGCACCCTGATCTAATGCTTGACAAGTCTATCAGATGTCATCATATTCATCTCTTACTATAAGTTATCCATAGCTTTTGACAATTTGGCAAGCAAGGAAGAGCTGCCACTCAAAAAGGGAGGAATAAGGTCAAGAAGGGGACATTCATTGGTGCATTCCACGCTGTTTCAGCCAAGGGTTTTTTCTATTATCAGAAAAACCCAGATTTAACCAATGGCTACAAGTATAGCCACATACTTGGTGGATTACTCAACTCCTGGGATAGCTCAAATTCCAAGAAACAGGTTTTCTTGAGCCACCAGATGGAGGGTAGCTACTGCCCTTGAGGCCATCCAAGGATGCAGGTTTAGGCCTCAGTCTACCCTTCTGGCCATGCAGACATCCATCTGGGTGATTTTGTATTCTTCAACATTGGAGACACAGTATGGGAACACCCTCAGGCTTTTAATGATCTTTAACTTGGGGTCCTTGACCACAAGTCTCTCTTTGGTTGTCAGATGATGGCTGACTTGTTTGCGCAAATGGTTTTCCATGTGAACATGGGCAACCAATCACGCAAGGATAAGCACCTCCCACCCCGTACCACAGCCACTTACCAACCATTCACAGTAATGACTGATGAGGAGTACCATGAGCAGTATATGGCGGCCATCATGCGTAATCCTCATGCCTCCACCCCCCACCACCCCCCACCTGCCAGCCCCACCCACCCAACACAGACCCCTCAGGCCAGCACCAGATCTACGCCTTTCTTCTCACACTATTCTGCCTACTAGGCATCACTCTTCCCGCCCCCCAATAAACTCCCTGTTACCAAACATTTTTTTTCTATATTATCTTTATTTTGAATTTCAGTTGTTCATGTTCTCTTTGTTTATAGTTGGCTATATTCTTTATGTTCAGCTTATTTCTATAAAATCATATATTTACTATGCTGTGTATCTAGATCCAGAACACAGTTATTTTTTAGTACCCAAACACAGCCCCTTGTGAAAATATTAACAACTATTTGGTGATCAGCTAAATTTAAATTAGAAAACTATAGGATAACTGTTTTTAGATAAAGTTGTTACTGATCCAAATTCAAAACCTTAATGATAAACTTTAAGCCAATCAGGAGCCAAGTGATAAAGTGATTGTTGTGAAATAATGGGTCATTTAATAATTCTTTGATGAATGTGTGCTAATTAACCCAATTGGCTGGTTGTTTTGCCATTGTAAGCCATTGCTGCAGTGGCAAGTTGTTGATGGACTAGTGTTAACCCAGCAGCTGGTTATACACTAGTCCATCAACAACTTGCCACAGCAGCAATGGCACACACAGGAAAAACATCCATCCAATCATATTAATTAGCGCTTATACATCAAAGAATTATTGAATGTTCCTTTATATCACAACAATCACTTCATCTCTTGGCTCCTGAGTGGCTTAAAGCTTATCATTAAGGTTTTGAATTTGGATCAGCAACAACTTAATATAATCACAATTAATCTATAAATTTCTAATTCAAATTTAGCTGATCACTAAATTGTTGTTAATATTTTCAAAAGGGGCTGTTAAGTACCAAAACTAATATGGCAATTAAGGAAACAATGCCAACACAAAGCAAACAACACATATTGAGATAAGCGTAAAACATATACACAATGGGTAAAAAGATGAGACATTGTAAAGAATAGGAAAACAAACAGGGATAAACAAAAAAGCAATTGTGAGAATTAGGGAGCAGGTTAGTAGGAAATAAAACCAAACTCTCAACAACAATAAAAATTGCAGTTTCAGCAACAACCAAAATGTTGTTGTCAACAATTACTGGAAGGCAAAGGGGGAAGGAATCAACTGAACACCAAGAGCAACAGAAAAACCAAATGGCCAGATTAGACTAACAAATTTGAACTTTATTAGAGTAGAGAATGATGAAACAAGGTCTTTCACAACTCTTGCATTAATTTAAAGAAAGGGCATGAAATTTGGATAGGAAGTTTCATTCCCAAAACTGATTGAACAAGGATATGAGGGAACATGGATGCATCTCTTGAGGCAGGAAAATCTGGAAACCCCAAATGGACAAGATCAAAGGGAAAACTGACTTAACTAAAAATTGAGGAGCCTGTCTTGAATGCAATTAACACTGTTCCCAGCCACTCTTGCACATGATATTTAACCAGAGGTGTCTCTTGGGTGGGTTGGGTGGGAGCATTTTCAAAATAATTCTGCAATTAATAGTGTGAGGACCTTTCTTGGGGGGTTTTCAGTAAATCTTTGAGAAATATCCAGGCGTAGATTGGCAGAGATCCCCAAGCATTTGGTAAGGATTAAAGTAGAGGCCCAAGGTGGGGGCTTAACTTTACAGCAATAGTATCAGAATCACACAGAGTTTATTGGGATGAAAGCTATAAAACATATGGAAAGATTAGTAAAAAATCAATGAGAGAATTGGAGAAGCTGCTTAAAGACTTTGACTCAACAATTGCATAGATCAAAGAAATTGACTGCAAGGTCAAAGTCAGAGTGAATTCTGCTGTCCTTGAAGGCAAGAAAATAGACAAGGTGTCTGCAAAGGCCCTAATGATCAAAATACCCAACACTCCCAAGAAGACAGTTGAGCACCTACCCAAAATTCAAAAGAAAGTGGTTGAGGGCCTCCAGTTTAAGTCATTTGCCCTCTCTGCACTGTCTTTCTGGACAGATGACCCTGAAATTTATGCCCACCTGAAACCTATCAAGCAGGCAAGAACAGAGGATAAATATTACCCACACAACTGCTTGCGCCAAGAATGGCCAAGCCAGCTGAGGCTGCAGGCAAGGAGGAAATCTAAGAAGGTAATCTAAAAAATAAAATTAATAAAAATTTAGAAATACTCACCTGTTTTATTTAGAAAACATAATCTGCAAAATCCCCCAGGTCCTGGTACCCTTTGTCCCTGCCACATTTTATGCAAATTATGCCACTCATGTGGCAAAGCAGCTGTTTCTGTCCCCCCTGTCTTGTGAGAGCTCATGAATAGGATTCACAGTACCTTCCCAATGTCCCAGGAGGCCTTGGCTGGGCTGACACATGGCAAGGGGTCATCTAAGTGGGCAGTAACTGCCTACAAGGATGCCTAATTGGTCTGCCTTGACTCAGTGGTCCTCAGTGGATTTTACTGTGTAAACTCCTTTGAGCTTTTTTGGGACGTACTGGAAATGCTCCCATTCAATGACGTACCAGAGATGGGCCGGCCCCATGCAACTGCTTGCTTCTGCTTCCCGGTGGAGCACACTATGTCTTACCTGTTGGAGAACTTTGGGTGCACAGTGGGTAAATTGGCTGTTGCAGACGCAACAGCCGTCAAGAAGACCAAAATCCTCCTCCTTAACTTTGGGCTGGCCTGGAGTACCAACAAGATGGGGCTCCCTCTGGCAAAGGATCTCATCTTTTCAAAGAGAAAACACAAAAAGAAAATTAGTGCTGTCTACAATAAACTGTGCAAATTTACAGAAGCCTTTGCCCAGCAAAGACTTTGTCTAGTTGTTTACCTGGAGTCCCTCTTCTACTTTGGGATGAGCGCGTCCATAGAGGACCTGGACAGGGTCATTCTTGGGATTGACAAGACCAGGCTCTCCTTGGACAACAAGAATGTTCCTGTGAAGAATTGTTGACCAGGGATTGTGGAAAGCTTAATTCATTAGGCAGCTATGGAAATTTAACTAGGGCCAATCAATTACCCTTCTGGAAATTAGTGTCAACTTATCATATATTAAATACATGATTAGTGAACCATGACGTTGTTGCCAAGGAATATTGCGCCACGCTGCCACCACCTTAAATAACAAGCGCCACAGCGCCAGGATTAATTATTCTTGGCGCCAGAGTGCCGCCTTAGTTTACATCAAGCGCCGGGACGCCAACACAATTAATTGCAAGCGCCAGAGTGCCACAATAATTAACATTGAGCGCTAAGGCGCCAGCTTTGAGAGGAAATAACACCAATACGCCAGGGTTGATTTGAATGGCCTATTTGACTCCCTGTTAAGAACTAGATATGGAAGTGATTGTATATCTTAAAAAGGATCACTGATTAATGTGCTAGCAGAGGGTGTCCTTGTGCTAGGCATTGCGGGATTGCGCCCTAAAATAGAAGGTTGTCCCTTTTTCTGCCAACCCAACCCAGACTCTACAGTGCGCTGGAATGTCCTAGAAGACATTGCCAGTGACTGGTGATTAGTAATATGAGAGTATCCCTTATAAGGTGTTGGCAGTAAACGCCAAAGGGCAGAATTTTTACCTACTTGTATAGGACCCAATAAAATTAATTACTACAATCCAAATTGGTCAATGTCTTCTAAATCTTCACATTTGAAGGCAAATAGTGAGTGTGTGCCCCTGCCTCCTAATTCTTCTGTTGAATCTGCTGGTGTACGCCAATTTTCAACAAGTGGTGCTCACTACAGGGGCACCACACACTCTGACCAACCTTTGTCCTCTGAGTCTGACACGCCTCCTTCTATCCTCAAAGACCTAACTAGATTTGGAGAACATTACTCAGTAATGGAAACCAGCAACACCGAGAGAAACCAGCTTTTCTATCAGCATGAGGATGTGATCAATGTAGAAGACCTACCTGTACTTCCTTCCCGCTAATACACTGGAGTTCCTGTGGTATCACTGGCACGCCTTACCCTGGTCAATTGCAGAGACCTGGCATCAGTGGCCTCTGGAATTTTCCTTAGATATCAGCTTAGCCAGAAGCCCACCAACACCCAGTTGTCCCTCTTCCACCAACATCCAGAGGCTCAACGCCTCATGGCTATATTTTGTAGTTATCTGGCAACTGACAAAGGGAGCCTCAAACGTTTTTGCCACCCTCAAGAGGGCAACCAACTATCTGCAAGGATTTGTCTACCCTGCGCTACATCAACTACTGGGAGTACAAGCCCAAAATCATTTGGAGCTTTGAGACCTGGTTACATATGCGGAGCGCCAACATCATTACCAGGACTGGCTAGTACATCAGTTGGACTCCAGGTTCAAGGAGATCTGAGCTTACACTCAAGTCAACAAGGAAAACCAAGCCACCCTGGCCCGTCAGCTGGAGGACCTCACCCACCAGCTAAATAGCCACTTGGTCCATATCATAGAATCAACTCTGAAGAATTTTGGGTTGGGGCCCACCTGGGCCTGGGACGTTACCTGTAACACCATAGCCATTGAACAGTATGTAGTGGGGGGCCGCGTAACCAAGAGTAACATGGATGACCTTCTTGCTAAGCATGACACATCCCTGGAGCAACAAGGTAGTCACCTGCGTGACCTGAACAAGAAGGTTGCCAACAATACTGACAATATCAACAAGGTGCAACACCTTGTTTGACAGGAGAATGAGGAGTCCAGTAATATTTCTAATGTTGCCAAGGCCAAGGTTCTGGCACTTTGAGACAACTTCATACAATATGACAACCATATCAAGGAAATCATTTGAAAAGAGATCTCCCAGCTACGCCAGGAGTTCTCATCCCAATTTGTAAAGGACTCAACCACTGAGGACCATTGCTGCCATGAACTTAACCAAGTACAGTAACAAGTAGAGTATATTGCGGCCACAAATAATAAGATGTTCTGGGAAATGAAGCAAGTGCGTGACAAAGGAGAGCAGAGTATTGTCTCCCCTCAAGGCCAATCTTGAGGAATTACAAGCTGAACTGAGGGGACATGAAGAGCGCTCTGCCTCCCAGTGTGCAGCCATAGAAAACTTCTGCAAAGGAATGGTCCAGTGTGCCAGGCTGATTGAGCGCCTTTGCTCTTCCCTCCAAAATTCAGAGATAGAGATAGCAGATACTTGGGCCAAGTTGATGGACACCAGATGCTGCTGCACTGGCCAAGACTTGGGAGGACCTGACCTCTCTGCAATGCCTTTTGGGGAAAGCGCCACGCTACAGCCCACTTCCAGTTCAGTATACAATGACGGGGCTACTTTATCCTCCTCAGGCCGCCAAAGCCTCCCACAAGTCTTTGCCGTCCCTCCCACGCCTGTTGATACCCCACAAGCCCCCAGGGAGACTGGCCCAGCCAGGAGCTCATGTATCAACTTCTTCAAATGAAGCCGCCACAAAGAGTCTCTTCTTTGCCGTTGTACCCAAGCCAAAACCCCTACACAATTCAAGCCAATGAACTTGCCCAAGTTTGATCCTAAGGGCAATGTACACACCTTCATCTGGCTTTTCAAGATGTCTATGTATGGGGCCAAGGACCAATACAAGGCCACCGCACTACTCAATCAATTGAATGCAGCTAGTACTAATCTAATCATCCTGCACATGCCCAAACACAATTGGTTGTGTGCAGCGGCAAAGAACATGCACTTATACAAATTTAGTAGCATTGCTTGAGTTACTGAGAGGGAGAATGAGTTCTTGATGATTAGTTTCAGAAAAGACAAGACAATCACTGACAGTGCCAACCATTTCTATCTTGAGGCGCAGATCCTCACTGGCTCAGGGTTGCTGACTGTGCATGACGCTCATATAGCTTTATGTGCTGCAGTAAAGCCCTACAAAGCCTTGTACCAAACTCTCATGCCAGCTTTCCGGGACAACTGCACCCTAGACGGCATGGTACATTACTTACGCCAGTGTGGTGATACTTTCAGACCCCCCAACACTGGATCAAAGCCCCACCCAGTCTCTAACTACCCAGGACGCTCAGAGGCTCCCATCAACAACAAGTCCCCGTCAAAACCTGATATCACTAAGGTAATCTGTCACTGTTGCAACTGGAAGGGCCATTACACCTCCAGTTGCAACTCAAAAACAGGTATACACACACTGCCCCCTTGGAACCTGAAGTGTAGTGAAAAGTCAGCGTGGAGTAGAGGAGGAGCTCTCTACATCCACACAATCCACAAATGTTCCACCTGACCTACTCTTTACGCCTGACACCAGGCTCTTAGGGAATGTGATCCATCAGGTCCTTGTTGACAATGTGTACATGGTACAGACCTGCTCCAAGATTCAGGCCTCTCAAGAGACCACAAAGGAAGTGTCCAAGCCTTACGCTTGCCAGTTATTAGACAACGCGCTTGATACAGAACCCCAATGCTTGGGTGACGCCACCCCTCTTAGGGGCGTCAATGTGGCTATCCCCATGGAGACAATGAAGGATCACCACCCTAAACTATGTGACAGTATTATCAATTCCTCTCCACTGCCAACAATTTAGAAATTCACTTAGTAAACAATATTGGTTCTTCTTATTCTGAGTGCACTTACACTGATATTTTTGTGAATAAACTCAAAGTGCAAGCTATCATTGACACTGGGGCCCCTATAAATATAGTGTCCTCCAAGTTAGTATGGCAAATGGGGGCAACAGCGCCCATGTTGACACTAAAAATGTTAACAGTGGCCATGTTGACACTTTTTCAACATGGCCACTGTTGACTCAAAACTCTAAATCTCCTATGTTTTTTGCTAGTTGCGCTAGCTTAATTCTTTTTTAAGGCGTTCAGGGGTGCAAACCCAGAAAACACGGCAAAATTGTGACCATCCCAACACAATTTAATATTAAACTTAATAAATAACTTGATTTAACCAGATTTTTCCCTTACTTTTACTAATAAAAATTAGTTTATTTTTTATTTGTTTTCTTAATGTAAAAGTGTCAATGTCGACACTTTTTAAGACAAACTTATTTTTAATAACAAAACTGAAGCATCTACAGTAAAAAAATAAGTGCACATTTAAAAATATTTTTTTATTGAATTATTATAATGAAAAAGACTGCACATATATTTGATTGTTGAAAGGTTCATGTTATAAATATATATGTGGCACTTATTCTGGCTTTTATATATTAAGTGGATTGGTGGCTAACAGGGATCTAATAATTTAAGCATGGCTTACTATGTAAGTTACTATAGAATTTATAATTAAAAATAATATTGACAGTTGTAAATGTTGTTTATTTGCTTGTGATCATCCCCTGGGGTGGAGTTAAGCAAACTAGAGTGGCACAATTAAGCCTAGATTAATATGCCACCTCATATAAAGAATGTTGTAAGTGACGTTGTCAACACTTTACCCTTTTCAATACTTGAATACAACTTCTTAACAACTTCATATAAGTGCAATGGTAAAATATCATATTACCACCTCCAAAATATAATTTTTAATAAAGAAATAAAGAACCTTGATACTTTTTAAACTTATTTTTATATGCTTTTTTAATTTTCATATGTGAACAAAAACACACAGAAAACAGTTAATTTTTTGCTAGCCCGCATAAATTTAATTAAGTGTACTATGTTTTTTCATAGTTACTTTTCAAAAAAATGTTGACAGTGACAATGTTGTCAAAAATAATGTCTACAATTTTTGTAAATGACAGTGAGAATTCAGCTTTTTTTTGCTAATTGTCACTCATAATGTCAACACTTTTCAGTTCTCACATATAAAACTTTATGTTTTATATAATAAAAACTTCTCATTTTTTGATAAGTTGTATTTTTGACTTTGCTCTTTCATATTTATAAATTTTTAAAATAATATATATATCTAAATATAATACTTTCACATATTTCTCTTAACTTTTAACTTGTTATTTATAACTTTAATAAAATAAAAACTTTACAAATAATTTTTAACTTTTTAAATGCCAAGAAAAGTCATCTAAGTATACTTTTTATATATTATGCTTCTTAAGTTGTTTTGTTTGTTTTTTACATACATTACTTTATTTTAAGCCATGTTACTTATTATTTTAGGACAAGAACACTTCCAAATAGCCAAAGGGTACCAAGCGTCCCTCTAAACCAACCAAATCTACCAAAAAGAAGCCTGTATTGTCAAAGAAGGCCACCCCCAAACCATCCCCAAACCATCTCCAAAGCCCTCCCCTGAGCCCTCTCCTGAGAAGAGCCCTGCTCACTCCACTGGGTAGAGGAATCTGGTGGCTCTTTTACAGAGCACAGTTTCTACAACTTGGCTTCTGATGAGGAGCCAACCAAGAAGAAGCAGCAAGGCAAAAAGACCCCTCCCAAAGAAAAGTCTCCTGCACATGAGGAGTACCACAACAAGCCCCCTTCTGCTTCCCCACCCCTGCCAAACTCTCCCCCTTCTATTTCATCAGGGGATAATTCAAATCCCTGCCCCAATAACTTCCCTGGCTTCTGCCATGCTCCTGCTGGCCCTTGGGACCCTCTTGTGGCCCACAACATCTGCAACGTCAATGGCAAGTTCAAGGTTCCCTCTTCCTTGCCTAAATACTTCCCAATCATGAGTGTAAAGGGTGGTCCAGCCATGGTGGTCAATGGGTATATCTTTAGCTGCAACAATGCCAACTGGCGCTTTAAGAGCCGGTATTACACCTGCGAGGACCGCTCCTGCCCAGTGCGGCTCAACACTGAGTGCTGTGACCTGGTCCAAACCATAAAGGGCAAGCATACCTGCATCATGCCCAACACTACCATCTCCCGCCTCCTGAAGTGGTATCTGGTGCAGATTATGCCCACCTCCAAAGACCTTTCTGCCACCCAGCTGGCTATGCTTTCTTGCAAGTACCTGTCCCCTACCAACCTCAAGAGGGTCCCTAATCACACCCAGTTGGTCAAGTTTGTGAGTGATAGGCGTCAAGCCTCCAATCCCCTGGCCAAGAGTGACACCAGCATCAAGGACCTTATCCTCACTGATGCCCTCAAGAAGACGGAGGATGGTGAGATGTTCCTGCTCCATGACAATGGGCAGGAAGTGGAGGATAGGATTGTAGCCTACGCCACAACCCAAAACCTGGAGCAGCTGAACACTGCTACCACCTGGCTGTGCGACAGCACATTTGATACTTGCCCCCCTCTCTTCAAGCAGCTTTGGGTCCTGCATGGGCAGTTCAATGACCAGGTTATCCCTCTTGTGTTCTTTCTCCTTCCTGGTGCCAAGACAGAGGTCTACACCAGAACTTATAAGATCATCCTGGATGCTTTGAGCTCCCTTCCTGTCAACCAGCTCCCCCCTCCCACCCACACCACAAGGGCAAATCCCTCCTCTGCTGAGAAGGATGAGGCAACCTTAGCCGCTGAGCAGCTAGCTCATGCGCGCTCACTTGGGCCAAAGGTTATCATGATGGACTTCAACCAGGCTCAGTTCAGAGCCTTCCAGGCCACCTTTGATGGAGAAGTCCAGGGCTGCTTCTTCCATTTTAGGCAGGCCCTTGTCAAGAATCTCAAGAGTGAGAAGGACCTTTTTGACAAGTATATTAACAATGGTAAGGGGAAGTGCCGCTTTGCCCTGACCCAGTTTGCTGCCTTGGTTTTTGTGCACCTGGAGCATACTGGGATTGGCTTTGAGGCCCTCCTGGAGGATGCTTATATCAAGAAGCACTCCACTATCTTTGAAGGCTACCGGAATTAACTTGAGCGGCAATGGGTGGGCAAGAAGGTGACTGCCCGGAGAGGAAAGAGCGGGGCCACTGCCCCTTGGAATTGCCAGGGCGCCTGCCTCAAGGGGGAGATGAAGACCACCTCTAGCCTTTAGGTTTGGCATAAGCACCTGAAGGTGAAGTTTGGGACCAACCCCAAGTTCAACAAGTTCTTCTCCAAGCTACAAGAGGAGCAGGCCCAGACTGTCTCCAAGTTCTGCAACCTGGCCAACCGGGTGGCCTCCAAGAAGAGGAAGTCCAAGGAGCAAGACTACCAGGAGGACGTGCAGAAGGCAGTGAAGAAGAAGTACAAGGTGGCAGAGATAAAGAAGTACCTTGAAGATGTCACCACTTCTCTTGCTGGTGGCTTTAATTAGCCAAATAAATTTTGCTTTGCTTTGCCTATATATTTTTTACTTTTAAACTTTTAATTTTTTAATTTTTTGGATAGTATTAATCTTTTTAGGTATAAATGGTAAGCTTTATGTTTAGTTTCAATTTGGTTTAGTAAGAAATATATTATATTTTTTAATATATCTTTAAGCTATGAGATATTTTCAGTTATGCTTATAGAAAGTATAATAAATTAAATATAGAATTTTCTTATATTTTGTATTTAGTATGATATATAAAATATCTTTATTTTTGGTTCATTGGAATTTTAATTTTTATGAAAATAAAAAATAGTTTTATAATAAAGAGTGTAATTTACATAGTAAACTGAAAAATAGTTGCTTATTTCTCCTTATTCTTATTACTTATAGTACTTTTTTATTGCATTTTTGAACTCTCTGGGGTTATTTTAGTATAATAATGTATTTTAAAAAATTTTATATTAAGAATGTTCAGGGTAACGTGTTTTGTTAATTAAAAAAGTGTCGACATCCAGGAAACAACTTTAAGTAAAACCGGGTTGTCACTTTACTATAGTGTCAACATTAAAAGTGTCGACATGTGCGCTGTTGCCAAATGGGGCTCACTCCAGATATTGATCACAAGAAATCATATGATACAGCTGGACTAGACTGTACCACTGCCCAAGGAGTGTACAGCGTGCTCCCCTTACGCTTTGGCTCTCTGGCGGTCTCTGCCCCAGCTATAGTGCTACCCAATGAGAACTATGAGATCTTTATTGGAACCTTGTCCATGCGACAGTATGGAGTAAAGACTGACCTCAAGAACAATTTCCTTAAAATATTGGGGCAGGCAATTCTGCTATATTATAATCAAACAAACCCAGAGATGGGTAGCCAAACCACTCCCTATGTTAACCTTGCATATTACAATGGTGTTGTCCCAGTCAAGTATCATAAATTGGGGCGTCAGGTTAAACATCTGCCCACCCAAGTTGAAGAATATAAGGGTCTGCCATTGCGCGCCAACTCTTCTTACACTATCCTGGCTGGACATCAGGTGCTAATGGATATCAGATTAGATTTACAAATCTCTCAAGGGCTTTACAGGGAAATAGAAACCCCCAGAATTGCTCTAAGCTAGAACCCTTGGTTGCGCCTGGCATTGTGCTACCTAATCATGGGCCCATAAAGGTTTTACTTGCCAACCTCAATCACTCTCCTGTTGAGGTAAAACACCATCAAGTTATGGCGTACTTGCATCTATTACTGGTAGAAGAGGTGATGGAGATACACAATTTTGGCACTCTGGATGAGTTTGGCCTCTCTTTGGAAGAAGTAATACCACCTGCTGTATGCACCATCATCCCACAAGAGCAACTACAAGGACTCACTGTTGCCCAACAGGACGCAGCCCTTGCCCTGTTTGAGAAATACAAGGAGATATTTGCCAAGGATGGCTTCAATCTTGGGTGTCCACATAAAACACTCCACCACATTGACACAGGCAAGGAACACCCTATTTTTCTTTGTCCCATAAAACGTTCTTGTGCCTCTGACACTGCAATAGATGAGGAAATAGAGAAGCTGGTCCAATTAGGTCTACTTTTTCCATCCAAGAGCCCATGGTTGTCCCCAGTACTCATAGTCAAGAAGAAAGATGGGAGCAACCGTGTTGTCATTGACTATTGTAAGCTCAATAACATCACTAAGAAGCACTTCTATCCTCTCCCACATATTGATGATGTGCTTGACCGCCTGGGAGGCACTAAGTTCTTCTCTGCAATGAATCTAATATCTGGATATTGGCAGATTGAATTGCCTCCCAAGGAGCAAGAAAAATGCGCCATCATCACTAGTCAAGATCTTTTTTGACCTACCTGAATGCCACAAGGACTGTGCAATGCACCTGCCACATTCCAACGTGCCATGGATGATATGTTTCATGATCTCAAGCTGAGCTGCGTTTTAGTCTATCTGGACGGCATCAATGTCTTTTAGCGGAAATTTTCTGATCACCTTCAACACCTTGAGGAGGTTTTTTGGCGCCTAGCAGCTGCTAACCTTAAGTTCAAACCCAGGAAGTGCAACTTCTTTAAGGATCAGCTTGAATACCTTGGCTTTGTGGTTGATGCTGAAGGATTACAGCCCCAGCCTGCCAAAGTCAAGGCCATAGAGAAAATGAAGATGCCGTTCAACAAACAAGATGTCCAGGTGTTTCTGGGCATTATTGGTTATTATTGACGCTTTGTCAAAGACTTCTCAAGGAAGGGAGAGGCCCTCTTCCATTTGCTGAAGAGTGATGTGCAATTTAACTGGACCCCAGCCTGTCAACAAGCCTTTGACACCCTACGCTTGAGTCTCATGAGCAAACCAATCCTGCAATACCCAGACTTCAGCTGTGAATTCATTGTTCAAATAGATGCCTCACTAACTGCTGTGGGTGGTGTGCTTTCCAGGGTGGATTCCAATGGTGAAGAACACCCATAGCCTACTGCAGCGGAACTCTGAACGTCCATGAGTATAACTATACCGTGACTGAACAGGAGTGCTTGGCAGTGATTTACGCATATAAACAATTTTGCGTATAACTACATGGCGTTCACTTCAAAGTAATCATAGATCATGCATCATCACGCTGGCTCCAGAACTTGAAAGAACCTTAAGGGCGCCTAGCACAATAGGCCCTAAAGCTCCAATCCTACAGCTTTGAAATATCACATAGAGCAGGCGTCAAACATCAGAATGTGGATGGACTATCTTGGCTACCAACGGTAGCCCACCTGGATGATGTCTCTGACCTACTTTATGATAAGATGCTGGCAAGCAACTACCAAGACAAGCCTGCAGAAGTCCAGCACACTCTAGATAGGCTGCTGGAAGAAACTAAAATTAACAATGGGTGTATATTGAAACACACTTTAGAAGGAATAAGAATAATGCCCAGACTATCAGAACAGGCTGATCTAATAGTTTGCGCTCATAAGGCAATAGGACATGGCGCCTTCTGGAAGACACTTGCGCAACTAAAAACCACATACTTCTGGGAAGCCATGGCCTTTGACGTACAAGAAACGCTGAGCTGCTGTAAAGAATGCCAAGGGGAAAAGCCGTTCAAAAAGTCAACATCCTACCACTTAGCTTGGCCTAACTTTGCTTGGCACACCGTCTCAATCAATGTTGTAGGACCCTTGCCAGTCAGCAACTATTGCATAAATACATCATTGTTGCAATAGGCCACTTGACCAAATGGGTGGAAGCAAAAGCAGTGCGCAACTTAGGTGCTAACACTATTGCAAAATTCCTACTTGAACAGATCATATTATGTCACAGTTGCCCCCAAGCTATCCTCACTGACAACGGCACCAACTTTACTTCCCACATGATGACCAAGCTTAATGAACTTATGGGAATCCGTGGAGTTTTTCAACAACCTACCACCCTAAGTCAAATGAAATGGTAGAGAGAGTTAATGGGACCTTAGTAGGCATCTTGAAGAAATTGGCTGCTAGCCGCCCCGCTGAGTGAAGCACATTCCTGCTGCCAGCTGTCTTTACCTACAACATTGCCACTCACTCCTCTACAGGGAAATTGCCATTTCAACTCTTACATGGCAGGCACCCTGTGCTGCCCCCATTCTTTACTCCTGCATTAGAGAAGAAGACAACCAGTCACCCCATGCGTACCAGCAAAGGCTTGCTTGCACATTAATTCAATGACAGTCAGAAGCCTATTCCAATGTATTGACCAAGAAGATAAGGAGTCAGGAAAAAGATAACGTCCACCGGACCCCTCTCCAAGAGTTCCAAGTAGGCAACTGGGTGCGCTTTCATAACACACATGGATTTGGCAGAGCACACAAACTGGCCACTCTATGGATAGGCCCATTTGAAATCATCTCCCAGACGTCCACATACGCTTATACTATTAAAGAGGTTAAGGACGGACGGATGATCAACCAGGTACACACAAAGTTCCTGAGGAATTTTGTAAAGAATCCCCCTTCCAAAGAATAAAATGATACAACTACAAGAACTAAGTATATGGGAGAGTAAAAGAGAGGAACCAAGACAAACAAAATAAGAAATAAAAATAATAATCTATAACTATAAATAAAAAATAAGGATGCAATGCTTTATTGCTAGACTATTCAGGGGAATGACACTCAGAGCTAGAAGTAAGAGACCCATTGCCTGGAGGCCTGTTTGAGGTACCTGCAGAAGGGGCACTGCCTGAGGGAAGACAAGGGATGGAACAACAACTGGGAGCAGTACAAGGGCGCTTTGATGCTGAAAGGGGAACCAGAGGAGCTATCAACTTGTATTCATCATTGTCCATTTGGTTACAGACAAAGGCAAGAGCCACCAACATTTGGCATCACGCCAATTGGGAATTGCAGGAGATACCAGTCCAACTGCACAGAGGCAACCAAAGATTACTCTTGTTGACTAGACGTCCCCACCCACCACTAGAAGAGAAGGCAGAGCCTATAGTTAGAAAGTTGAGCAGCACATCCTCCATGTAGGAGTAACATGCTGGCAAGGATACCTTTTACTGATAATCTAGCCCGCAGAAGTGTTTGAGGCAACGCCCTGCAAAACCCATAGCGCCAGAAGAACACACCTTGGGAGGGTATCACATGAAGTGGGCAACAGACACAGCTAAGGGAAGATACAAATGGGGGTTGTTGTCCTTCACTGCCTGTACAAACAAACGCAAGGCCAAAGAGAAGCAACAGGCGCATTAGCCTGAAGGTCCAGCCCAAGAGTACAGGTAAGCTCAGGATCAGCAGACTGCTCTGACGCCCAGATGCAAGCTACCTCACAAATGTAATGGTTACGCTGGGTGATGGTATAGACATGCTGCAAAGAAAATCCACTGGTATCTTTGGCTGTGACATGCAGACAGAGGTCAACCTCCCCAATTAGCCGCTCCACATTGTAGCTACCGTGGTAACAAGCCCCTGAGCGGATTGGAGTTACAGTGTTGTCTTTGGCAAAAAATGCTTGGACATATATGTATAACATCTCTTTGTGGTTGCTTACCCCAAATCAATTGATGATGGCAGGGTAGGCAGAAGGCAACTCTTTGGAGTTGCAACAAGCACAAAGTAATGTGGAAGGCGTTGCAAGCGGGGAGGAAGCAGTTTTGAAGATGATATTGTCAGACCAATCCTGTAAATCCTTGAAGCCAAGGCAAGGAAGTCGGATCAAGGGTGCCTCAGTCTCCGCAAAAATAGAGTCTATCTCCCCTTCCCCATTGACATGTGTGTCCGCGCCACGCTCTGACCCTGCCACTATGGTATTGCAGTCCTGGGCCCTCAACTGACGACTGCTAACAGGAAGTAGCTGGTTCAGGAAACGGACCCAAGAAGAGCGCGGCATTTGCATAAACACCTTAAAATCTTCATCTGTCATACCAGCAATGGGGTCTTGGTAGACTTGGCGCAAGGAAGGTGGATTATTATTGGGGGTGCTCATGAGGAAAAGAATGAAGGGTAGCCCTGGTCAAGTGGGGGGATATGTGAAGAATTTTTGACCAGGGATTGTGGAGAGCTTAATTCATTAGGCAGTTATGGAAATTTAACTAGGGCCAATCAATTACTCTTCCGGAAATTAGTGTCAACTTATCATATATTAAATACATGATTAGTGGACCATGATGTTGTAGCCAAGGAATATTGTGCCATGCCGCTGCCACCTTAAATAACAAGCGCCACGGCGCCAGGATTAAATATTCTTGGCGCCAGAGCGCTGTAGTTTACATCAAGCGCCAGAACGCCAGTACAATTATTTGCAAGCGCTGCAATAATTTACATCAAGCACCGAGGCACCAGCTTGGAGAGAAAATAACACCAAGACGCCAGGGTCAATTTTGAATTTCCTTTTTGACTCCCTGTTAAGAACTAGATATGGAAGTGAAGTATATCTTAAAAAGGATCACTGATTAATGTATTAGCAGAGGGTGTCCTTGTGCTAGGCATTGCAGGATTGCGCCCTAAAATAGAAGGTTGTCCCTTTTTCTGCCAACCCAACCCAGACTCTACAGTGCGCTGGAATGTCCTAGAAGACATTGCCAGTGACTGGTGATTAGTAATATGAGAATACCCCTATATAAGGTGTTGGCAGTAAACGCCAAGGGGCAGAATTTTTACCTACTTGTATAGGACCCAATAAAATTAACTACTACAATCCAAATTAGTCAATGTCTTCTGAATCTTCACATTTGAAGGCACATAGTGAGTGTGTTCCCCTGCCTCCTAATTCTTCTGTTGAATCTGCCAGTGTACGCCAATTTTCAAAAGTTCCCCTGGCTACAACTCAGTGGATCACATAATCCAGGACGCCCTGGCCCTAGCAGGGATTTACAGGGCTGCAACCCCAACAGAAAAGCTGCTCCTGAACTCCCACCTCACAAACCTTCCTGTTAATAGCAGGCTGGAGTGCTTCAATCAGGGTGTATCCACCATCTACAGTGTGGCAGTAGAGGTTGTGCACTACCTCCATTGCCAGGTGAGTACATATTTGTAAAGACCCAACAATTGGGGGAGTATTTTAGCTAAGTAAGGGGCCAAGTTGGCAACTTGGAACCCTGTGAGCACTGTCACAATTGGATAGACTGTCATCATCCATCAAAAGTCCTTGGCATGTATGTTATATTGTCCAAAATTACCGGCAAAAAAAGTGAGTAGGGTTTACATACAGGTCTATAGCTACAGACCAAGTGGAGTGCGGCAAAACCAGCGCAGGCCAGGAGTACTGATTGGAGGAGTTGAGCTTCACTGGCTCCTTGTAAAAGTACTTGCCAGATGGATTTTTGAATGGCCCATGTGGTTGATTATATTGGTGGCCCTCAATCCCTAGGCATGCTGTGAGGACAGCTGAGAAGATAAGATGGTTCATCTTCTGGTCCTGGGGAAGGGCAGACAAAGCTTAGTGTCTTTTAATTTCTTGTAGGGTAAAGTTTTGATTGATTTATGTGATACTATTGAGGGTTAATTTCACTCAATGATAGCACAAACTACCATCAATTGTTTGATCTTTATTATATACTGTCATCTCTGGTGGGGCATGAATAGTGCAAAACAATGGACAGGGAACCCCAAACACTTGGTGTTGTCTGGAATTCCCTTTTGGGAGGGGAACTGAAAAGAATGTACAGGCAATGAATTGTTACTTCTGGGCTTGCATTGGTTTGGTGCCTTATTGGATGCTTTCATGCATCCAAATTTAATTTCTGCAGATAATACAGGAATTGTTGTGCTGGGCAGCTTGTCAGCCCCTTCCAACTTTGGTAGATTCCAAATTTGGGCAGCAGTTCCCCCTTTTTGGGGTTGGGGAAATTGCCTTTTTGGGTTTCCCAATCTGGAAATTTCCCCATCCAGCAGGGGTGGACGGTCCCACCATGGGGGGTGCACTGTCCCCCACCAACAGGCTGGCTGGCAGTGGGCGCACGCAGGCAAGCTGCCAGGCTGGGCAGGCAGCTGTGCAGCCCCCGGCAGGGCTATAAAAGCAAAACTTAAAATTAAAAGATTTTTTAATTTCTTTTTGTTGCTCCTCCTGTTTTTCAGCAGTTTCCCCAATTAGGGGGAACTGCTGCCATTTGTTGCTTTGACCTGTGGGACCCATTGTGGCCACAATGTTGTTTTCTACAGGGTTGATGTCAGGAATTTTCCTGACATACTGAAGAACCCACTACAGGCGCTCCTGATATATTCTCTATACCAATAATATCTTTACACTTTAGATTTTTTATTATAATTAACTTTTTTAATTATTATTTTAACAAACAAGTTTTGTAAAATAAATACTGGAGGTCTTTATAAAAGCATAATAATATATTCTAATAAATTATACTTCTAATTTTTACACTTTACATTTATTTTTTTTATTCCATTTTTATATTTATTTGATAAGAGTGATATAAATATATTTGCGTAATCCAGTATCAAGCGTTTAGGATACCCTTAGATGCCATAATAAAAAATAATTATAAATAAATAAGTTACTAACCTTCATTGATGGTCCTGCTGAATGTGATTGCGGGCTTGGAAACATCTAAATATAAAATGATAATTAATAAATCTTAAATAGTAAATTAGAGAATATAAAAAAGTTGGACAAGCTAAGCCTTTAATTGATTAGCTGTTTGGCAAGGGACGCGGGGATGAACAAATCAGTGTGGCCATAGAATTTGACCACAGTCTCAGTTAGGAGGGTGTGGATCCCAGCCTGCAGAAAATCAAGGAGGCCCTTGGTCCCAGTTGGGTTTACTTGCTTGACAACTTTCTTGAGCCACCCCAAAACTTCCTTGATGGGATTTAGGAAGGGTGAATAGGTGGGAGAAAGAGAAGCCTCAAATTTGCCGTGGCCAATTTCTGGGGGCCCAAAGCAATGCTGGTGTCAATCATTGGGAATTCCTCAAGAATATCTGCCACCTTGCAGATATCAACATTGTCCATTACTATTACATTGGTGAAGCCCAGGCTCGTGCGCCTCAGGTGCTCCTGGACCAATTGGAGAAAAGATAAGAAGGTCCTGCTATTGTGAGAACCCAATATCTTTTTGTACATCACAATTCCTTTTAGGTCAAGGAGAGCCATCATGGAATATGCTGTGGCATGGATTGCAGCATGCCAAGCTACCCTGTTATTTGAGCCTTTGAGGACATAGCCATATGCATTGTGCATAGACAAGGCAAATGCTGATTTTTCAATATAAAAATTTGACTGTCCCCTTGGCTTTGAGGGCAGTTTACGCCTCAGTGTATTTTTTACGGGTTTTGACATTAGTTGGGATATTTCTATTATAGGGAGATACCCTGAGCTTTTTCCAGGAAAAGCAAATTCCCTTCACCAGATGGTAGTAAAAGGAAATTGAGGCCTCAACCCCAAAAGTAGATTTGACCATGGCCTGTATATTTGCCAGTTCAAGATGAAAGTCCTGGGTTATCCATTGGAAAATTTCCCACTTGTGCTCCTTGGTGAGCATAGTAGAAACATGCAAGAATTTTTCTGTGGAAAGGACTTGGCTAGTCTCAATGAAGGTGATGAATATCTTGGAGGTGTACTTGGGAACCACTCCAACAAGAGCTGTGGCCGCCTTGTAGTCACCAGATTCACACATTAGCTTGAGAAGAATGATGTGCTTTATATTAGGAATGTGCTTCTGAGCAGGCTTTGTGGGTTCAGATAAGCCTGGATCCTGATTGGTGACAGGCTTACAAGGCATGGGTACCTTGGTGTAAAAAGCAGCAACTTTCTTTAATATTAACTGCTCCTCTGTGGTTCTATAGAACTTGGGCTTATTGTTGTTTATCTTGGTTGCCATCACTGACGTAGGGCTCATATCTAGTGTCAAGTACAGGCTTAACTTTCTCCTGCTTGACTGATGGGAATGACTCTTGACAGTACACAGTTTTAAACACATACAAAGTAAGTTCTACCTCCTTGTTTCTAACTGTTTTGCTAGTGGTGACCTTAGTGGGCTTCCAGGTCAGCTTGGGGACCCAAGGGTTGATGCTCTGCACCCTAGCAGCTTGTGCTCCTTGAACCAGCTGTTTCAGTGCAGTTTCACTATTGAACTCTCCTCTCCCATCTCCTTTTTGAGTAGGCACTTGGGTTGCACTAACTCTACTCTTTGACCCGCAGGGGCAACCGCAACTGCAGTGCACAACAGGTGCATTGTCACTCTGTTGTTGTGTACCTTCCATTTTAAATTTAATAAAATATTAAATAAAACTTAATTAAGTTACTCCCTATTTTTACTTTTAGCTTCTTATCTGAATTTGAATATTTAATTAGAGTTTTACTCACCCAATATTCTGATTATAGATTTTTATTTCTTAATTAGTTGTTTTTAGTTTTACCACGCCAATTTTAGAATACCTGAAATAATTTCTGCCCATTTCCCCAGATTTTACGCCAAATTAAGCACCCAACACAATATTTTAAAATTTACATTTCAGATTGTGTGTCTTATTTTAGATACTTTGGTATCATTATTGATTACAATATGTTGCATACAACATTTGAGTGATTTTGTTTACATAATGAGTTGCTATTGTGTTTCAGTTTTGGGTTGAGTTTTGACTCACTGCGCTTGGGTGTATTTTGCCACCAATTTACATAGTAAACATGTGTACACCAAAGGTCAACTCACACCATTTTTTCTGTGAATCAGTGTATTTTGAATTGTATTTTGAATAGCTTTTCTTTGCATGTGAGCACTTTTTTGCTGTGTTGACCCATTTTGCCTATTAACACCAAAAATCCCTGTTAACAGAGTGTATACTTTAACTTGATAGTTGGATTTTGCTTAAATATGAGATCATTTTGTTTAAATTTGAGGTATTTTTGGTTGTTGACATAGCTTTTAAACTACTGTATAGCACCTGAGAAGCCAGTGTCTGGATGCTAGATTTTCTGCAGGTTGGCATGCTGATGGGGATTTCAAAGATTGGAATGGCTGATTTGACAGACCTAATTTAAAGCTTTAAAATTTTCTTAAAATAACTAACTTGTGGGCTTTATCTTAGACAAATTTCAATAACAATAGAATAACTAAAACTTATAAGGATTGGCTGAATCTTTGTGCTTTCAGGTGTTTTTAAATGTTCAATTGTATCATTAAAAAAATAAATTTAGTTTAAGATTAAAGCTACAGCATCTGTATAAAAGAGAAAAATACAGTTATTTTTCAAATATAACCATGATTATATCAAAACAAACAAATATGACAGCAATAAAGATAAAGACAATGTCAAAAATAATAATAAAGTAAAATGATTTTATTACCATTATAAAAAGAAACAGCCATATTAAACAACAAATAACAAAGGAGAACTTAAAATTCAATAAATAAACAAAATTTTATCTCCTAAGAGAAAAATTAATTCAGTGATATTGATTTATTGGTATAAAAGGGCTCATGTTGGATAAAAAATAGCAATATGAAAGATTTCAAAGCACTTATCAGCAATCTTGAGTTTTTGTTTTTCTGCCACAAAGGGTGGAACCTCAGTCCCCCAGATCACTGATTGATGGGAAAAGCGGGGATTGGACCTGCCACCTTGAGTTGCAGTGCCACACATTGGGGTTTCCCCTATGAGAAAGTATGTTGAGGCCTTAGCGCACTACCCTGAAGGGCTCTGCCACATGCAGAACATGCTTGCCTCAAATAGCTTCAATAGCTTTTGGCTGTTCAATCAATGTAGTAAGACAGAACTAACACTTATCTAGCCTTCAGGCAAAAGGAAGGCTCAAAGTTTAATACCCAAGTATTGAGGGTATCAGTGGTAAACTTGGAAGGATCAGATTCAAACAAGATGTAAGAGTAGGATAACAGATTAAAGATAGTCTGTTTCTCACTAGATTGGATGGTGGTAAAGGTGGTTGGTTGAGTATTGGACTAAGGTCTTGTTGATTTTTTTGGGTTGCTTCTTGTCCTCTCTAGGTTGAAGATGTTAGAAACTTTCATAAATTGCGCCATTAATGCTATTTCAATCTGTCCTTCCAGTAATGATATGTGCAAAGATTTGGTCAGTTTTGCTTTTGATTTCAGGAATACTCACCTTACGCAAATGGGTCTGGTTCAATATCCACCCATTACAGATCACCATACCTGCCCTTGACTGATCCTGGTATGAACTCATCCCAATGTGACCCCTTCTGCCACTCTGTCTACATAATGAGTGATCACTGTCCCTTGTCTACTATTTAAGTAGAATCAATTCTCCTAATAAAGACAAGTTTATCCACATTTGTGTTGGCTTTAGTATTCTTCAAGCCTTTTCCTTTCCTTTTTGCCAAAAGGAATTCCTAATCTTGTATTCCAGAAAATTAAGAGATTCACCCTTAATTTTGCCCTAAAGGCTAACCCAAGGCTAGCTTTGAACCTCAAGTCTTTTGTTATAAAGATTTCCCGCAGTGTCCTCCTGGATGTTGTTCCCAGGGGCCAAACACAACAAAATGGTGCTCACTACAGGGGCTGCAAGCCCCTTGGTTAACCTGTTCCCATGTGCTTTCTCTGTTCCTTCTCCCTTTTTCCTGAAGTACCCAAGCAACACAAAGTTTTTAGTTCTCCTCTAAAAGAAGATATCACCAATTCCCCCACAACTCACACTGTACTGGTGCTGTCTCCTGGGCCTGCATGGGCCCCCATTCCAGCTTTCTCTCTCAACTATAATCAAGCTTGTGCTGCCGCCTGCTCTCTCCTCCACTCAGGCACTGTGACAATGCACACTATCCCTGGTCTCTGTCCCAGGTATGCTTCCAAAGACCTGTACTCCTTCCTTTTGGACTTTGGTCTCCCACCTGCGCTGATAGAGTCTATGGATACTATTGGCGTGTTAGTCAACCAGTTTATCCAACCCGCCCTGGTTTACCATCAACTTGCACTAGGATCCCAGAACCAGCTTCTAAATGCTTTATCCACCACTGTCTCTAACAACCATGTTCAGAATATGGCATATCAAGAATGGTCTCATAGCCTCTTTGCGTGTATTTTGGACAACCAGTGTAACTTGCTGGCATCCCAGAAATACCTGACCTCATCAAAGAATTCCCTTTGCTTCTTGCTTCCTGGTTATATCAAGGATTGACTGTGAAAACTGGATGAGCATCAAGCTACGTGGCATGGTCAAATTGAGGCCTCTCTTCTAAAGCATTATCAGGATTTTGAGACTCTGGTTACCAAACTTAACCAATTTTGGGAGCATATTAATTCCCAGCTCAAGCTGGTTAGAACTCATGTCAATACCTGGGGCGTCACCTGCAACATCAATATGGACAGGATAAGGCTGTATTAGGCAACACTCTATATCAAGTACAAAATTACGTGGATGATAGAGTAGCAATCATTGAGGTGACACCTCCTGCTCCTCCTGTCAAGGTCCTGTCTGACTTTGAAGCCCAGGTATAGGAAGCCATAGCTGAGCTTAAAGCTACTACTTGAAGTCAATCTTCTGTTCAGAACCCTCCTCCAGTAGAAGCTATGCCTGACCCTTGCATTTCCTTGCTCACTGATCAAGTAGCTACCTTGCAAGGAGAAATCAAATACTTGAGACAACGCCTCTCTAATTCTGATGATTTTTCATCTGAGACTGAAGGTGAAGGGGAAGCTGAGGTCACCAGTACTCCTGCCTGTGGCAATCATGGTTGTTGCTGTCAAAACCGCAGGCTCAACCTGCCAGCAAGGTTCCAACCAAGCGGGTTTGTGACCCACAATCTGATTACCTGGCCACTTGAAGCCAAACCCGGAAGTCAACTTGGATTACCAAATCAGTCAACATGAGCAAATGATGATCTCTCACGGTGGATACCTCAATTTGGCGCTTGACTCATTAACAGGATCAAGCCACCCCCTCTTTCATCCAGCCGTGTGATCACCAATCATGTTCCTTCTATCCATTGATTCACAATAGCTATATAATCACTATCTCACAATAAAGATCATTATCTGTCCTCTAAATCTTTTCCCCTTGTAACTCTGCTAAAACAGCAAAGTTATGACATTGCCCTGGCTTGGAAGGCCAGCCCCGGGTCAACTGTGCTCTTGCCTTGGATCAGTTAGCAGAAGTAACATATTATGTTGCTGACAGGCAGGATGCACTGGAAAGGGAGGTGCAAAACCTCTCTTGATTGACTGAGACAATGAATGGACAGGTTATCCCTTTAGTTGCTCAGACCACTTCCCTGACCACCCGCCTCAATCAGATTGCTGGCACCCTATTGGTGCAACAGATTAAGATTGATGAATTTGGAGCTGCCGCTGCTACTGCTAGAGATATCAGTGGGCAAAACAGCACTACCTTGGATACCCTAGAGGAGAGCCTTGACTCCTCTGGTCTAGACAACCTGCTGCTTAATCTGAGTTTGAGGACAACCTCCACATTAACGTCCTCAACCCAGGTGACAACAGCCAATCTACCTCATTGTCCATTGACCCTAATTATAAGCCTTCATTCAAACAGATATTTGACCCTAAGCCCTCTACCATTGCTGCCTTCCTGACAATTTATGAGACTGCAATTCATAGGGCCACCAATGAACTTAAGAAGAAGCATATTCTTACCTGTCTGCATCCTACGTGCCAAGAAGTTGTGGTCCCTGAACTCCCTTCAATTGTCACTTGGGAGGACATGAAGTGACTCTTAATTGAGGAATTTGGAGGAGATCTTAGCTTGGAGGTCAAGAAAGATGCATTTATGCATATTGCATTCAATCCCAAAAAAACCTTGGCTGAGTTAGCTGATTGTTTCTACATTGAAGGACAACAGCTGATCACCAGCTGTCAATTAACTCCCCGGGAAGTGTACACAGCTTGTTCAAATGCTTTGAAGGTAAACCAACTCATATGTCTGCACTTTAAGGCCCATAAATCTTCCCTTACTTCAATGAAGAGTATCAAGACCCTCTTGCAAGACATGCACTTGACTCATGGGGGTACTGTGGTGCGCAAAAATAAGGCCAACAATGCAGGAATCACATCCTGTACTCTTTGCATTATGAATCTAGGCTCAAGTGGGTAGTCTAAAAGACAAGGGCGTCATAACTGTGGTCAAATAGGACATCACTCACAAACCTGCATCAACCCTTGGGTAGAGGGTTGCAACCCAAAGGAGCAGGCAGGAAAAGAGAGGTCAGCTTAGAGGCAGAGATGCTTTCTGCTGACCAATCTTCTCTGTCTTCTCCTGATCCCCTGCCTGACAAGGAATCTTCCCCCTTGGCTTGCCCAACTATCCTTCACCTGTTCCACAATCTTTCCAGTTAATCTGAACCCAAAGATTCTGACTGAGATGAGTCTGATGGTTATGGTTACTCTGTGCTGGCAGCCCAAGAGAAAGTTTCTGTCCCTTACAAGCTTTATTCTGGGAAAACTACAACTACAACTTGCCCAACTTTGAGCAAAGTTAAGGCCATAGTGGCTCATCCTTACTTAGCACAGGCCCATTATCTCCCTGTCTTGGTAGATTCCTCTGATGAGGCTGCTGAATTAGAAGAGGCTCTCTTTCAGAATGTGACTGTATCTCTCCCCTTGCAGACTGTGTATAAGGAAATTCCTGCCTTATGATGCATGTTGGCCAAATGGGAGAAAGAATTGGAAGATGCTCAAGATGTTCTAGCTGTCTTGCCCCCCTTTGGGAAAGATACTATCTATGTGGAAGCATTGATCCAAAAGGTTATAATCAAAGCCATCTTGGACATGGGTTCTCCAGTCAACATAGTATCTTTAAAACTAATGAATAAACTTAAGCTGGCCCCTGACCTCAACTACACTTGATCATATGGTACTGCTGACATGGCTCAAACCCAAGCCATAGGTGCCTACTCTGCTCTGATAATGAGGTTTGGGAAGCTTCTTATTGCTTCCCCTGATGTTGTCTTAGAAAACAAAAGCTACAATCTCCTGGTTGGTACGCACTTCCTTCAAGAGTACAATGGGATTGTGAACCTTTGAAATGGGTATCTTTTGCTCTTGGGTTATGAGATCCCTCTAATCTTTGAATAACCTCCTCATCTTCTGGGTAAACACCTCAAGACTTGTGTGCTTGAGTACCCCACGGGTATCTTCTCACTCAAGTACAGGACTCATTCTTCCAATATGCGGTCCCCTCCTCCTTTCTGTCCTGCTGAGGAAGGTGTACATCTTCTTGTCCCTGAAGCTATCACCATCCCACTTGGCTTGCAAGTGATTATATACTCTCTGATACCCTATAAACTACCTGAAAAATAATTTCTGGAGCTATATTCACCTGATTCCTTAAGCCGTAGAGAGCCTAGGTTATGCCCTGAGATTTTAGACCAGACTCATAAAGAGCCTGTGCAGCTGTTGTTGGCTAACCTGACTCCCCTACCTATGCAAGTGACCAAAGGACAGTTTGTTGGACATGGTTGCATATTAGGTTCAGAGCAAGTAGCATCTCTATACCCCTTTGGAGCATTTAGTGATTTCAAATTGCCTGAAGGAGACCCTTGGGTTCTCTCCCTGTTCACCGCCGCAGACTTCCCTCAACTGTTGCCCATTCAAAAACAAGACGTTTTGGAACTAATAGACTAGTTTAAGGATATCTTTGCCTCTGGACCCACCAACTATGGTCTGGCTAAGGGAGTTATCCACCAGATAGATACAGGTGATGACCCACCCTTTTGTGCCAAGCCTTACCACTGCATCAGAGTGGAAGATGCCCAGGTCTCTAAGGAGCTTAAATAGCTCCTAGATGCTGGGCTCTTAGCTCTCTCTCAGAGCCCTTGAGCCTCACCATTATTGATCCTAAAAAAGAAGGATGGAGGCCATCACATTGTGATGGATTATCACTGCCTAAACTTGCTCACCAAAAAAGACTCTTACCCTTTGCCTAGAATTGATGATGCTCTCAGACAATTAGGAGGATTAAAGTTTTTCTCTGCAATGGATCTAGCATCAGAATACTGACAGGTTAACTTGTCTCCTTAAAATAGAGAAAAGGCTGCACTCATCACTTCAGAAGGCTTTTAAAAACCCTCTCAAATGCCCCAAGGACTCTGCAACGCCCTGGCTACATTTCAACGGGCTATGGACTCCATCCTACAAGATTTGAAGCTCTCCTGCGTCCTTGTATACCTTGACAATATTACTGTGTTTAGCTCCACCTTCATCAATCATCTGGATCATCTCAAAGCTGTATTCATCAAGATTTAGGAGGCAGGCCTGAAACTCAAACCCTCTAAATGCTCCTTCTTCAAGGAACAGCTTGAATTCTTGGGCAATGAGGTCACCCAAACCAGAATACACCCCATGAATAATAAGGTGGAAGCAATCAACAAGATGCTGCCTCCCACAAATCTACGGAAGGTCCAAGTATTTCTTGGTATGTTGGGGTACTAGCAACAATTCATCCCTGATTTTGCTGAACTAAGCTAACCCCTTGTCCAGCTCCTTTGCAATGTACCCTTTGAGTAGACTGACAGCCAGCAACAAGCATTTGAAGCGTTGAAGGCCAAACTCAAAGAGGCTCTTATTCTAGTCTACCATGATTACAATAAGGAGTTCATCTTGTACACTGATGCTATTGGAGTAGCTGTGGGTGTCATCCTAGCCCAGCTTGAGGATGAAGGTGTCAATCAACCTGTGGCCTATTCTTCACAAGTCCTCAACAAACATGAGAAGAACTATAGTGTCACTGAAAAAGAATGCCTAACTGTTCTGCATGCCATAAAACAGTTCTGGCACTATATTTACAGGACTCACTTCATGATAGTCACAGACCACTCATTCTTTAAGTGACTGCAGCAATTAAACGAGCCCAAAGGGCAACTAGCCCACTGGGCCTTACACCTGCAAGGATAGGATTTCACTGTAGGGCACTGTCTTGGTGTGCAACATCAGAACGCTGATGGATTTTCAAGGATGTCTATATTAGCTATCCACCCTGTAGACGCCAATTGCCTATATAAATTAATAGGGTATCACAATTCTTGGACCACTGAGCCAGAGGACATTTCCTTTGGAACTGCAAGCCCTATCAAAGGATACTGTGATTTGAGATAGACAACTCTTCAAGAAAGTCAAAAATGGTTACCTGCCCTATGTTTGCCCTGGTATGAGGATAGCTATTATTCTCCAAGATCACATTAATACTGGGCATGGATGTATAGCAAAAACTCATTACTGGTTGTTCAAGAACTTTTATTGGGAAAACATGCACCTCTTGATCCCTGACGTCCTTGCCTCCTGTCATTCTTGTCAGCTTCAACTACCCTGACCTTCACAACATCAGTTCAAGCTCATTCCTCCTAAGCATGTCTTCTACACTGTGAGTATTGATGCTGTAGGGCCTCTCCCTTGTTCTAGGTCTGGGTGTCAATTCATCTTGGTAGCTGTAGATCATTTTAGTAAATGGGTCAAAGCCAGCGCAACCAAGTATATAACTGCCAAGACCACTGCTAACTTATTGTTGCAAGATATCTTCTACCGTCATGGTTGCCCTCAAGTCCTGCTTTCTGAAAATGGGACCAACTTTAATGTATGCCTCATAAAGTCCATGTAGAAGCTATTGGCAATCACCAATCCTTCTCTGTACTGTATAATCCATCAACCAACAGAACTGTGGAACAAGCCAATTCCACCCTTGTGTCTATCATGAGGAAGCTTACCCTCTCTGATGCCGCTAACTGGGATATGTTCCTCCCTACTTCTCTCTTTGTGTATAGACTCAGTAGACATCAAGTGACTGGCCAGTCCCCCTTTTTCATGTTGTATGGACAAGAAGCCACCACCCCCTCAATCTTGGGACCCCTGTTGATTGAAGTTGACACCTCTGTCAATTCTGAAGCTCATGTCAAAGACTTGACTAATTGTATCATTGAAATTCAGGCAAGGGCATATTCTACTGCTTATAAATTCAAAGCTTTAGAACTCTTGCCCTCCAATCTTTCTAGAGCCCCCCTCCCTGAGTACCAAGTAGGTGACCTAGTACTCTATTATCAAAATTGTACTGGAGGTTGAGCTCATAAGCTAGACTCCCTCTGGATTGGGCCTTGTGAAGTCACCTACAAGAAGGGTGTCAAGTATACAGTGAAGCTGCTGTCCTCTGGCCGCCCCTTTACTTGAGTTCCCTCCAAATTTCTCCGCAAATATCAACTCCCTGTGTCACATCTTGAGGGGGGAGATGTTGGAAATTGTGAAATTAATGATATTTTAATCTGTACTTTGAATAATGATATGTGCAGAGATTTGGTTGGTTTTGCTTTTGATTTCAGGAATTCCTCACCTTCTGCAAATGGTTCTGGTTCAATATCCACCCATTCCAGATTATCATTGTTGCAACTGAACCAACGAAGGTTCAGTATTTGGAATTGGGGAATACAACAGTCCAATATAAAGGATAGAGTAATTTGAATCAGGAATTGTTTATTATAGAATACTGCAGTTAAATACCATATGAGGAAAACCACATGGCCACAAGGGGGGTGGCATGGTGGCTTGTTCCATGTAAGGATTTGAGCCAAGGAATAACTTGTGCGGAGATCAGCAGGTCAAATTAGTAGCGCGCCTAATTAGGAGAAAGTGCCTGCAATTTGATACTGCCATCAGATTGGTTCATGTTGTTAGATATGTCAAGGGGTGGCTCACCAAGCGCCCCCTGTGTATTGTAAGATATGTTGGCAGGCAAGTCAGGAAACTTGGTTGCAACACCCCCTTGCCCCCTGCTTGTTTTCAGGCACCAGGATTGGAGTTGGTGGAAGATCTGGGAAGGTCCACACAAATAACCTTTGGCTGGGAATGGCGCAGCAGGGGCGCAAGCAATTATGGTGAAGCGTCTTGGTGTTTCCTTGGGCATCTTCAAGTCAATAGGTGTGATTGTCATAAACTGCAGCTATCTTTAAGGGCCCTAGGGGGTTGGGCGCCAGCTTAGCCAAATTGGGGTTGAGGGTATAGAGGGGGTCACCTACAGCGTATCTGACTTCAAGGTGCTTTGTCTCTCCTGCAATTTGTTTGTGCTCAACTTTCAGGATTTGGCATGCCATTGGTTTAGAGACAGAGTTGTCAACAGGGGGCTTTTCTGGAACTGTAGACTGTAGCTTCTCCTGCTCCACTCCTGTCAGACCATAAGGCATCCCAAAGGCCAAGGCTCTAGGGCTGAACCTAGTGCCTTGATTGATTCTTGCCTTTAGGATAAGTAGAGCAGTAGGCAAGTGTTCAGTCCACGCGGTATTGGGGTGTTCCTGCAAGAGCTTGACATCAGTTGCACCAATGAGCTGTTTAATTGCTCCACACGTCCATTAGCTTGTGGATGGTAAGGAGTGGTGACTACCCGTTGGAGAGCATTCTTGGCACAGTACGCCTTCATGACCTGGCCAACAAGTTTGGGGCTGCCATCTGTGATGAGACGCTTGGGCTGCCCAAAGTAGGCCACAATTTCCTTGCCAATGAAGCGGGTGATGATGGTGGCGGTGTGGTTAGTTATTGCCCATGCTACTGGCCAGGGAGTTAAGTAGTCAATGGCGGTTATTATTTACTTTTTTCCCAGTCTGTCTTTGGGGAGGGGCCCAACCACATCAAGGGCCCACTGCTTGAAGGGTTCCATGGCCTCAATGGGCAGGACAGACTTGGGGAGTGCAGGTTTGGATGTATTCTTTTTGCACAGCACACATGTTTCAAGGAAATCCAGGATATCCTGACGCATACAAGGCCACCAAACTTTTTGTTTCATTATCTCAAAGAGGTTTTATCCTCTGATATGACCCAAGGTGTGGTGGTAGTGCAGTATTGTGTTGCCTTTCTGTGTAGTGGGGATGTAAGGCGTCTTTTCACCTGTTTCTGCCCAGTGGCAGACATTGCCAGCATTGGTAGTGAACTGGCTTTCATTGTCCTTCAGCTTGGAGATGGTTACAAAGTTAAGGTCTTTGTAACAAGTTGTTTCAGGATGAAGGTAAAGCATTGATCAGTCTGGGTCTAAACCATTGTCCCTGGTGATGGATGCTACATAGAGCCAGGAGAGGGCGTCAGCTGTGACAAGTTCCTTTCCAGGCTTATACTCAATGTGCAACTGGTAGGGAGATAGTTGCTTGACCCAGCCTGCTTGGCGGCGTGTCAAGTGGGCCTGTGTGTTGAAGTACTGAAGTGACTTATGTTCTGTCAGGAAATGGGGTGGAAATGTTGCCCCTTCCAGGTAACAGCGCCATTTCTCAACGCAGTGCACAATTGCAGCCAATTCCTTATCATGTATTGGGTAACGTTTTTCTGAGTCAGTAAGCTTCCTGGACTCATATGCCACGGGGAGGAAGACACCTTTTTCAGTTTCTACCTGTAGCACACCCCTACAGCTCTGTCAGAAGCGTCAGTATCAAGTTTGTAATGGAGGTTTTGATTAGGAAACTGTAATACAGGAGCAGTTGTAAGTCTTTGCTTCAATGTCTCAAAGGCTTGATCTCTGACAGGGGTCCAATATAAGTTCTGCTTAGTGTTTAAGAGCTTGGTAAGAGGTGCAATGAGCTCTCTGCAATTGGGAATAAACTTGTGCACGTAGGCAACCATACCTAAGAAAGTACACACTTGACTGATATCAGTGGGAGAGGCATACTAGTGATTGACTTGATTTTGGTGGAGTTATTCTTTATCCCTTGAGCAGAAATGATGTGCCCAAGGAACAACAGCTCCAACTTAAAGAACTTGCATTTGGAGGGTTAGCTTTTAGCTGGTTTTTCTGGAGGGTGTTGAGGGTAGCAGGGAGGTGTTGGAGGTGTGTGGTTTGATCTTGACTGAAGACAATAATGTCGTCAAGGTACACAACCACACATTTTCCAATCAGTTCCTCAAATGCTTTGTTCATCAACATAGCAAAGGTGGAGAGAGTGTTGGTCATTCCAAAGTTCATGACCCAACACTCAAACAACATACGCGTGTGCAGAAAGCTTTTTTTTGCCTCATCCCCTGGTGCAATGCAAACCTGGTTGTACCCTGCAGTGATATCAATATTGCTAAAGACCTTTTCACCTGCAAGTGTGTCAAACAGGTTATCAATCAACAGCAGGGGGTACTTATTCTTAACCATCACCTTGTTTAGGGTGTGGTAGTCTGTGACCAGGCAAAGGGACCCGTCCTTTTTGGCTACATAGAAGACAGCCGCCCCGTATGAGAGAGTGAGGGGCAAACAAAGCCCTTGTCAAGTGCGTCCACAAGGTATTGGCAAAGGGTCTCATCTTCTTTTGGTTTGAGACAGTATAAGGAACGTGCTTTAGGTAACAACCCTTGGAGTTGTACAGCGTGCTGGATCTCCAGGGGAGGAGGCAGTTGTTCAAGTGTCTCACCAAACACGTCCTTATACTCCTCAAGGAGGGCAGCAAGCGCTGGTAAAGGTACAGTGGTCAAGGAAGGGGCGGCAGGTGGTTCAGCACGGATAACTTTGACTGAGAATTGAGCAAAGTCTAGCTTCCCCCTTGAAATTTTACGAGCCTGTTTCAGTTATCCTGAAAAATACAGTGTTGTGGAGAAGCCTGCTCATTTCAACATGATAGATCTGAAAGCCCACCCCATTTATATTGAGGGTGATAACAAAGGTATCCCAGTAAATGTAAGGACAGTTGTGACAAAGCCAGTCAAGGCCAGCAATTACATTGTGGCTGAGACCTGCCATGATTGGTCCAGAGAGCTTAACCTGGATGTTCCCCATTCTCACAGAGAAGGGTACAGTCTCATAGGTAATTGCTAATCTCTGTGTGAGTCAGGTACTTGTACTGCCTTGAAACTGCTGGGTATACAGTCTAGCTGTTGTGCGTCAGCAAACTCCTGGTCCACCATGGTGTTGTTGGCCCTGGTGTCCATCAACAATTTGTGGATGTTTCCACAAAAACAGAAGGGATAAAACAAGTGGGTTGATTTAATGAGGGAGTGGCTTGCTTGTAGCACAGGGTCATTACTGTGGACCTGGAAGACAACAAGGGTTTCAATGTTGTGAACATTGCAGTTGTAGGGGTTCTTTGCAAGGAGGGATCAAGAGTGGGGTCAAGTGGGGTTGTAGGACCTCTTGTACCTACAACCCCCAGGCTTTTCCTGGGTCCTTGATTTGAGCTAACTGAAGCTCCCCCTTGCAGGGGCACTTAACCCCATTATCCTGCTGGCAGGGCTGGCAGCGGCCTACTTGGTTGTGGGTGCTGTCAGGTGTTGCACGAGGTTGAGGTGTGTTGTGTTCTGAGGCGCGGCACAGACACACAACAGGGAATCCTATACTTAGGATTGGATTTGTACTAAGTCTTGGTTAGATGACAGGGAAGGCAATAGTGTTTACCTTGCGGCCCTGGATGAATAATCTCTACTAGGCGTGGCTAGAGAGAGGCGCAGAAGTACAGAAGACACAAAGACAAAAATGTGAATAGAGCTTAATTTTTATTGGTGAATATGAAATGGAATATATAGTGGTTAGAAATACCACAAAACACTACCAAGACAGTAGGATCACTTGCCACAAGCATGAGTGGGGCGAGTGAGTTGTGCAGAGTCAGGAAACCAAACAAACATATTTCCTGAAGCCAAAGCCAGTTCATTTTGAGAGTCAAAAGTAAAAGTGAGAGATTTGTCTTCAAAATGGCCCAACAAAGGCAAAATTGAAACATGGTGAATGCCGTTATTCACATCATTGCCCCCCTCTAGATTGGCCTTTGGGGGGTGATAATTGCAGAGGAACTTGGCGTGTACGCGAGCAAAAGGGCAACCACTGGAGAGAGCTTTACAGTGAGCTCAGATGCTCGTTTGAAAGTCACCTCTAAAGGACCAATCCACAGGGAGTCTAGTTTGTGTGTGCGCCCGCCCACATGGTGTTGATAGTATAGGACATGGTCACCAACAGTAAACTCAGGCAAGGGAGAGCGTCCAGCGTTGTCAGGGGAGAGTTCAAGTGTCTTAGTCTTATAGGCAGAAGTATAGGCAGTGGCCTGTATATCAATGATGTGGTTGACTAAGTCTTTGATGTGATTGTCAGGGTTGATGGCCTTATCAGAGGAGAGTAGGGGAACCCCCAAGAGCAACGGAGTAGTGGCTTCACGCCCATACAACATGGCAAAGGGGGAGTACCCTGTGACCCAATGTTGGCTCAGACAATAGGCAAAGAGTGCAGAAGGTAAGTATAGATCCCAATTAGCAGTGTCAGAGTAGGTGAGCTTCCTCATGATAGAGACCAGTGTTGAGTTGGCACACTCAACTGCCCCATTAGTGGAAGGATTATAAGGGGCAGAGAAAGACTGGTGAGTTCCTAGAGCTTCAACAACAGAGGTTACAAGTTTGGCATTGAAGTTGGTTCCGTTGTCTGATAACAGCACTTGAGGACAGCCATGGCGGTAGAAAACATCTTGCAGCAGGAAGGCAGCGGTAGTCTTAGCAGTGATGTCTTTAGTAGGGCAAGCTTCTACCCACTTGCTGAAGTGGTCAACGGCAATCAGGATAAAGAAGCATCTGAAGTGTGAGCAGGGAGAGAGGACCTACAGCATCAATGCTGACAGTGTGAAAGGCATGTTGAGGGAGGACCAATTTGAACTTGTGGGAAGCAGCTTAGGGCCTCTGAAGTTGGCAGTCATGGCAACTAGCTATGACATCTGGGATCAACAGGCAAAGATTCTCCCAGAAGTAATTCTTCTGAAGCCAGTCAAAGGTCTTAGCAATGCCTCCATGGCCAGTTTCTTTATGAGCTTGTGACACCAAGGAGAGGCAAAGACTGGGGCGCACATATGGCAGGTATTGACCCCGCACCTTCTTGAAGAGTTGGTTGTTGCGTATGAGGGTGTCTTCAGACAATTTGGACAGGGCAAGTCAAATCTCTTCTGTCTCACTTTCCCAGGAAGAAGGGTAGCCAATTAGCTTGTACAGGTGGTCTGCCTCAGCAGGATGTAGGGCAAGAATGGGCATTTGGGACAACCCATCAGCGTTCTGATGTTGAATCCCAGGGCAATGGAGCACAGTGAAGTCATAATCTTGCAGGCGGAGGGCCCATCTGGCTAAGCGTCCTTCAGGCTCCTTAAGTTGTTGTAACCATTTGAGCAAATTGTGGTCAATGACAACAGTGAAATGGGTACCATGCACATAGTGGCAGAATTTTTTGACTGCATGCAGCACGGCAAAACACTCCTTCTCTGTAACACTATAATTCTTTTAATGCTTATTTAGCACACAGGAAGTATAAGCTACAGGGTGGTCCACACCTTCATTGTTGAGCTGAGCCAAGATAGCCCCAATAGCAAGGTCACTAGCATCAGTGTACAAGATGAATTCCTTATTGTAATTGGGGTACACTAAAATGGGTGCTTCTTTGAGTTTCTGCTTTAGAGTCTCAAAGGCCTGCTGTTGGCTGGCAGTCCATTCAAAAGGGACATTACACAATAGTTGGACCAGGGGTTTGCTAGTATCAGCAAAATCAGGGATGAATTTTCTATAGTAACCCATCATGCCCAGAAAGACTTGTACTTCTTGGAGGTTGGTGGGCAGAAGCATTTTGTCAGTGGCTTCAACCTTCTTGGTCATTGGACAAATTCCCGTTTGGGTTACTTCATGGCCCAGGAATTCAAGGCGCTCTTTGAAGAAAGCACACTTAGAGGGCTTTAACTTGAGGCCAGCTTCTTGGATCTTTATGAACACATCTTTAAGATGGGCTAGGTGATCTGTGAAAGTTGCGCTGAAGACTGTTATATCATCTAGGTAGACTAAGACACACAACAACTTCAAATCACTCAGGATGGAATCCATGGCCCTCTGGAAAGTTGCCAGGGCATTACAGAGCCCTTGTGGCATGCAGGTAGGTTCAAACAATCCTTCTGATGTGATGATTGCAGCCTTCTGATGGTCTTCAGGAGAGAGGTCAACTTGCCAGTAGCCAGACGCCAAATCCATGGCAGAGAAAAACTTAGAACCTCCAAGGCGTCAAAGGGCGTCATCAATGCGTGGTAAGGGATAGGAATCTTTCTTGGTTAGAGAATTCAACCTTCAATAGTCCATCACAATCCGGTGTCCTCCATCCTTTTTCTTTAAGATGAGCAGAGGGGAAGCCCAGGGACTTTGAGAGGGAGCTAGCAGTCCAGCATCCAGAAGTTGTTTGAGCTCCTTAGAAACCTGTGCATCTTCCACTTGGTTACGGCGGTATGGCTTGGCACAAAAGGGGGAGTATCTCCTGTATCAACCTGATGAATCACACCTTTGGCTAGCCCATAATCAGTACTATCTTTAGCAAAGATGTCTGAGAACTGGTCTAGTAAATCAAGCACCTCTTTCTGTTGATCTGGGGACAACTGAGGGAAGTCTTTGGCAGTGAACAGAGATAGGACTTGAGGCTTGTCTTTGGGTAGATTAAAGTCTTGAAACGTTCCAAAAGGGTGAAGAGACAAGACGTCAGGAGCATTTAACAACTTTCCTTAACCAAAAACCTGTCCTCTGGATACAGTCATAGGAAGCGCAGTAAGGTTGGCAACTAGTAGTTGAATGGGATCCTTGTGGGAAACGTCCAGAATTCCAGGACAAAGGTAAGGCTTGTTACGTCCCAGAAAAGGAGGGGAGTACAGCTCTAAGAAAGTCTGTTCAGGTAGTTCATATGATATCTGGGAGTCTATGATGGCCTGAGGACCTGGGGGGATGGTGATAGCAGACGTACCATGAGAGGGATTCCCTCAGTTGCAGGACAAACCATGGGAGGGTACTTCATGTTGGTGGAATGGGTTTGGTATTTTAGGGTGAAAACTCCAGTGGAGTACTCCAGAGTACATGTCTTCAAACGTTTACCAGGAACTTTGATTGGCTCTTCAAAGATCAGAGGGACTTTGTACCCTAGGATAGAAAGATAACCATCCTTTAGGTTGATGATCCCATTATATTCCCAAAGGAACTGGGCACCAACCAAAAAGGCATAGCTCTCATTTTCTAGAACAACAGCCAGCGCAGCCAACAGGAGGTTACCAAATTGCATTGGTAAGGCAGAGTACGCACCAATGGCGCGAGTCATAGAGAGACCAGCGGTGCCATAGGATTGATGGTAGTTGAGATCAGGGGCCAGCTTAAGTTTCTTCACCAGTTTAGAAGAAACAATGTTGACAGGATAACTGGTGTCCAGGACAGCTTTGATCTTGACCTTCTGGATAGATATCTCTACTTGGGTGGTGGTGTGTCCAAAGGGAGGCAGAACAGCCAAGATATCCTGTGCCTCAGCTAGTTCCTTGTCCCATTTCTCAATCATGCATTGTAGTCCCAGAAACTCCTTATATACAGTTTGGAGAGGGAGTGAGACAGATACATTCTTGAAAACGGTGTCTGCAACTTCAGCGGCTTCCTCTGAGGATTCCACTAATACAGGGGACCGTTTTGCCTGAGTAATATAGGGGCGGGAGACAACTGCTTTGGCCTCAGACAAGGGCTTGGAGGTAGTTGTAGTCTTCCCGGATTGTAGCTTGTAGGGAACAGCAATAGTCTCAGGGACGGCAAGAACAGAATACCTGTATGCATCATGGTCTTCAACATCAGATCCATCCACATCAGAATTGTCAGAAATGTCATGGAACAGGAGGAGGATAGGAGGAATTTCATCATCAACAGGCTCAGAGTCAGTAGCAGGCAGGGGTGTAGAAGGAGACTGGGAAGAATTGTCAACTGAGAGCATCTCTGCCTCTAGATTGACTGTTCTTTTCCCGGCTGATCCTTGGGATCAGCTCCTTCAACCCGCAGATTGGTGCAGACGCAATAGTGGTGGCCTATCTGACCACAGTTGTGGCAACCTTGACGTCAAGGAGGATTTTGGGAGTTCATAGTGAGGATACGAGGGCCGCAAGAAGAGGAGCCAGAGTTGGAAGCGGCACAACTTTCCCAAACAACTGCCCCAGAATGAGTAAGATGCATATCTTGGAGCAGCGTCTTTATACTTTTCATGGAGAACAGCATAGCCTTGTGGGCCTTGAAATGGAGGCATAGGAGTTGATTCACCTTGAGGGCCTGGGCGCAGGCCATATATGCTTAATGCGCCATCAATTGTCTGCTTGTTATTAACTGTTGTCCCTCCATGTAAAATCTGTTGGCAAATTCAGCTAATGTTTCCTTGGGCTTGAAGGATATGTGCATAGAAGCATCCTTTTTCACCTCCAGGCTAAGATCACCACCAAACTTGTCAATCAGGAGCTGTTTCATGTCCTCCCAGGTCTCAATGGAGGGCAGCTCTGGTACAACTACCTCTTGACAGGTCGGGTGTAGGCAAGTTAGAATATGTTCTTTCTTAACTTCATCTGATGCTTGTCTCAGCAGTCTTGTAAATAGTTAAGAAAGCTGCAATAGTTGAGGTTTTAGGATCAAAGACTTGTTTAAAAGTAGGCTTAAAGTGTGCCTTGGGATCTGGACTGCCATTGCTGCTGTTAAGTACATTTATGCGCGGGGAGAACTCAGCTTCAGATTTGGAGGGGGTTGTCTAGCCCACAGTTGTTGAACACTTTCTTCAAGGGTAGTCAGAGTCTTGGTGGTTCTGGCACCCGTAGTGTTGGCTAGAGCAGTCTGTCATTCAGTAACATCTAGGCGTTGTCCTTGGGTAGTGACAACCGTGGAGAGCTCAGCCAGTCGCAAAGTAAGGGATGACCCCACTGATAGGCAAGGGGCAAATCTGTTGTTTACCGAATCAATCAGCTCACTCATCTCCTGTACGTCCCTGTCCAACTCAGTCTGGTCTTGTTTCAAATGATCCACCTCATTAGCTAGGGCAATCAACTCCCTAGCGCAGTGGATTTGAGGAGCCCCCGCCAAACCAGGACAACATCCATCTTCCTTGTTAACCCCAAGTGGACTAGCAGCAGCTGTTACTACCTCACGTAAAGCAGCAACTTCCTGCTGTAGTTCAGCAACCTGAGCAGTCAGCGCAAGAACCTGGGGATCAGGTTGAGGCATTTTAGTAGGACGTCCTTGGCTACAAGTGGAAGCACGTAATTCCTGGATGGCTTCCCAGATTTTCTGCTCTCTGTCCACCAGATCATCAGCAGGAGGGGAAGGCGGAACATTAGGTTTGGGAGTGGACAGCTCATTCACCTGACTCTGAAGTTTGGCAATAGCTGCGGCAATGATAGCTCTCTCTTGATCAAATTCCGCACTGAGCTGATTTAGACCTTGGGCTGTAAGGTCAGCTACCTGTTGCAATTGCTCAAAGGAATAGACACTGAATGCATTGAGCTGTTGCATTAAGCGCTCAAAGTTGGAGAGATAAGTGTTTAGGGTGGATTCTACTTGAGTTTGCCAGGGTTGTTCTAACTGGTGAAACTCATGTAGTTGCTCCCTAATGTACTCAGGGATAGACTGGCGCATTTGCTCAATCAAATTAACTAGACAGGTTTGAGAGGTGACCAAATCACGCTGATTGTCAGATATCAAGGAGAACAGGGAATGAATCCATTGTTGGTAGGCGGCAAACTGGTCCCAATGATGGGTAACAGCTGCTTGTAGAGACAAGATCTCTTGAATGTGGAGTCCCAACACCATCTGGCGGTGGGCCAAAGCGGGCTGTACAAAAGATGACAGCAGATGATCAGCAGAGCCAGCCGCTGAGAGGAGATGTTGTGGAAACTGAGGGGCCGCAATTAACTCATAGTATTTGGCACGGCTAAACTGTAGCTGAAGGCAAGGGATGGCCCCGTCCCAAGCAATCCCAAGGGCTACCGCCATGACTTGTTCCAAGTCAGGGGTACCCATAGGGTAAGCAACTAGGCGGGGACCATTCCCAAGGTTCAGTACAGTAGGGACAATAGGCAGGTTGGCAATGTCTTCCTCAATAGGAGGGCTGGTAATTTCATGCAAGGTTGACTCCCAAATAGGCGGAGGCAAGGGTCCTTCAAACGTAGATGCAAAAGGGATAACCAAGGGGCTTACAGCCCCTGTAGTGAGCACCATTTTTGTTGTTTTCTGAGGCGCGGCACAGACACACAACAGGGAATCCTAACCTTAGGATTGGATTTGTACTAAGTCTCAGTTAGATGACAGGGAAGACAATAGCGTTTACCTTGGGCCCTGGATGAATAATCTCTACTAGGCGTGGCTAGAGAGAGGCGCGGAAGTACAGAAGACACAAAGACAAAAATATGAATAGAACTTAATTTTTATTGGTGAATATGAAATGGAATATATAGTGGTTAGGAATACCACAAAACACTAAAAGGACAGTAGGATCACTTGCCACAAGCATGAGTGGGGTAAGTTAGTTGCGCAGAGTCAGGAAACCAAACAATCATATTTCCTGAAGCAGAAGCCAGTTCATTTTGAGAGTCAAAAACAAAAGCGAGAGATTTGTCTTTGAAATGGCCTAACAAAGGCGAAATTGAAACATGGTGAATGCTGTTATTCACGACAAGGTGGAGCATCATTTGTACAGCAGAATCCCATTGAAGCCTGGTTGTTGGTCTCCACAATGGCTTTGTAACAGTCATCAATGGAGGTACAGCAACCTACAGGGACCCATTTACAAATATGGGGCTTTAGCCCATTTACTATTTGGGTCAGAAGTATAGCATTTCCGTCAGTCACAGCTTTGGGGGCGGCGGCAAGAGCTTGTTGCCAGGCGGCAAGGTATTCAGGAACAGATCCAGTCTGTTTGATTACTAGAAGGAGAGCCCCCAATACAATAGGAGAGAAGGTTTTGCTGTAGCAGGATCTTGTGGTGTCCCTGAATGCTGGCCAGGTGACTTTGATTTCCTTGCCAGCCCAGTTGGTAAACCAGATTGCAGCAGGTTCTGTAAGGTGTCCTGACGCAATGGCAACCTACATGAGCTTGAATACTTGAAAATTCAAAGACAGGTCTCTGTGGGGTACAGCTGTTGTAAATTGCGCTATTAATGCTAATTCAATTTGCCCTTCAAATATTGATAAATGCAAAGATTTGACTGGTTTTTCTTTTGAGTTTGGGAATTCCTTAATTTCTGTAAATGGGTCTGGGTCAATATTCACCCATTCTGGAATACCATACCTTCCCTTGTCTGATCCTGGTATGATCTCATCCCAACGTGACCCCTTCTGCCACTCTGTCTACATAATGAGTGATCATTGACCCTTGTCTACTATTTAAGTAGAATCATTTCTCCTAATAAAGACAAGTTTATCCACATTTGTGTTGGCTTTAGTATTTTTCAAGCTTTTCCTTTCCTTTTTGCCAAAAGGAATTCCTCATCTTGCATTCCAGGAAATTAATGTATGTGCCCTTAATTTTTCCCTGAATGCTAACCCAAGGCTAGCTTTGAATCTCAAATCTTTTTTTATAAAGATTTCCTGCCGTGTCCTCCTGGATGTTGTCCCCAGGAGCCAAACACAACAAACACCCTGTTACATATATCTTGAATTTCTCAATTAAGTACAATAAAAGTTATAGTGTAACTAAAAGAGAGTGCATAGCTGTCTAGCAAACTGTAAAAGGATTCTGCCAATACATCTATAGAACTCACTTTTCTGATATAGCAGACTTTTTTCCTTCTGATGGCTGTAGAAAATCATTAAGCTGGAAAGATGCCTGGCTTTTTAGGCCCTATAGATTACAAAGCTGTAGCTTTACTATCCTAAATTGTCCTTGAAGTGACATCAAAATGCTGATTTTCAATCCCAAGTGCATATTTTAGACCTTTATCCAGTTGCTTCTCATTGTGTTGTAGATTAAATCATATGAGAATAGTCATAGGAAAGCAATGTACAACCCCAATGTCATTTTAAAATTCTGTTCACACTTGCATTTCCATTAGATTAGGAGGAATTAGTGGATTAATCAATTTTTCATGTAAATTACCCTTGACAGGATATTACAATGACAATGTATCAAGTTCAGAGACAGGCAACTCTTTCCAAAACAGGTGACTCATAGTAATCAACTCATATAATATTGTACATTCCCTTTTGGCGTCAGATTTCACAGATTGCAACATGTGGCAAGAAAGTGGATGCAGTTCTATTCCAGTTTCCAGAACATTGCAGTGTGTTCACATAATATGATTTAGTTGCTAATAACATCTCTACATACATTGTGCAGCCAAAGGCTTATATCACTTGTCTTCTTTTCCCCAATAAATATATAGTTTTATTTACTTGATATTTTAATTAACCCAATCTTAGATTTTACCTTTGATTAAACAGTTAAGGATTAAGGATTTGATATCAGTTGTGTTAATTGTGTTTAGACCTGTCAGTATATTCCACCAAGTAATCAAGGACATCAAGACACAAAGATGTTGCTAAGGCCACCACAACAGATTTTTTGTTATGAAATCTTGGGTACTCAGATGCTAGGGATGCTGAGGCAGAGAGATATACCTCTCCCTGGCAGTCATGTGTCAAGAACACATAATTAAGGATCAGCGCTTTTATAAAAGAAGGTTGGTCTTGTCTTAATACTATATATGCGCCCATACCAATCCCATTATTATATTTCAAGCTTGTTAATATCAGGAATGCTATTTCCCCCTCTCAAACCCCAAGATTTGGGATAGGACTTGAACCCTGTTCAAGACCATCTGCAGGTGGCCAGCCCTTGGGATCAGGGGGCTGTCTGCCCATGTTTTGGGAAATGAATCCCCTATTTTCAAACCGCAGATGCTATTACAATTGAAGGATTCAGTTCCGACCTACCAATAGTGGCACCCATCAAAGCAAACACCTAAACACCTAATGGAGGCAAAGAATCTCACATCATTGGTCTGATGAGCCTGATGTCTTCCCTGGTATCCAATCAGAAACCCGTTCCTGAAGGGAGTGTGAACCAGCAGGCTGCCCCAAGAATATTGCTCCAGAACAGAATTGTTGTGCTACACTTCTTGAAGATCCTGCCAATGAACGCCCATTGTGAAAGTCCACATGTTTGGTGGTTTACAGGTGAGGCTAATGTTGGCCAAGAAAAAGTTTGGTTGTTTGTTGCAGGTAGAGGCCTAGTAGGGAATGATGGCTACTAGGGACAGTAAGGCCTAGCTAGTAGGTGTAAAGACTACCAGAGGCAGATGTTGCCTCCACCCAGCAGAAGATATTGGCTACTTTGGGCTATAGTTCTTCACCTAGCAGAGAACTGTGGCTAAAAAAGGGTGAATAATGAGATAGCTAGCAGGGAACTTTGTCTGTTTGAGGTGGAGAAGGGTTTGGACCCCTGGCAGGTAATGCGGGCTGCCAGGAAGGGGAAGAGCTCTGAGGGCTCTATGTACCCTGATACGCTTACAGGAGGTCTGTGAGCAAGCATCCTACCTAATGGAATGGTAGTTGGTTCTTGTTTATGCCCCTATGGGAGCTTTTGGGGATAACCCAGAGTGAGCATTGGAGGGTATAGATTTGCTTGGAGGTGTCACCAAGGCGGTTTGCTTGGGGAAGCAAGCTGCAGAACTTGGTGTGATCAGGCCTCTGGGAAGTAGAGCTGATTACTCTGCAACTGAAAGCCCAGACTTAATCACCAGGGTGAGTAAAAACAACAACATAGGCATGAGAATCTATGGTTGGATGGCCTAAGTAAAATGCCACTTACAAGGGCCCAGTCAAACGCCAGTTCAATGTAGACTCATACCTGGGTCTACAGGTTCTGGTAACAGGGACTGAGATAAAGAACCAAGGTGGTTCACAGAATCAGCAGAAAAGACTAGTTAGAGGAACTGTTTGATCACAGAGAAGGCTAGTTATAGGACTATTGGTTCATAGTGAAGTTTGGAACCAAAATGGTTCATTGTGCAGGTGGAACCAAGATGGTTTCTAGTGAGGATAATTGGAAGGGCTCAAAGATCATGATGCAGAAGTAGCTGGTTAGGATAAAGAAGTAGCCAGGGGACTGATAAGCTGTTTAAAGAATAGAAAGGAGCTGCTCTGTGAACTAAGATGAACTGTTTGCTGGTTAAGCTGAAGATCTGGAAGATGTGGTTGAAGAGCTGGCTGAAGAACCCAAAGATGATGGTGAAGAACTAGTGGTCTGGAGAAATGAGCCAAGATTTTGATGAATTGATTTGCCAAAGTGGGAAAATGTAGAATGTTTTGCCTTGGTTTAGTAGTAAACTCAAGAAGGAATTTGGATAGAAGTGTGGGTAAGATATTTATTTATTAAGTTCCTAGGATAGATGAAGGTATGTTGCTATGAGAGCTGGATACAAAGTTGTTTTGGTGGGACGTTTTCCTTGGATTTTACAAAATTTGTAAATATATGGGGGGAAACACTGAAGAGGTCCAGAAAGAACAGTTTAATAGTATTCTACTATTTAAATGGGTTTAGGTTGAATGCAGGGAAGACTGGTGCTGGAATAATGGACTGGTTAACGCTTTGGTGCGCAAAGAGTTGTTGCTTTGAGCAGTTTGAGCTGTGGGAATTATTTTCCTAGTTGAATCCCAGTGGAACTTCAGAAATGGTCTATTTCTGCGCTCTGAATTCATTGGTTGAGTTCTGGCAGGTTTCCTGATGAAAATGATTAGTTGGAAGCCAAAAGCTTAAAGTATAAGCAAGGAAATAGTGAATTAATACTTTAAGCTTTTGAGAAAGTAAGTATGTAAGCTTAAGTTAAAATAAGAAAAAGTGAGCGGCAATGGGTTAAGCTTCTGAAGAAAGCCATTTTGAAGGCAAA
>QTSX02006558.1:32117-189707 GCA_014839935.2 Entomophthora muscae | reverse complement strand
ATAATCAATCTGGCACCTAGGCATAACAAGAAAACTAATGACCCATATGTTCAAAAATGTATATGGTATGCTACACCAAATACTTCCAAGTGGTGACACTGTACCCTACATCCCGTCAACACAATAGATTGACACAATCCTCCAATACCACCAAGATCTGGGACACACCCGTAGCCAGAACTTGCATGAAACCCCAAGACATGCTACTGGCGGCCCAACATGATGGACAACATCAAGGAATTACTAGACCAATGCAAAGTCTGTGAAAAGTACACCTACTCCAAGGCACCTCCCAATTCAGTAATACCATGTAGATCATACAACTGTTCAAAGTGTGGTCATTGGATATTATAGGATTGATGCCTGGCAATAACAAAGGAAAAAAGTACAATAACACAGCTATTGACTATACAACTAGATGGCCTTTAGCACAAGCTACAAAAAAACACAAAGGAAATGATGTAAGACAATTTATTGGCAAGTAAATTATTGCGACGTTTGGGAAACCTGAACTCCTAATCACAGACAGAGGCACTGAACTTAATACCATTGATACCAGCATCTACCTTGCCAAAAATGGGATAAAGAAAACCATAGCCAGCCCCTATCACCCACAAAAATGGGAGAGTTGAGAGACTGAAAGGTTACCTTGTAGAGGCAATCAGTAAACTGTCTGCCAAAAATCCAAAAGCCTGGGTCAACATGCTGCAAACTGCACTAATGGTATGCAGAACACAAGTAAATTGTAATACAGGAAAAAGCCCATACAAGCTTGTCTATGGTCATAAACCCACCATTTTTAGCACTACACCAGGATCACAATTACCTCTTCCTAAGAAAGTGCCATGCAACAATGACCCTAACATAAAACACTCCAGGAAGGACCAAGAGGACAAGGAAAAAAGAAAGGGTTGAGAAGGAAGCAATCCCACTACAATAGGAATGCTTCCAAGTCAGGGACAAGATCTGGGTTGTTAATCACAACATGCATAATTTGGACCCAGGATTATTAGGACCAGGCATCATCATGAAGTCAAACAAAAAACACCTATTCAAAGGAATAGGCAATTGAAAAGACCTTAAACGTATGCACCATAACCAGCTCCACCTGTGCAAAGCAAGAACAGAACAATGTAAATTTTGAATTCCTGTACCCAATGCAAAACTGGATCAATACCAAGCCCAAATCTCCAACACTCTCAAGAAAATTCCCAAGGTTCCACCTTCTAGCACACCAGGGAGATATGACATAACATCTTTAACTACTCCATCTTGAGAAAGCAATTCCCCAAGTGACTCTCCAGATGATTTCCCAGATAATCATTAAGTTGGTGGCACTCTTATCATTTGCCCATCTATTACAGGGATCAACCCTTTTGAGTCCTAAGAGAAACACTACTTGGACAAGCCCCATAACTACCATGATGTACATAGACAACCTGTGGCTTCCCATGATGCTATATAATACTCCAAACTCATATCTAATAAAGTTCATTCTCTTCTTATTTCCCCTTTATCTTGTTTATTATACTTCTTAGAAGTATATATTTGACACTTTGAATAATTTTATCTAATTTTAAAAGTTAAATTCAATTTTAATTTTCAAGTTTTGAGTAAAATTTTAAAAAATAAAGCCAAAAAAATTGGGATTGTCAACATGAAGATTTTAGATGCAGACAGTTTCAATTCTGACTGTTGCTGGCCTCCCCTGATAGGGTTTATGAGCTTCCAGAACATGCTTATATTTTGGACAAGCTATCAAGCCTTACTAAAACTTTCCCAAAGCTCTAGCCTGTAGCTGCTTTCCTCAAATAATTCTCATTGGGGCCCATCAAAGGTGCATTCTTTGTTAAGTTGTTCCACAAGTGATGATCTGGGGATTTTCATGCTACAAAGCAGTTATCTACACTTACTGAGTGCCCTGGACATGATGTTCCTTAACTGTTTTGATAAATAGTCTCCACAAAAATGTTCTCAGGCACCTCTGCTGTTTCCAGGAATTTGGGATGGTTGTCCTATCAGCTGCCCCAAATGAAGTAAAATGGGGAGGACTTAATGAAGCAGGGTTATCATGCTTTTTGTTCTACTATTCAAATTCCACCTGAATGTCATCTACTTTTATGCACCCTTCAGATGTGTTGCATGCTGGGTAGAGGATGGGATCAACTTTTGCAAAATAAATCTTATGGAGCAATGTTCAATCAATCTAAAGTCTTGGACAGCTAGGTAAACCAGATGAAGTAGCTTGAAGGTTACTCCCCTAATTTTTATAAATATCCCATTAAATATCAAAAGAGTAGGTGGAAAAAAGATGGCTGCCACCTAATTCCAGATATGATCCTGACTAAAATTGATATTGGGCTTTTATAAAGGTAGTGGACCTTAGAATATGTGTACATTTGTATATAAAAGAATAGGAAAGTATAGAGTAGTGAAAGAATTCAAACCCATTAAATTTATTGACATCATCTTAAATTAAGCTAGAGGGTAGTAAGGAACCCTCATATCATACCAGTTGTTACTAACCATTAGGCTGAATATTAAACTCCTCAGTAATAAATTCAATATGATATGCCTTGGCTAAAACCTTGCTTTGTGAAAGGATGGGGGATGGGATATTTAATAAGGTGGGGAATATTCTATAATTTATCAGTACTGTTGGATAAGTTGGTAAAATTTGAGTGTTAGATTTAGCCTCAAGGCAGTCTTTTTAAACTGCTATTTAAATACAAGGATATCATTTTCTGGGTAAAGTAGAGTGTGCTTAACTAATGTTTGTCCGTATAAACTATTATCACTGTGGAATCAGTTTAGATATTTTAGGTTCTGAGCTTTAGATTGAGGTGATCTTCTATTTTCTGGATCAATAGAAGTTGGCTGAATTCAGGGACATTTGAGGCTGGGCTGAGTTGACTTCTGGGGATTACATAAGGTCTCCTAGTGATAAATCTTAATTAACACATAACTAATCAAGTCTGCTAATTGTGCTCGCAGCAGTCCTGGGGGTTATTAAGTTTATTTAAAGCTCTGTTTTTGGAGCTAATATTATTTTGAGGGTTTCAGGTCCTCCTGATACAGTTAAAGGACTATATTTTACTTTGAAATTTTCTCTGGATGGCTCAAACTGCCTTTTACGGGCCAGAAGCTTTATTTCCCCTATTGAAGACCTGGGGGTGATGACAGAGTTACTAATTGTGGCAGAAATATTTTTATACTTCCCTCTTCTTAGGCTAGTCCTTATAAATTATAGCATTTTTAAAAAGCCTCACATGTGTCATGAATGACATTTTAATACTTGTATTAAAAACTCAAGAGTTGAGCCCCAGTTCCCAAAAGACGGATCAAACCCTCCAGGACAGTCCAGGACCCGCCAACCCATTAAGTCAAAGGCTTGAATTGATGAATTACTCCGCAACCTGCCAGCCTACTATGGAGAATTCCCTGAATAGTTGCCAGTCTGCCGTCAAACTGGTGCCAATGAAGACCCATATCTGCAAAGATAATGTAACCTGGCTAACAGAGGTTGGTGAAGGACCCACTGCCAACCTGCCCAACGCCAATACTGGAGTTTTGAAACCAACATTGGAAACCCTGGAATTGAACCCTGACCCTCCAAAGACTACTCAAGTCACACAAAGTGGACAGGAGACCACCCACTTGTTAAATTGCAAACCCAAGTTAACAAGTTACTCCAAGACCCGCCAGTCTCCCAAGGACAATTCCCCAAATAGTCATCAGATTGATGCCAATCTTGAGCCACCAAAGACCCAAACCTATGCAGAGGTTGCAGCTTGCCTTAAGGAGGTTAAAACAAAACCTATTTTTAACTCTGCCAATGACCACCAGCAACTGCCAGTCTTCCGCCCAGAAGGGATAGCACAATTGAACTACTCAGGTGACATAGTGAACAGTGGCAGCAGAATGAAGCATTGTCATTTCTATTTGCCAGAGCAGGCACAACCTGAATCTGCCGCCCTTGAGACTCCAAGCCAAGACCCATGCCCCGCCAGTGCCTTGTCTTCAAACCTGAACCCTGCAAAAATTTAGAGAAGCAAAGTCCCATGGTATAAAAACCCTGGCAGTACAGTGAAGACCCCATTGTCATTTTTGATAATAAAGTTTTATGAACCTTTGGTTCAAACAAATCTTACCCTATCTAGTCTTAGTGATCTTCCATCTTAATTCCGGTCAAGTAGACTACCAGGCTGCTGCCCCCTCCCAAGCCCAATCTGCCAAATCACCCCAGGCATTATACCGCCCCCGGGAGCTCCCTTTGGACATGTGCACTTTACCAAATACCCCCCAACCTGGCCTATTCAGAGTACAACTTGGAAACCATTCTCATTGCTGACCCTTTGGCAAGGACTAGAAGTACCAAATACATAGGAGGTGAAGGAAATAGAGTTGAGATACCGCCCTTATTATTCAAGGACAAGTACAACTACCTACCAGCGTACTTTGTTCCCATGACTCTGCCATTAACCCCAAGACCAGACCGCCCCTTGGAACCCACTGCCGCAGCCAATACCACCTCTACCCAACTGTTTGTAGTACTCTACATTACTTTGACAGGTTTGTTGGATTCTGTGGTCCCCAACTCCGGACCCTGGTCCTTGCTTGGGCAATCTTTATCTTATATTATCAAGTTAGCACCTATTCTATGGTGGGCCCTACCCGCCGGCTTGACCACACCTCACCCTGGGCCGCCCAATGCCTCTACCTATGACTGGCTTCCTGAAAACATGGATAAAGATGGTGTGAAGTTGACTAAATAAATTAAGGAATAAAGATCTTAGCTATAGTTAAGTCACATTTTTATTAATTTAAAACCAGCCTCCTATAATAAAATGCATACTATTTCCTTATCTTTTAATTGATATGAATGAAATTAGTGGCATTATATTAGGACAATGCTTTATATCTGTGAATATAAATCCTAAAACTATCATAATATCCATGTAGGACTTAATTAGCTTCCATCAAAATTTCTCAGTAATAGTTCTTCCTTAAGGGCTGCCAAATTTTGTTCCAGGTCACTACTTTTTCATACCTAGTTATTTTTAGGATAAAGCTTGTTTTACTGATCTATATAAGTCATATCAATACTTTTAAGGCTCCACAGAGTAATTCCAAATGCTGAACTCATCTAGAAGGGTGCTTCTTACTCAGAACCCAGAGGCTTCCTGAATCAAGTACCCAACTTTTTTTCTAAAGCCACTATATAATACAGACTTTGAACTTTAGCCAGGAGATATAGCAGACCATTATTTTTTTTTAATAATAGGGAACAGATTATAATATATTTTGGGATAAATGTAAGTTCATTTAGTCTCTTTATCAAATGATTCATTGAAGAAATATAACCATTTGATTGAACCCCCAAAGGACTACTTCCAGGGGTGATTTCTCAGTCACAGATCTTCTCAATTTTTACACATTAACAAAAGTGATTCTTAGATTCCTTTCCAATATACAAGTCTAAGTTAAAAATAGGGAGATCCCATCATTACTTTAAAATATACAATCATTAAATAAATCACTTTAACCCTCTTAAATTAATCTTCTTTGCTTTTCATATTGCCCTTCTGCTTATTATTTATCCTCTTCTAATTTACCTGATACTTTATTATTTTAATTAGAAGGCTTGCTTTATTTCATAATTCAACCTCAGTTAGGAAGTGTATCAGAAAAAGAACCCTCAAGGAACCTATCTTTCTGTGAATTCCTTATTATGTAAAAAGCAATTCCTCTTTTTTACTTCAAATGTTAAGCCTTCTTTATTAAAAAATTTTCCCTGTTCTCTTATCATATAAAATATTATGAGCTAGACCTTTAACCACTTTTAATTCTCCTTTTTAATCCTTTCCAACTTCTAATACTAAGCATGCATAAATTCTCAAAGCTCTCTAGAATCAATTTCTCTTCCCTCTCATATTATCTCCCATCTTCTTGGTTGGGACAGCTGCACTAACAGAGATGAGGAATGTGAATATCTTGTTTATTTTGAGGCTATTTAACTTTAAAAAAAACAAAGACAGCCTAGGGCACCTAATTAATTTAGGAATAATCCTTTGAATATCTATATGGACTAGCTACAGTAGTTTTAAAAGCTATGGCAACAAGAAAAAACAATTCAGATTCAAAAAAATTGAAATAAATCCAAATATATTGTAAATCAATATAAATTCATTTATTTTTTATTTCATTTAAATCTGAATTGTTTTTGCTTGTTGCCATAGCTTTTAAAACTACTGTACTAAGTTTCTCACTAAATCAGATATCACAATCTTGTTGTAACTGTGCTGTTTTAGCAGAGTTACATGGGGAAAAATATTTAGAGGATATATAAAAATCTTTATTGTGAGATAGTAATTATATAGCTATTGTGAATCAATAGATAGAAGGAACATTATTGGTGATCACACGACTGGATGGAAGAGGGGGTGGCTTGATCCTGTTAATGAGTCAAGCACCAAATTGAGGTATCCACCGTGAGGGATCATCATTTGTTCATGTTGATTGATTTGGTAATCTGAGTTGACTTCTGGGTCTGGCTTCAAGTGACCGGGTAATCAGATTGCAGGTCACAAACCCGCTTGGTTGGAACCTTGCTGGCAGGTTGAGCCTGCGGTTTTGACACACACACACAACCCAGCTGAAAGTTGGCCTCCTCAGAAGGCAGGTTGTTGGGGAGGTTGTCAGGAGCCCGGGCGCCATATTGAACCAGTTATTGTTTGATGGCAGGCAGGGCAGTTTCTTGTTGCTTCTGTCTTGCTTTACAAGGTTGTAGGCGGTTGTGGTGTAACGTCTTGTCTTGCTTGCGTTTCCCAAGCCCTTGCACAAGGTAAGTGTTATTGTTGTTTACCTTTAGGATTATTGCTGGCCCTACTTTTTTGGGTTGTAGTTTGCTCTTATCAACATTCATGACCCAGACTTTGTCCCCAACTTCATGTCTCTGGCGGATGGGTACAAAGGTTTTTTGTAAGTGTTCCTTTTCTTTGGCTGCTTATTTGCTGTTGGCCTCTATTACTTGAGGATCAGAGCGAGGGGGACTTGACTTGGGATTTCCAGTTTAGGTCCTGTCAATGCTTGAATGATATTAGGCTGTGTGCTGTATACCTGTTCAAATGGGCTTTTCCCTGTGGATCTGTTCACTTGGGTTTATCACACAAGTAATGCAGTTGGTAGCTGCTTATACCAGTCTTCAGGTCTCCTGGCGGCGAGTTTGGCTAAGGCTTGCACAAGGCTACCATTGAGCCGCTCTATGCGTCCATTGGCCTGTGGATGGTATGGTGTTGTGACGGTGTGTTTGGCCCCATTTTTGGCGAGGTACATGTTGGTGTTTTTGGAGGTCAATTCTTTGCCCCATTGGTTATCAGGAGTTCTGGCTTTCCAAACTTACTGATTATTTCTTTGCCAATGAATTGTTGGACGAGGTTACCGGTGTGTAATTTCACCGCTTGGGCTACTGACCACCTTGTTGCAAAATTGATGGCTGTGATGATGTATTTTTTGTTGTTGTGCTTTCCTGGCATGGGGCCCACAATTTCCAGAGCCCATACATTGAATGGTAGTTGGGTTTGAATGGGGAGTACAGACTTAGGTGGGGTTTTGCTTCTGGAAAACTTTTCACAGACCTCGCACTGTTCTAGCACTTCCTGGACATTGCGGTATAAGGTAGGCCACCAGGCTTTATGTTTTAGGAATTTATATAGATTTTGGCTCTTAGTATGTCCAAGATCTCTGTGGTAGCAAAGAATGGTATTGACTTGTTGATGTGTGGGAATGTAGGGAATGGTTGTGCCATCTGACATCTTTCTGTGAAGAGTCCCGTATACGTCAGCAAAGAGGTGCTCATTCTTGATGACTGTTTCTCTGGTGATATTGGTTGTGCCTGCGGGGAACCCTTTGTCTTTTGTACGGAGCACTAGGAGAGGCCAGTCTGGGTTGAGCCCATTCTCTCCCCTAGAAGCGTGTACATACAGGCAGGACAGGGCGTCTGTCATGGCAAGTTTGGCCCCGGGCTTATATTGTATGAGCATGAAAAACCTTTCTAAGATTTCCATTCATCACGCTTGGCGACATAACAGGTTTGCTTGTGTCTTGAAATAGATGAGCAACTTATGATTGGTTAGTGCTGTGAATTCTTCCTGCCGTTCCAGGTAACAGCGCCATTTGACTATGCAGTGTACAATGGCCAACAGTTCTTTGTCGTGGATTGGGTATTGACACTTGCCATCTGTCAATTTGCGCAACTTATAAGCTACAGGCAGGAAGTCACCATCACTGTTCTTGATTTGTAGTACTCCCCCAATGGATGAGTCTGAAGTGTTGGTTTCCATCTGATACTCTCTGTCTTGTTTGGGGTATTGTAAGATGGGTGCTGTTGTGAGTTTCTCCTTGAGACGTCTGAAACAGAGGTTGTGTTGGGGGGTCCATACAAACTTGGACTTGGCGCCTGTTATGGCAGACAAGGGGGTGGTCAAGACGCCGCAGTCAGGTATGAAACGTTGTACATAGGCCACCATTCCCAAGAAGGTGCGTAGTTCTGGCTTGTCCTTGGGAGGTGGCATTTTGCAGATGGCTTGTATCTTCTGACTGTCAGGTTTGATGCCGTCCTTTGAGACTGTGTCCCAAGAAGGGTAGTTGCTCCCGGAAGAACTGGAATTTAGAGGGCTTGGCCAACAGTTTGTGTTGTGCCAGGGTTGCAAAGTCTTCCTCCAGGTCCTTGTGATGCTGCTCTACTGAGGGGCTGTAGACAATGATATTGTCCAGGTACACAAGAGTGTGTCTGCCTATGTGTGGCGCAAACACTTTGTTCATGAAGGTTACAAAGGTGGACGGAGCATTGGTCATGCTAAAGTTGAGTACCACACATTCTTAGGAACTGTACTTGGTGCAGAAGGCTGTCTTGGGGATGTCTTCCTCCTTGATACAAATCTGGTTGTAACCTGCAGTTAGGTCAATCTTGGAGAAGACAGAGGCTCCTCCCAAGGCGTCAAAGAGATTGTCAATTAGTGGCAATGGGTAACAATTCTTAATGGTGACTTTGTTCAAGGCGCAGTAGTCTGTGACCAGGCGTAAGGTACCGTCCTTCTTAGCCACAAAGAATACGGCGGCCCCAAAGGGAGAATGTGAGGGGCAAATAAGTCCTTTTTCCAGTGCTTCCTTGAGATAGGCACACAGGGTGTTGTTCTCATTTGGGGTCAGCCTGTAAATGAGATGTGCCTTGGGTATGGCCCCCTTGAGTTGGATAGAGTGTTGGATGTGTTTCTCAGGAGGTAGCCCAGGTAACGCTTCCTTAAAGATTTCTGGGTGATGGGCCACAATGTTGCAGTCTTGCGGTGTGGAGGTGTCCTGATGATCCTTGAAGTGTATGATTTCATACTGGCAGGAGTCCCAGTCAATAGTTTTCAGGTTTTCCTTCTCATCCAAGGTCTCTGTGATGCGTACAAAGACATGAACTTGTAGGAGTTGCTCTACAGAGTCTGGGTAGATTTGGTGGTTGACACCTTCACACTTGATGGTCAGCACTAAGGTTGCCCAGTCTATGTGAGGTTTGTTTCTCCGCAGCCAGTCTAGTCCCAGTACAATGTCAAACTTAGGGAAGTCAATGATAGGACCTTGGATGGTGGAGTGGAGGTTCTTGAGAATGATGGAGAAGGGGGCAGTTTCTTTTGTCACAACAATGTGGTGTTCATCAGCCAGGACCACGTTTTTAATCCGCAAAGGATCAGTGGCCAGCTTGAATTTATCCACAAAGCTGCTGTTGACTAAAGTTCAATCTGCGCCCAAGTCCAAGAGTGCTGAGCCTGTATAACTACAAAAGCAGAAAGGGTAAGACATTAATTAATTATGATGTCTGGCAATGGTGTATAGTACCGGGTCTTCTGAGGGCACTTAGATCATTGGGCATTGATCCACGTCCTTGGGTTGGTATTCATTGTTGGGCAAGTCAGGAGTTGTGTGGGGAGAGCTTGGCTTGCTTAGTGCTCTCCCCGGGCTTTTCCCTCATCTTGGTTTTCTTGGGTGGTGGTGACACATAAATGGGTACAATTTGATTGGCTGTTATTTCCATTCCCATTCCCATTCCCATTCAATCCCGTGGGTTTGTGGTTGTTGTTGTTACCATTACCTCCAGGAGGTGGCTGCAAGGGTCGCCTACTTGAATGTGAGTCCTTGGGTCTCTCCTGTTTCCCAGTCTGTGCCTTGTGCAGAGCGTTGGAGGTTTGTTCCGCTTTTTCTGCTTCACAGTACAGGCTTTGTAGGTTGGTAACTTGATCCAGGTTCACATGTCTCATTACGTGCAACTTGAGAGCGTTGTAGTACATGAGGTGTGTTGCTGGCGTGTCAAAGGCCATGTTGGATGGGGCGCAGAGACAGAGTTCCTTGTAGGCGTGGGTGAGTTATTTAACAGTACCTGTCTGGGTTAGGTTCTTTACTTGGCATATGATCATGAGTGCTGTATCTTTAAGCAAAATCTCGCCAAGAAGTTCTGTTTGAAGGTGTCCCAGTTCTTGTTGGTGTGCTCTTCATGCCACTTGTTGCACCAAGTGCTAGTGTCATGGGTCAGACAAATGGAAATCTCTGCAATCCAAAACCGCTGTGGGCACTCCATCTGAGCCAACTTGCTTTGGGCGGACTGAATCCATGCGGCAGCATTGTTGTTGTTGGCCCCTGCAAAGGGTTCCAAGGCAGCGCTTTGGAGTCTTTGGACTATGTAGGCAGGCATGGTGTTTTTGTCAGTTAGTTGTGGGATGGTGGCGGCTGTCTGGAAGAACCCTAGGGCGGACAGGGCGTTGAATGTGGGTAGCGGGATCACTGTGTTTTGGTAGAGAACAAAACCATCAGGTATCTTGGTACCAGGAGTGTACGGCGTCCAGTCAGGCAGGAGGCCAGGCATAATTCTGTTGAGGATTTGTTGGCTGCAGTGTGTGCGGGCAACAGGCAGAATTTTTCAAGATAAGGTAGGATGGAGAACCTACTTCTGCTACCAATGTTGTAACTGTGCTGTTTTAGCAGAGTTACACGGGGAAAATATTTAGAGGATAGATAACAATCTTTATTGTGAGATAGTGATTATATAGCTATTGTGAATCAATGGATAGTAGGAACATGATTGATGATCACACAGCTGGATGGAAGAGGGGGTGGCTTGATCCTGTTAATGAGTCAAGCGCCAAATTGAAGTATCCACCGTGAGGGATCATCATTTGTTCATGTTGATTGATTTGGTAATCCGAGTTGACTTCCGGGTCTGGCTTCAAGTGACCGGGTAATTGGATTGCGGGTCACAAACCCGCTTGGTTGGAACCTTGCTGACGGGTCAAGCCTGAGGTTTCAGCAATCTCTTTATATATGTTGATTGGCTTAAAGATACATGCTAACATCTTAAAAAGCGGTATCATTATATTTTTCTTATATGCATGGGCCAATATACCAGATGAGAATATTAATACCTTGATAATTTCAAAAGCTACTAATTTTATACAGGAGTAAAAAGCTTTCAAGTTTCTTAGATAATTGCTTTAAATATATATTCTAGTCTTACATAACTAACCTTATTAGAAGGGTGTATAAACCTGATAAGCTGAAAGCTCTGACAAGGGAAATCTTATGGAATAATGATGTGATTGCCTCCAGAGATCTGATAATGTCAAAACAGCAGGCTCAACCCACCAGCAAGGTTCCAAACAAGCAAGTTTGTGACCTGCAATCCAATTACCCGGCCACTCAAAGCCAGACTAGGAAGTCAACTCAAATTACCAAATCCAACAACATGATCAGATGATGATCCCTTATGGTGGATACCTTGTTTTGGAGCTTGACTCATTACCAGGATCAAGCCACCCCCTTCACCATCCAACCGTGTGATCAACAATCATGTTCATGTTATTATTGATTCACATTGACTATATAATCACTATCTCTCAATAAAGATTATTATCTAGCTTCTAAATATTTTCCCCTTGTAACTCTGCTAAAACAACACAGTTACTACAATAACTTTTTATTAGCTTGATAGAGATCTGTTAATTTTTTTTGGATACCTGATGTGAAGAGGCAGCTTATTCATATTTTCCTAGATAACTTTTCAGTTTTATATAATCTAGGACCAGGTTAGATCAATATTCCACCATAGATACTTTTTCTTGGTGTATAAAAAACGTTTGCACTGAGGTTTTGGAGGTTCTCCAAATAATATTTGGCAATTTTATGATACACAAGCATCCATTTTAATAAAGAAAGAATCACATATATCAACAGTTTCACTTTAATAATGCCAATAATGACACTTTATTGAAATGAGCACTGTTGATCAGAAAATTGAAATCTAGCAAGCAAGAAATATTTGGACAAGCTTAAAAAACATCTCAATTTAATTTTAAAGGCAGTACCAAGGAACCTAAAGGTAAAGACTATATGTTTACTCAGTTTAATATCTTCCAAAATAGGAATCAAAATTTATATATTATCCTATCCATTTTGATATAAAAACTTATTTTCAATCAAGTGAAATTTTTGATATGAAAGCACCAATTTAACCCCTTTTAAGCATACTGTGAGAGAGGGGGGCTAAAATAACTAAGTTTGGCTCCCATCTTGGTGAGACAAACCACCAAGATGTTGTCCAGCAAATCACTTAGATGGCTGCTTTAAAAGGGGACCAAAAGGAGGACACAGGGGACAGCTGGTGAAAGTAGGTGTTCAGTCCCATCAATGTCAGGCCTGTAAGTAGCCAGGGAGTACATGTAGGTGTGTGCTACAGGACAACAGGTGGCTCCTGAGGGGCAGACTTCACCTCTTCCAATGAAGAAGAGAAATACACAGTGTTTTCCACAACTGGGGGATCAACCATACCAAGATCTGGGAAGTAAACGTCAATGCCATTGCAGGTAAGACTCTTGACCAAGATCTCTCCAGCAGAGAGCAGGTCATTAGCTCTAGCTGGTAGATAACCAAGCAGGCACAGGAGCCTAGAAGGGTCCTCATTTGAACACTGGGCAGAAGAGGATAGGTGTTCTCAATTATCTGGAGAAGTAGACCATATAAAAAATAACACAGGGGCCAGGGAAAACACAAAAAACTTGAGGACAGGGAACAACATTTTCAGAATCTCTGAAAATTTGAGAGCCTAAGATGGGGTTTTCAGGGCTCAAACATTAAGTTTTGTGTTTTCTGGGGTAGCTGGGAGGAGAAACAGTTGAACTGCTACTTCTAAGCCTGGAGACAATTTGGGGATGACCATGGGAGACTTTACTGTCAGTGAAAGCAAAGACAGGTTCAAAACAGAGAAAAAAACAAGACAAAATTAAGATTAAAGTAAGTTGTATACTAACTGTAACTTAAGATTCAATTCAAATACAGCTTTTGAGAGCAAGTGTAAGTAAGTAAACAACTATACATTAACGTTAAGCCTAATAGCTTAAAGAAAACAGCCTGGAGCAACAAGAACAACAGGAATAACATAAAGGTAATAAAGAGAAGTATTTTACTAACTGTTTAAATAGGAGACTCTAAAAGGGCCCTAAACTTTAAACCAAGTTGTCAAAAACCAAATGTTTATTCAAAATAAGAGAATGAGCAAGCAGGGGACCAAAGGTCTCCTTGCTTGGCTTAAAGGATGGGGTTTGGTTTTGAATGATCAGGTGACATTTTCATGTCATCTGATTGGCCTATGGAGAATTTTTGCAAAACAGGGCCAGGGTGTCAGGGATCCAACCTGTGGGGGGTTCCTGAGGGCTTGCGGGCAGACAGCCCGCGGGCCCAGCAGGGAGAGCCCACCACAGGATTGGGGCTAACTTTATAATATAAGATAACAATTTTCCAAGTATTGCCCAAGGTCTGCTTGTAGGCACCATGGAATCAATCAACCCAGTGAGGGTGATATACATCACCCCAAACATTTGGGTGGAGGTGGATTCATCAGCGGTAACGGAATCTTGCGGGCAGTTGGGCTGCAGGGTGTGGGGGGCGTCATTGGAACTAAATACATGGGCAGGAAATTATACTTGTCTTGTAATAGCAGAGGGGGTATGGTGATTTTGATGCCTTCTCTTTATACAGTTTCAGTCTCTCTAGTTCTAGCTTCAGGGTTGTGGATAAGGATCTCCTCCAGAGTAAACTCTAAATATGCCGGGTTAGGTGGGTACTCGGTAAAATGTACTGGGCTGAAAGGAGCTCCTGGTGGACGGTAAGGTTTGGGCGGCTGGTCTGCGGTTTCTTGGGGTATGTGGGCACAGGGTACTGGGCTACAAGGAGTAGGCTGAAGATGAAATAAAACTAATAACAAGTATGGTATGAAATGGTTGAACCAAAGGTTCATGTCACTTTATTGCAAGGATGGCAATGGGCATCTTCCTGGCAGCCCAGGGTATAAGTATGCCCATCTGTCATGGCAAAATTTTCAAAGATTTTCATGGCCCGGGTTTCCCCATCTACTAGGTCCTCACAGTCCTTGGTGGCAACAATTGTGGGGGTTATTTCATTGGCTGAATTGCAACTAGAGCACTCCAATTCTTTAACCAGGTCACAGGACAGGTCATCTCTGGTTGGCACGCTTCTTATGAAAGGTATCTTGGTTTCTTCTTCCGACGTGGCCTGGGTTATTCTGGGGTCTGTGGCTAACCCGGCCTGTTGATTGGTTGGGTTAACAGGAACCCCTAGCGCGGGAGGCATCATTGTAGGCAAAATTGGCTCATCAAACTTCAGGAGATTCTCAAAAGTCAAATCCAATCCTGATTTGAACCCTGAAAACTGCGGGCAGCCGGGCGGCTGGCCCTGGGGGCTGGCGGCCCGTGAGATGCCAGGGTTTGAATCCCATAGTTGAGGCCTTTTGGTTATCATAGTTGCCAGGAGTTTGTCACTTGTGACACAGGGGGCTGAAAGGTTTCTTGTCAATTTCTGCCTTGGTTTCTGATTAGCTGGGTCCCTTGGGTGGATTTGAAGTCCCATTTTTTCCAACTGAGTTTAATTTTGAAGACAATGATGTGGCCTTATTTGATTGGTTATACCTGATTGCCTTTAAGAGCAGGCAACACCAGGCTATTAAATAGTCCAGACTTATCAATGTTTCCTCCCAGGGAGGGGCAGCAAAGGCGGAAGGGTCAGCTGGGTATGCCAATACAAATATCTTGTCTACAGTGTGTGCCAAATCCCCAACAGAATGGAGCAGTTTGGCAGGAATTCAGGGGCTTTCTTTGTTCAAAGGGGAAAGGTTGTCTAATCCAAGGCCAAAGGGGGAGTAACTTAACACATACACCACTTTTTTTGTAACATCTTTTATTACCCCCTCTTGTGAAATTGAATTCCCAAGAAATGGTTTGCTTAACAAGTTAAGTTGCCTCAACATGGGATCCTGATATTAAACTGGGATCATTCCCTTGGGTTCCAGGGTAATTTATATCTTTCAAAGCCCCATGATAGGCATGATCTACAAGAATGATATGTGGATTATTAGTTGGCTCTTTTGTAGCTGTGCTGTATTGGCATAGTTACAAGGGGAAAATATTGAAGGCTACATCATGTCTTTATTATGATATGATAGATTATATAGTTAATCTGAATCCTTTATGAGTAATAAGGTGCATGTTGATCAATTGGTTGAATGTGTGGGGGTGGCTTGATTCTACTCATGAGTTGGGTGCTAAACTGTTTTTGACATTAGATTTGGGTTATTGATGATTTGTGTTTCCTTGCTTGACAAGTTGAGTTGACTTTAAAGTTTGGCTGCAAAAACCAGGGTAGTCAAATTGAGAGGCAAGGGCCCTTTGTGAGGAGGTTTGCCATGGGCTGACTCCTCAGTTTTGAGAGCTCTTTATTTTTGTTTCCTATATCCAATAAAGCTATCATTCTCTTCTTAATTTCTATGTTTTTTGGCTTATAAACTCCTTGAAACTATATTATTAACACTCTCAATAATTAAAGGAGTTACTGCAATCAAAAAGGTAGGATTATCTATATGGCACTACTCTGATTAGATTACTATGCATAGCCACCAGAAACACATATTTACGCCCTGGGAATGGTTCAGGTATAAGTATGCAAGCAGTATTTTTTGGCTCTAAAATCACACGTGGATGTGTCATCAATAACTGGCCCATGATTTAAGCCAATATTTAGGGTGATATTGCTAAAGAATCAAAAGATAACAGTATAAACTATCAGGGATGTTCAAAATCCTGTAGTGCAGCTCCTGCCAAAGGCAGCATCTTGGGATGTGCTGTCCCAAAATAATGGGGTATGCAGCATCCAGATTTACAGCGCTGTAAATGACAGCCCCAGCCCCCTAAAGAGGTTTGACTTTGGGGCTTGAAAGTGCATATGAAGGATAAATATTTAAAGGTTGTGGATCAGCTAAAGAGGCCCTTGAGAATCCAAATCTTCTGTCAGGGGACCCAGTTTGAACCTCCCAATGCTCCATCCAGATTTTTCTCATCCTCCTCTTGCCAGTGAGCTAGTCAAGTCATATGACAATCTGCCACACTATCCCCCACCCATGCTTAATCCTTGAATACTAGAAAGATTAAGCCGCAACACATTAGCTTAATCATCCTGGTCCATCTCTCAATAAAAATGTTCTCCTTGCCCTCATCTCTTGCTTGCTCTCTGTGGGTTGCCTTGTCAGCACCATCAGGGATGAGCACAATTGAACAACTTCAAAAATACACACCTCCTTTGGTGATGCTTGGTCCAGGCATTTCTAAGTCAAGGGATCAACTTTACATCCAGTTGTTTGGGTGCACCTATAAGTATTGCTTTTCTAAAGATATGCAAAAGGTACCAATACATAGATAGCTAGTTCTGTAAGTGACTGATGCCAAGCATCTGGCTTACAGCACCACTGGGATTAAAGACATATCCAAGATGGTTCTCTCAAGAAGGTGGAGGGTGGGGATACGTTCCTCCTCTACAGCATTGGCCAAGATGTGGGAATATGAGTGTAGCTCATACCAGAGGAGGGTTTAAGCAGCAGGGACCAGCTACCCCTGGCTGGGTAGCGGTGTTGGTGCTGGCTAATCTCAGCAGCTTTGGGTGGTGCTTGGCCGGTGAAGATCCCAGGGGATCCCCCAGGTGTGCTTGCCCCTTTCTAGTACCAGGCAAGGTTCTACCTCAAGGGACAGATATCTCCAGGGTTAATCTGAGCTCTCTTTCAAAAAAAAAGCTGGCTGTTGTGAATAACGGCATTCATCATGTTTTGATTTTGCCTTTGGTGGGCCATTTTGAAGACAAATCTCTTGCTTTTGCTTTCAACTCTAGAAATGAACTGGTTTCTACATCAGGAAATATGCTTGTTTGGTTTCCTGACTCTGCGCAACTCACTTGCCCCACTCATGCTTGTGGCAAGTGATCCTACCGTCCTGGTAGTGTTTTGTGGTATTCCTAACCACTTTTTTAATACATTTCCTATTCTGCCAATAAAATTAAGTTCTATTCACATTTTTGTCTTTGTGTCTTCTGTACTTCTGCGCCTCTCTCTAGCCACGCCTAGCAGAGACTATTCACCCAGGGCCGCAAAGTAACTGCAATTGTCTTCCCTGTCATCCAACCAAGACTTAGTATGAATCCAATCCTAAGGTTTGGATTTCCTGTTGTGTATCTGCGCCGCGCCTCAGAATACAACAAAAATGGTGCTCACTACAGGGGCTGTAAGCCCCTTGGTTATCCCTTTCATATCTACGTTTTCAGGTCCCTTGCCTCCACCTATTTGGGAGTCAACCTTGCCTGAAATTACCAGCCCTCCTATTGAGGAAGACATTGCTGACCTGCCTATTGTCTCTACTGTACTGAACCTTGGGAATGGTCCCTGCCTAGTTGCTTACCCTATGGGTACCCCTGACTTGGAACAAGTCATGGCGGTAGCCCTTGGGATAGCTTGGGACAAGGCCATCCCTTGCCTTCAGCTACAATTTTGCTGTGCCAAATACTATGAGTTAATTGTGGTCCCTTAGTTTCCACAACATCTTCTCTCAGCAGCTGGCTCTGCTGATCACCTGCTGTCATCCTTTGTACAGCCTGCCTTGGCCCACCACCAGATGGTGTTGGGACTCCACATTCAAGAGATCTTGTCTCTACAAGCAGCTGTTACCCATCATTGGGACCAGTTTGCTGCCTACCAACAGTGGATCCATTCCCTGTTCTCCCTGGTATCTGATAATCAGCGTGAATTGGTCACCTCTCAAACACGTTTAGTCAATTCCATTGAGTGAATGCGCCAGTCTATCCCTGAGTACGTTAGGGAGCAACTACATGAGTTTCACCAGTTAGAACAACCCTGGCAAACTCAAGTAGACTCCACCCTAAACGCTTACCTTACCAACTTTAAACGCCTAGTGCAACAGCTCAATGCATTCAGTGCCTATTCCTTTGAGCAATTGCAACAGGTAGCAGACCTTGCCGCACAAGGCCTAAATGAACTCAGTGCAGAATTCAATCAAGAGAGAGCTACCACTGCTGCTGCTATAGCCAACCTTCAGAGGCAGGTGAATGAGCTGTCTACTCCCAAACCTGATGACCTGCCTTCTCCTCCTGCTGATGATCTGATGGACAGAGAGCAGAGGATCTGGGAGGCCATCCAAGTATTTTGCGCTTCCACTTGTAGCCAAGGACGTCCTACTGAAATGCCTCAACCTGGCCCCCAGGTTCTTGCGCTGACTGCTCAGGTCGCTGAACTACAGCAAGAAGTTGCTGCTTTACATGAGGTAGTGACGGCCGCTGCTAGTCCACTCGGGGTTAACAAGGAAGACAGCTGTTGTCCTGGTTTGGCTGGGGCTCCTCAAATCCACTGTGACAGGGAGTTGATTGCCCTAGCTAATGAGGTGGACCATTTGAAACAAGACCAGACTGAGTTGGACAGAGACGTACAGGAGATGAGTGAGCTGATTGATTTAGTAAACAACATATTTGCCCCCTGCTTATCAGTGGGGCCATCCCTTACTTTGTGGCTGGCTGAGCTCTCCACTTTTGTCACTACCCAAGGACAACGCCTAGATGTTACTGAACAACAGACCGCTCTAGTCAACACTATGGGTGCCAGAACTATCAAGACTCTGACCTTACATGAAGAAAGTGTTCAACAGCTATGGGCTAGACAACCTCCCTCCGAATCTGAAGCTGAGTTCTCCCCGCGCATAAATGTACCCAATAGCAGCAATGGTGATCCAGCTCCTGAGGCACACTTCAAGCCTACTTTTAAGCAAGTCTTTGATCCCAAAACCTCAACTATTGCAGCTTTCTTAACTATTTATGAGACTGCCATGAGACAAGCACCAGATGAGGTTAAAAAGGAACACATTCTAACCTGTCTACACCTGACCTGTCAAGAAGTAGTTGTGCCAGAGCTGCCCACCATAGAGACCTGGGAAGACATGAAACAGCTCCTGATTGACTAGTTTGGTAGTGATCTTAGCCTGGAGGTGAAAAAGGATGCCTTCATGCACATATCTTTCAATCCCAAAGAGACATTAGCTGAATTTGCAGACAGATTTTACATGGAGGGACAACAATTAATAACAAGCAGACAATTAACGGTGCATGAAGCGTATATGGCCTGCGCCCAGGCCCTCAAGGTTATCAACTCCTGTGCCTTCATTTCAAGGCCCACAAGGCTATGCTGTCCTCCATGAAAAGTATAAAGACACTGCTACAAGATATGCATCTTACCCATTCTGGGGCAGTCATTCGAGAGAGTTGTGCTGCTTCCAACTCTGGCTCCTCTTCTTGCGGTCCTTTTATCCTCACTATGAACTCACAAAATTATCCTTGATGTCAGGGTTGCCACAACTGCGGTCAGATAGGCCACCACTCTTGCGTCTGCACCAATCTGCGGGTTGAAGGAGCTGATCCCAAGGATCCGTCGGGAAAAGAACAGTCAACCTAGAGGCGGAGACGCTCTTGGTTGACAATTCTTCCCAGTCTCCTTCTATACCTCCGCCTGCTACTGACTCTGAGCCTGCTAATGATGAGGCTCCTCCTATCCTCCTTCTGTTCCATGATATTTCTGATGATTCTGATGTGGATGAATCTGATATTGAAGACCCTGATGCATACAGGTATTCTGTTCTTGCCGTCCTGAGACTATTGCAGTTCCCTACAAGCTACAATCTGGGAAGACTACAACTACCTCCAAGCCCTTGTCTGAGGCCAAAGCGGTTGTCTCTTGCCCCTATCTTACTCAGGTAAAATGGTCCCCTGTATTAGTGGAATCATCAGAGGAAGCTGCTGAAGTTGCAGACGCTGTTTTCAAGAATGTATCTGTCTCACTCCCTCTCCAAACTGTATATAAGGAGTTTCCAGGACTACAATGCATGATTGAGAAATGGGACAAGGAACTAGCTGAGGCGCAGGATATCTTGGCTGTTCTGCCACCCTTTGGACGCACCACCACCCAAGTAGAGATATCTATCCAAAAAGTAAAGATCAAAGCCGTCCTGGACACCGGTTCTCCTGTCAACTTTGTTTCTTCTAAATTAATAAAGAAACTTAAGCTGGCTCGCAATCTCAACTACCATCAATCCTATGACACTGCTGGTCTCTCCATGACTTGCACCATTGGCGCGTACTCTGCCTTACCAATGTGATTTGGTAAACTCCTGTTGGCTGCGCCAGCTGTTGTTCTAGAAAATGAGAGCTATGACCTTTTGGTTGGTACCCAGTTCCTTCAGGAATATAATGGGATCATCAACCTAAAGGATGGTTATCTTTCTATCCTAGGGTACAAAGTCCCTCTGATCTTTGAGGAGCCAATCAAAGTTCCTGGTAAATTTTTGAAGACATGTACACTGGAGTACCTCACTGGGGTTTTCACCCTAAAATACCAAACCCATTCCACCAACATGAAGTGTCCTCCCATGGCTTGTCCTGCAACTGAGGGAATCCCTCTCATGGCCACGTCTGCTATCACCATCCCTACAGGCTTTTAGGCTATCATAGACTCCCAGATATCATATGAACTACCTGAACAGACTTTCTTAGAGCTGTACTCCCCTCCTTTTCTGGGGAGTAACAAGCCTTACCTTTGTCCTGGAATTCTGGACGTTTTCCACAAGGATCCTGTTCAATTACTAGTTGCCAACCTTACCGCACTTGCTATGACTGTATCCAGAGGACAGGTTGTTGGTTACAGAAAGTTGTTAAATGCTCCTGATGTCTTGTCTCTTCACCCTTTTGGAACGTTTCAAGACTTTAACCTACCCAAAGACAAGCCTCAAGTCCTATCTCTGTTCACTGCCCAAGACTTCCCTCAGTTGTCCCCGGTTCAACAGAAAGAGGTGCTTGATTTACTAGACCAATTCTCAGACATCTTTGCTAAAGATAGCACTTATTATGGGCTGGCCAAAGGTGTGATTCATCAGATTGACACAGAAGATGCTCCCCCCTATTGTGCCAAGCCATACTGCTGCAGCCAAGTGAAAGATGTGCAGGTTTCTAAGGAGCTCAAACAACTGCTGGAAGCTGGACTGCTAGCTCCCTCTCAAAGTCCCTGGGCTTCTCCTCTGCTCATCTTAAAGAAAAAGAATGGGGGCCACCGGATTGTGATGAACTATTGGAGGTTAAATTCTCTAACCAAGAAATATTTCTATCCCTTACTGTGTATTGATGACGCTCTTTGACGCCTTGGAGATTCTAAGTTTTTCTCTGCCATGGATTTGGCATCTGGTTACTTGCAAGTTGACCTCTCTCCTGAAGACCGTCAGAAGGCTGCACTCATCACATCAGAAGGATTGTTTGAGCCTACCTGCATGCCACAAGGGCTCTGTAATGCCCCAGCAACTTTCCAGAGGGCCATGGACTCCATCCTGCGTGACTTGAAGTTGTTGTGTGTCTTAGTCTATCTAGATGATATAACAGTCTTCAGCGCAACTTTCACTGATCACCTAGCCCATCTTAAAGAGGTGTTCATAAAGATCTGAGAAGCTGGCCTCAAGTTAAAGCCCTCTAAGTGTGCTTTCTTCAAAGAACGCCTTGAATTCCTGGGCCATGAAGTAACCCAAAAAGGAATTTGTCCAATGACCAAGAAGGTTGAAGCCATCGACAAAATGCTTCCGCCCACCAACCTCTGAGAAGCACAAGTCTTTCTGGGCATGATGGGTTACTATAGACAATTCATCCCTGATTTTTCTGATACTAGCAAAATCCTGGTCCAACTATTGCGTAATGTCCCTTTTGAATGGACCGCCAGCCAACAGCAAGCCTTCAAGACTCTAAAGCAGAAACTCAAAGAAGCACCCATTTTAGTGTACCCCAATTACGATAAGGAATTCATCTTGTACACTGATGCTAGTGACCTTGCTATTAGGGCTATCTTGGCTCAGCTTGACAATGAAGGTGTGGACCACCCTGTAGCCTATACTTCCCATGTGCTGAATAAGCATGAAAAGAATTATAGTGTTACAGAGAAGGAGTGTCTTGCTGTGCTGCATGCAGTCAAACAATTCTGCTACTACGTGTATTGTACCCATTTCACTGTTGTCACTGACCACGCTTTGCTCAAATGGTTACAACAACTTAAGGAGCCTGAAGAACGCTTAGCCAGATGGGCCCTCTGCCTGCAAGGTTATGACTTCACTGTGCTCCATTGCCCCAGGATTCAACATCAGAACGCTGATGGGTTGTCCCAAATGCCCATCCTTTCCCTACATCCTGCTGAGGCAGACCAACTGTACAAGCTAATTGGCTACCCTTCTTCCTGGGAAAGTGAGGCAGAAGAGGTTTGACTTGCCTTGTCCAAATTGTTGAAAGATACCCTCATCTGCAACAACCAACTCTTCAAGAAGGTGCAGGGTCAATACCTGCCATACGTGCGCCCCAGTCTTTGCCTCTCCTTGGTGTTGCAAGCCCATAAAGAGACTGGCCATGGAGGCATTGCCAAGACCTATGACTGGCTTCAGAAGAATTACTTCTGGGAGAATCTTTGCCTGTTGATCCCAGATGTCATAGCAAGTTGCCATGACTGCCATCTTCAGAGGCCCCAAGCTGCTTCTCACAAGTTCAAATTGATTCCCCCTTAACATGCCTTTCACACTGTCAGCATTGATGCTGTAGGCCCTCTCCCCCGTTCACGTTCCAGATGCCGCTTTATCCTGATTGCCATCAACCACTTCAGCAAGTGGGTAGAAGCTCGCCCTACTAAAGACATCACTGCTAAGACTACTGCTGCCTTCCTACTGCAGGATGTTTTCTACCACAATGGCTGTCCTCAAGTGCCATTGTCAGACAACGGAACCAACTTCAATGCCAAACTCATAACCTCTGTTGTTGAAGCTCTAGGAACTCACCAGTCTTTCTCTGCCCCCTATAATCCTTCCACTAATGGGGCAGTTGAGCGTGCCAACTTGACACTGGTTTCTATCATGAGAAAACTCACCTACTCTGACGCTGCCAATTGGGATCTATACTTACCTGCTGCACTCTTTGCCTATTGTCTGAGCCAACATCAAATCACAAGGTACTCCCCCTTTGCTATGTTGTATGGGTGTAAAGCCACCACTCTGTTGCTCTTGGGGGTTCCCCTACTCTCCTCTGATAAGGCCATGAACCCTGACAATCACATCAAAGACTTAGTCAATTGCATCATTGATATACAGGCCACTGCCTACACTTCTGCATATAAGACTAAGATGCTTGAGCTCTCTCCTGACAACGCTGGGCGCTCCCCCTTGCCTGAGTTTGATGTTGGTGACCATGTCCTGTACTACCAACACTGTGTGGGTGGGCGCGCGCACAAGCTGGACTCACTGTTGATTGGTCCTTTAGAGGTGACTTTCAAACAAGGATCTGAGTACACTGTAAAACTCCTCTCCAGTGGTTGCCCTTTTGCTCGTGTACATGCCAAGTTCCTCCACAAGTATCACCCCCCTAAGGCCAATCTAGAGGGGGGCAATGTCGTGAATAACAGCATTCACCATGATTTGATTTTGCCTTTGGTGGGCCATTTCAAAGACAAATCTCTTGCTTTTGTTTTTGACTCTCAAAATGAACTGGTTTCTACATCAGGAAAGATGCTTGTTTGGTTTCTTGACTCCATGCAACTCACTTGCCCCACTCATGCTTGTGGCAAGTGATCCTACCGTCCTGGTAGTGTTTTGTGGTATTCCTAACCACTTTATAATACATTTCCTATTCTAACAATAAAATTAAGTTCTATTCAAATTTTTGTCTTTGTGTCTTCTGTACTTCTGCGCCTCTCTCTAGCCACGCCTAGCAGAGACTATTCACCCAGGGCCACAAGGTAACTGCAATTGTGTTCCTGTCATCTAACCAATACTTAGTACAAATCCAATCCTAAGGGTAGGATTTCCCATTGTGTGTCTGCGCTGCGCCTCAGAACACAACACTGGCAGTTTGCTCCTACCTGAAAAAAGCCATTCTTCTTGAGGTAGGGGTGTGGTCCCCCTGCTGCTGAGCAGCTTGCTTATGTGGGCACTTTTAGCTAAAAGATATAGCTATGCACTTTAAGCAGGCTTGGTTTAAAACCTCTGAGGCCACCTTTGATGTGAAGTTCCAGGGCTGCCTCTCCTGGTTTAAAAAATCTTTTTATCTTGGCCAAGATATTGAAAAGGAGCTCCATGGTGACCATCTCAATGATGGTACTGGTAGATGCAGCTTTGTAGCAACCTGGCTTGATGGCCTAACTTTTGTTGACCATGGGTGTATCTGTGCTGGTATTGAGACCATTCCCTAAGATATTTGAATGAGAAACCCACTTGGGCATCCTTTTAGAGATACCTTGGATACTTTACAAGGTTGTGAGTGGGTGGGTGGGTGAGGGATTGGCGCCAGGTGAGGAAAGAGTTGGGTCATATCTCCTGCCACTGTTACTGCCTCTGTCTCTAAGGTGAGTTGAAAGCCTCCTCCAACCTTGAGGTAAGAAATGAGCGCTGTAAAGTCAGGTTCAATGCTATCCCCAAGTGCCCCAGGTTTTTCCGGAACCTCTAGTAAAATCTGGGGAGAACTTTCCTTCTGAGTCTGGATAGATTCCAACCAGGGTATTCCTGAGAAGTGGGAGTATCAGGGGATACTTGGGAGGTGGTGAAGGTTTGGTAGATGTTAGAAGAGGTCATTTAAGATTTGAAGATGATAGTGTTGCTACTGGTATGGACTTGTCTTTGGTAACCCTCTTTGGTTTTGCTTATATATCTCTTGTTTGGTTTGTACAATAATGCTTAGATAATACCAATTGTTCAAGGTATACCTGGGGAGTTTTGAGGGTAGGTTTATGGTTATCTTTAGGTTGAATATCTTACCACTAAGAAATTGAGTAAATTCAGTTGAGGATGTATGGGGTTTGGGTTTCATGTATACTTTGTTATAGCTGGTATAGTTTATTTGAACTTGTCTTTTGTTCCCATGGCAAGTTAAAAGGTCTTTATTGTAAAGTTGGAGTTGGTTGTTTTTATGTCTTTTTCATTGGTTTTATTGCAGTTATTTTGTAGTTTTAAGTACCTTGGGATAGCTTGAGTGTACCGTAAATATATTGCTGATCTCATATGCCAGAACTGATGTTGTGTTGCAATACACCTGATTAAAAATGTATTGGTATCCAGAAGTTGACTTTATAGGCAATCCTTATTCTCAATTCAGTATGTTGTTGCTGTTTTATTGGCTGCTTTACCTTTTTGCGTGGATATAAATAACAGTAACCACTTCAACTATGTAATTGTTTCTTTATTTTTAAAATGAGGGGTTGTTTTGAAGTAAAGAGAAGAGTGGATAATGTCAGGATTTTAGTGGATACATGAATAAACTTGTTTGGGTTAGGGTTAGGGTTCAATATATATTTATTTTGCAAGCTGTGAAGAGATATAATGGAGAAAATGTGGGGAAATCACTCTTTCATGGGGGCAGGGTGATTATTCTTGTGATTAATGCTGGGCGTTTTGTGAGTGCGGGCTTTGCAAGCAGTGCGTGGGAGGTTAGTTCTATCAGTAATGTGTGTGTGTTTGCATGTGTAAGCAAGACTCTGTTATGAAAGAGAAGTATCAGCAAGTTGGCATCACCATTTGCACAGTTGACTAGATGTAGCACAAGCTAAAGGCAGGATAAGCACATGTAGGAAGACAGACACAGGATCAGGAGTTGGCACTAGAACTGGTGGTAGTTCAGGCACATAAATACAATCTGTTACTATTGCAGTGTCATCCAGGAGAGGCAGAGGAACAGGCAGTATAGTCAAAGCTGCAGCTTTAGCTAGTGCGGCATGGGTCACAGTTCTACAAAGATTTACATCCAGAGTTTATGAGCTTGCATCTGCATGCTTGGCAGGCATAACCAGAGAAGCAACAGTTAGGGTTTCAGGCTCTGAGTTGGAGGAGACATGAGGTGACAAAGATTCACGGCAGGGAACCAGTCCTCTTTGGGGCAGTTGACCAGCTTGGTCAGAAGGAACATAAGTGTTTGATCAAACAGATCATGCTTGGTGTGATTCAAAAGTGAGTTCATGATTGAGTAGTTGGTATCAACCAAAGAAGTGTGCTTGACAAAGTCCTGCGCAAGAACTGTCCAGTGTTGTGAGAGATTGACCGGGAAGTCTTCAAGGAGGCTATATGTCTGAATGTGTGATTGGCTGAAGTGTTCACTGCATGTGCAGTTGAATTGAAAGCCAAAGGTATTGCACCTCCAACTTAGGGCTAAGTGTATCTGATCCCTGTCCTGGATGCAAAGGAGACAATCAGGACTAGGGTTGCTGCTGCAATAGATCTCATGTGGAGTGTGTGCATCTGTTGTGATAAACAAACATGAGTTGTTTGGCTTGGTGTATTGATGCACATGGAATGCATGAATTCTGTCCATGAGCATATTGGGTGTACCATTCACCAGTGGGAGAGTGGATATCTTAGCCAGAAGCTTTGCTGAGTCAATTCTCTGAGCCAGAGACTGGAGGACCTGTAGGCAAGGTGGGCGTCTGGGTTGTTCAAAGGACACAATCCTGTTACAAGTTGGGAGTAAAAGACGTAGAGGGTTATCAAAGGATAAGTTTTCTATGTGTATTGCAAAGCAGGTTGCCAGATTGAAGGCCTGGTTTGCTGGTGTGGCAATAGCAGTTATGGCTGATGTTATCAGGCTATGGCCAGCAATGTTGGTACACCACAACATTGCCTGAGTGTGCACTTTCTTTAGCCGTAGGAAGACAGCTGTAGTGGCAGGGGTCTTGGCAAACTTGTTAACAAAGTACAACAGTGAAAGAGAGTAGTCCATCTGGGACCTGAAGAAGGTGCAATACACTGTGGTGTGTACCAGTGGTGACCAAATGTGAGCAACACCACTCAACATGGAGAGCAAGGATGAGACCTTGTTGGAAGAAGCAGTAGCCACCTCAGCTACTTTGATACTATTAGCAGTGTGCAGAAATCCCAAGTAAATGTACAACTTCATGAGGGGAAGCACATTATTGTTCCAAAGCATGGTAGACCTGGAGCCAGAGGCAACAGGGATGTATCCACTCTTGGCAATGTTTTCAGACATACTGTTGGAACGTGACCAGTCAGACAGGATGACCAGGCCACATTAAGGCTCAAGGGAATCTTTGTGTTGAATCTTGATGTTGTCTGCAAAGAACAGAGCAGTGTGATATCTTATCTCATTGACAGGAAAGGCAAACATTAAGGCCAAGGCTGCATCATTGATAAATATATCAAAGAGCAGGGGCAACAGGATAAATCCTTGGAAAAGGCCATATTCCTTGGGCACAAAGCAGGAGAGCTCATCATTGACAGCAATCTTGCTACCGTCATTCATGAACAGAGACATGATAAGCAACAACACTCCAGGTGGGGTGTTGTGTTGCTGAAGGGCATCCAACACTTTGTGCATAGGCGCAGTGTTGTACGCATCTTTAAAGTCAACAAAGACCCAGTAAAGGTCATGCCAAGCACATAGTTCATGACTATAGAGAGCATGAGACTGAGTGCTGAACCCTTGTGGAAGCCAGCTTGAGTGGGACAGCAGACAATCACCTGGAAAAGGCTGAATGAGCGCTCAAACGCATGGAGTAGGCACTTCTCAAACATACAACGGAACATCTCAGTCAAGGCAATAAGGCAGAAGCTATCAATAGTAGTGCTTGTCTGTTTCTTAGGAATAGGGCACACAACTGACAGATTCTAACAGTGAGGTGTTATACCAGACATGATGTATATGGTAAACAGGCGGGATAGAACTTCATCTACCTTTGTAGGGAGCAGAGCCTTTAAGATGCAACTGTGGATAGAGTCAGAGACACACAAGACTGCTGAGGGGTAGCGTGAGATGTACTGGGATACATTTGAGGCACTAAAGAACTCCACAATCTCAGGACACGGAGACCCATGACACTGTTGAATGGAAGAGGTCACACCACAGAGTGTTGTGTTGGGTTAGGCAAAGACTTCTTTGAAGTAGAGAGCAGCATTTCCAGTGGCATCAATGCTTGGGTTGCATGAGAGAAGGCCACCAGACGTGACAGGCTTGCATGAACGTTTGAACAGAGTGACAGCGTAGGAAAGGCAGGTGCATGCCTGGAGGCATGAGGCATATTGGTAAGGTGATAGTTTTATCTTTGACACTGAGTAAGTGCCAAGTGAGGTAGAGCAGCACTCAGACATAGCTGAAAAGGCCTGAGCGTCAAGTTCATCAACCAGAGCCTGATTGCTAGAGACATCTACACTTCTGACTACCTGAGCAGCCATGATATAAGCTTCTAGCAGCAGGGAAGCAACCACAGTGAATGCTCTACAAAGAAGAGCAGCAACATGTGGGTTATCAAGACATCAAAGATGATAACGTTCAAGTCCAAATGCAGGGGCAACATTCAATGAAGAGACAAGAGTAATCTCAACATGCAGAGAGTAATGGTCAGAAGATATAACTGCTGACTCAGCCAAGTAGCTAGTCATCAGTTGGGCTCACACATACACATGATCATTATGTGGACAGAACTCTGCAGGCATACATGTTGAAGATCAAATTTAGTACAGTACTGGAAAATTACAGACTGTTGAGGGCATGATCTAGTATTAAGACCACCCCAGTGCGGACCATATTAAAATTTGACATCACTGATAACAATGTCTGTCTTGGTACAGGAGAAGAGCTGATGCTGGACCTTTTCTTTGGAGAGTGAAGATTTGAAGTACACACCAAGGATTTTGAGAGACAAACAGCAGGCCATGATAGTGTTGCTAGTACAACAAAACAAGGAGAGCTGAGTGCAAGCAGAGTTGAAGCAGAAGAGAGACATCCCACCAGTCTGGTAGCAATTAGCGTGAAAGTTTGTGAGGGGAGTATGGGCCACAAAATTAGGGTGTTGCCTGATCTGATCATGGTCAATAAACCAAGTCTCAGCCAGAAAAATTAGTTGGTAGTTGTTTAGGTATAAGTCAAGTAAAATTTGCAACCAATAAAGTCCAAGGCCTTGAAAGTTGAGATAAAGCATCTTAAGAGGGTAATTATTCATTGGATTTCAGGGGTGCACTATCCAATAAACTCTCACACTTGTTGCCAGAAACAGTGCTGACAGGTGCACTGACTTGCACAAACTCAACTGTCGTTGGAGTAGGCCCTGGTTTATCAGGAACAGCATCATCCTGACCCACAGACTCAGACTCAGTGTGCGTGGGAGCTACATCAGTGTCTTTTAGGACGGCAGGCTCTTCTTCAGCTGTTGCGTCTGAAGCTGAGATGTCATACTGTTTATCAGTCTCCATAGGAGTAGCTGACAAGGGAATCTCATCTGCATTATCCCAGGTTTACTCTGTTGGAAGATGTAACAACTGACTGGCAATCAATGAGAAGAACTTTTTGAACTCAGGTGACAGCCCCTCACAATTGATGACAGAGTGAATATGTTTGGTGTAGCTGTTGACCAAGTTGGTCTTCAGTGCACTTGATGCTTTAGGGTCAGCAGCCTTAGCAGAACAAAGTTCTTCAAGATTCAAAGACTAGGAAGAGCATGCTCTTTAATCTTGCGTTTGAAGTAATTAGCAGCATTTGGTGTCATAAGGATCTCACAGGTAGAGGCATCAAGGAAAGAAATGTTGGCAATTGAATGAGCGCAAACATCAAAGCCCAGTTCTATGAGATTACGCTTAATCTTGCAGATTGGCTTCAAAGGAAACCATCAACATAGACGAGTTGAAGGCAGTCAGCAGTAGGCACTTTCTTAGCGTGTGAGGTAAGAGCATGAATAACACTAGATTTTTTCCTGATTTGTTCTTTGGCAGCATCAGGATTAGCTTTTTTAACAGCCTCACTATAGCTTTGGCTGGCCTACTTGGGCTTAGCCTTGGCCTTAGGAGGAGCAGTACCCATAAGAGGACTGGCGCTTGATGCACTAGATGGAGGAGCATCAGGGTTTTTCTCACCACCAGAAACAGGAGCCTGGGTAGAAGGAGCTGGTTGAGCAGGCACGTTGCAACTGTTTTTAGGGGCCTGGGTAGGAGAGGATACTTGGGCAAGCTTTTCACAACTGTTTTTGCAAGAGATAAAAAGTGTAAGTTGCTTTGTGAGGTCAGCAATCTGAGCACACAAGGCATTTTTTATGCTAAAGTTGTTCCAAGATATGTGACACAGTTGGGTCACAGGAAGGAGATGCTTTCAGAGCAAAGGACTCTGAGGCAGGAGGTGGAGTAGCAGCACAAATAATTTTGGCAGACATGGTGTGCATGGAGTGGCGTACACCAAGAAGTGGGTGATACTCTGGGGCAGGCAAAAAGTTGTGGTATGATGTACCACAGTCTTCTTCCTCCATAAGTTTGGACCAGTCTGCAGCATATACATCAACAGGCAGGGAAGTACAAAGCTGCTGAAGTTCAGTGTCTTCTTGGCGGGTGGTATCTGAGGCAAGATGTTCAGCTTTAGCCAAGTGCTGAACAGAAGCAGCAGCAGCTTTAGCTTTAGCAGTGTGCCATATTTGTAACAGTCAAGGGTGCTAATTTCTATGAACAGTTAGTCAGGAACCTATTTTTTAATACTATACCTGTAGATGATATAGTGGCAGTCTTTAGATAGGACAGAAGAATATAAGGTATTATGGCAAAACTAGTGCTTTATTTGATAGTGAGGTACTTATATAGTATAAGGCGGAGAAATTTTTACCAGGGGAAAGGAGGCACAGACAGAAGGACTTTCCTAATAGAGGAGAGTGGACAGGCACAGTAGAAAGTCCCACGCAATGGAACAACCAGTTTCACATGGCTTTTCTTATGGAGGTATGTGGCCCTATCTATGTTGTTCTATAATTAACCTCAGAAGTAAAGCCTGTGTCTGAAGCGCATTTGATAGACAACTAGAACACCTGCTGTGATGATCCACATATAAGAGGTTTTGCAGGTGAGGGTTGATTTGGCTTCAAATAAAGACGCTATGCTCCAGATTGACAATGTGTTGTTGGTTGATTACAGGTAGAGGCCTAGTAGGGAAGGATGGCTACTAGGGAAGGTAAGGCCTAGCTAGTAGGAGGAGAGACTACTAGGGGGCAAATTTTGGTCTCCACCTAGAAGAGGATATTGGCTGCTGTGGTCTTGAGGTCTTCACTCAGCAGGGAACTGTGGTTGCTTGGGGTGGGGAGTGATCCAGACTGATGAGTGGTGTTTGCTGCTCTGGATGTAAGTTTTGGACCCCTGGCAGGTAGCGTGGGCTGCCAGGGAGGGGAAGAGCTCTAAGAACTCTACATACCCTGATATGCTTGCAGGAGGTCTGTGAGCAAGCATCCTACCTAATGGACTGGTAGGGTGTCCTTGTTTACGCCCCTATGTGAGCTTTGGGGAAACCCAAAGTGAGCCTTGGAGGGCATAGATTTTCTTGGAGGTGTCATCAAGGCGGTTTGCTCAGGGAAGCAGCTTCAGAACTTGGTGTGATCAGGCCTCTTGGAATTAAAGCTGATTACTTTGCTCTGAAAGCCCAGATTTAATCACCTGGGTGAGTAAAAAACAATGAATAGACATTAATCTATGGTTAAATGGCCTAAGTGGAGTGCCACTTGCGAGGGTCCAGCCAAACGCCAGTTCAATATAGACTCATGCCTGGGTCTACAGGTTCTGGTAATGGGGACTAAGATAAAGAACCAAGGTGGTTCACAGAATTGGTAGAGAAGACTAGTAGCAAGGACTGTTTGATCACAGTGAAAACTATTTGAGAGACTGTTGGTCCATATTAAAGTTTTGAAACCAAAATGGTTCTTTGTGCAGAAGGAACCAAGGTGGTTTCTAGTGAGAATAAGCTGGAAGTAGAGGACTGGAAGGCTGTGTTAAGACTGGAAAGGAGCTGTTCTGAGACCTAAGATAGAATTATTTCTGATTGAATCAATAAGCTGAGAGATATGATTGAAGAACAGGCAGAAGTACCAAGAAGATGTGAGTGCAGGACCCTAAGATGAATTGAAAGAACTAGTCAGACTGGATGTAGAGGCTAGAAAAGCAGATTTTGGTGTCTTTAAAACAAAAATATAAATAAAAAAAGCAGTTAAATAATAATTAAATGCTGCCTAAATATGTTAGAAATAATTAGTTATAATAAGTACAGAAAGAAAGAGGAGAGAAAATGGTTTACAGTATGTTAAAACTATCAATTTAGTAAGTGGGAATTGAATCAGAAAGAAGCAAAAAAAGAGGCCAGAAACAGGACAGAGAAACTGTAAGGGTGAAAGAGCAAATTTTGCCAAGAACAACTAAAAGAGGCAAAAGGACAAGCAGCAAGCAGGTTTGAAGTTGTGAAACATTGATGAAAACATTGATAAAAACACAGGGAAACACAGAGAAACGTTGTAAAATCAAGGGGTCAGCTTTGCTTAAGAAAAACATATGCCAAAGTGCTTGAGATTTGTCAGAGAAACATGACGGGAATCACGGCAAAACAGTTTGAAACAAGGAGCAGTTGTTTAACTGGAGCAAGACAGCTTCTGGTTCAAACCAGGGTCAAGAGCAAGTCATCTGGGGAAACCTTTTGGCAAAACATTGAATCAAGGTGTATGATTGGCTGCAAGCTAGAGTCTATTTAATAAGTGTTTTGAGGGCTTTAACTTAAGAGGGAAAGCCTAAAAAATGAGGTGCAGAAGCAGAAAATTCAGGGCTTCCATTGGCTGAAGTAAGCTCTAAAGTTTAATTTATTATAGAGAGAGAAAAACTGGATAGTTTAAGCTTTTTAAAACCAGAGTTCTAAGAGAGATTTCTGGTCTGAAACAAGGAGCTATAAAAGAGGGAGCTATCTGAGACTCTTCAGGGACTGGATCAAGTGGATTACAAAGGCCACAAGAACTACAGAAGGATCCAGTGACCAAGCTAAGGAAGCCTGAGCTAGAAAAGACTGCAGGAGCCCAAGACCAAAGTGCAGGAGCACAGAACCAAAGCGCAGGAGCCCAAGACCAAGTACACAGAGTCCAAGAGATTGTCAAATGAATCCAAGTATTGGCAAAACCTTATTGTTCCCTATACACAGTACTTATATCAGGAGGTTTCTAAGGGGATCTTCCTTCTGAACATGAATAAAAAGTCTATTACAACCCCTGCCCAAATTTCCTGTGATAAAAGAATAAATCTCTAAAGAGTAAATTACCCCACATCTTCTACCCTAGCCAAGGGGAGGAGGAAACCTATCACCAAGGTTGAAGGAGATTTGCCTCTAGTAAGTCTGCCCAGGAGGAATGGGAGAAGGTGACTAGGCATCTTGAAATGACAGATAGAGGAAGGGAGTTTATAGGAACTGAATTTACTAGGCTGTTACAGCATTGGTATTGTCATACAGAAGGGCTAGCACCTGCTGAAGTACAAGTATATGGTGGAGACGCCTGCTTTGTAATTGGGAAGATAATGGAAGAGTTTGCACTTCTGCAGGCCAAGTACAAGCTCCTAACCAACCACTCACCACTGTTGGAAAATGACAACTCCTCCAAGCCAGTCCCTTGCTATGACCCAGGACACACTTTGGGGACTGGTGACCAGGAACCCCACACCTGTTTTATGAGTGTTTTAAATGTATTTATCCTTATTAAAACCATGTTGAGAAGAATCAATCACGTGATTGTTTTGTTGCTCAATCCCTAAGTGGACAACTTAATGTCTAATTAATTCAGGATCCGCAATATTTTCCTCCACTGGATTAGACAGCAGGTTTAAAATTGACAGGCGTCTCAAGATGGCAGCTATGGTGAACAGTAGCTCTAGAAGAGTTCCAAGAAGAGCCTTGAAGAAGGTCCAAGTGGTAATTCCAAAGAGAAGCAAGAATACCAGGCCAGTGGAGGTAATGAAGTCAAAAGAGAATCAGGTAGTCCTGCATGATGTGGACGGCAGATATCTGGACTTGGGGGTTCATCTAGATCAGCTACTGGTTCCAAGGCTGGCCTTAGTTGTGACAGACCCATTGTTTGTTGTGCTGTTCCTAGCGTTGAGCGGGCCCAGGGAGGTGACAGGAACTGGGTTGCAGAAGGGTAACAGTATCCATTGGTGGTTCTTCATGTGGGTGGCAGAAGAATACTTGAAGGCTCAGTTAAAGGAATTCTAATTTGAGGGTCAAGGGCTCTCAATCTTGCAACAGGGGACAGTATTCACCATAGTGAAGTCATTCATCTGCGCTTGGGAAACACCTGGGATTACAGAGGCTCAACCAGTCAGTTAGAAAACCTCTGACAACTTTGAGCAGTGTCTTCAGCAAGCCTTCCATGAAGTGTTAAAGTTGTATATGGTGGGGGATACTGCTCATCTGGTACCAACGGTGATGGCTGGCAACCTTGTTCTTTGAGAGACCAACCACTGTGACACTAAGCAGGAGAAGAACATGGGAGTCTTCCTTGAGTGGGCCTTGTCCGTATTCTACGAGATGGGTGGTCAGGTCCTATTAGAGTATGCCCTTTGCAAGAGTCTTCTGTGTGACTGTATCTTCTTGGGGGTTGTCTTTCCTGTGAACATTGGGGTCAATTGTGTGTCTTGTTTGGTGGGGGTTTGTTGCCTAATCCTTGGTCATTGTCTTTGTGGATTTGTAGGTAACCAGTTGTGTTTCCTGGCTGCCATTCAGGTGGTGGAATAGTTGGTGAGATATTGGAAGAGTCTTGTCATTCCCCAATAAACACCTTGTTCCTTTATTCTTATTCCTCATACTTTGGTGCATCACTATCACAAACAGGACAACAATCCATGGAATTTTTTAATTAAGCTTTTGTGTTTTTGGGTTGTTGTCCTCATTAGGGTTTACTCTTGATTGCTAGGAGCAACACACATATATTAAGCGTGTACTCTAGTGATCAATTGCCCAGAATGGGGCTCCTTAAGGGTATAGAAGTTAGGGCCAGTCTTCTGGATAACTTGAACTGGGCCCTGCCAATGGGAGGCCAGTTTGAATTCACAACCGTACCCTCTATTGCTGAAGAAGTAGACTGAGTCTCCTACCAGGTAAGTGGGTAAGGCAGGGTGTTTGAATACAGCTTGTTCTAGGTCCTGCAGCTTATGGTTTAAGTTTACTGTGTAGGCCTCTGATTGCAAGCAAATAAGGGTTTGAACCAGCTTGTTTAGGTACACCTCTGGGGACACAGCCAGGCTGGGCTTTATCAAGGAATATAGTAAAGGGGGAAGTCCTGGTTGCTGGCTGTAGAGCAGTTGGAAGGGCGACTTGCCAGTGGCACAATGGTACCCAATGTTATATGCAAAGGTGGCCACAGGCAGGAAGGTATCCCACTCAGTCTCATGTTGGTGACTGAGCTTCTGGAGTATCTGGACCAGGCTCCCATTAGTGCGCTCTACCATGCCATTTGTCTTTGGGTGATAAGGGGTGGATAGTGTCCCACAAATTCCCACAGCTGGTTGAGGCAGGGGATGATATAACTGGTGAAGTTGGTACCAATGTTTGTCACCAGAATCTGAGGGCAACCACGTTTGTATATGATATTTTCCAGGATGAACGTGGCTGTCACCAGTGCAGATTGGTTGGTAATTGCCTTGAATTCTACCCATTTAGTCAGATGATCAACAGCCACAATGATGAACCTATTGTGACTGTTGATAACTGACAGGGCGCCTACTACGTCAATGGCTACAGTATGGAAGGCAAACCCAGGGCGTACAAGTCTGTGTTAGAACTTGTCAACCTTAGGTCTCTCAATGTTGCAGTCATGACAGGTGGCTAGTGTATCTACTACATCAGTGTGCATTCCTTCCCAGAAGCAGTGCTGCTGTAACAGAGCTAACATCTTCTGTATACCACCATGACCAGTAGTCTTTTGAGCGGCCACCACTGAGTCCATGTATAGGAATGGGCGTATGTAAGGTAACCAAGAGTCTCCACAAAGCTTCAGGAGTTATCCCTTAGAGACCTTGGTATCAACAGCTAGCTTATTGAGAGCTCTCTGTATCTCTACTGGCTCCTCCCCCCATAAATAAGAATCCTCCATAAGCTTCTCATAGAGAATGTCAGCCATGGGGGATACTAAGGCAACAGTAGGAAGACGGAAGAGACAGTCAGCATTCTGGTGGGTTGCTCTGGCTCAATAAATGTTTTTTCTTAGTCATAAGCCTGAAGTTTAATGGCCCAACGCACCAGATGTCCCTTGGGGTCCTTGAAGGTCTTCAGCCATTGCAGGGAGGCATGGTCTGTTATAACCATGAAATGTACCCCACGAAGGTAGACTCTGAATTTTTGATAGGAGTATATTAAAGCCAGGCACTCTCACTTGATGGCAGTGTAGTTTCTCTCATAGACATTAAGCGTACGTGAGCAGTATCCAACAGGGTGTTCAAGCCCTTCAGAGTCCAGTTGGGAAAAGACACCCCCAATTGCAGTCAGGCTAGCATCTGTATGAACCACAAAAAGCTTGGCAAAGTCAGAGTAGGCTATTACAGGGGCTAAAGTCAGTGTTTCTTTGAGATTGTTGAAGGAAAATTGGCACTCTGGGCTCCAGAAGAATTCCTTATCAACTCGGAGAAGCTGAAAAAGAGGGTCACCCAGGGATGCAAAGTTGGGGATGAAGCGTTGATAGTACCCAATCATCCCCAGGAAGACCTGAATGTCCCGCTTATTGGCCAGGATCTGCATCTTCTCAATGGCTTCCACCTTCAGAGGTACAGGGCAGAGTCCATCTTGGCTAATGATGGACCCCAAGAACTCAAGGTGCTCCTTGAAGAAGTTGCACTTGCGTGGCTTGAGCTTGAGATTAGCTGCAAGTAACCTCTGGAAGACTTCTTCCAAGTGCTGCAGATGATCATTAAAAGTTTGGGAGAACACATTAATATCATTCAGATAGACCAGTACACTGATGAGTTTGAGGTCACTCATCACCGCATCCATAGCCCGTTGGAAGGTAGCCGGGGCATTGAACAGAACTTGGGGCATCCTTATGGGTTGGAATAGCCCTTGATAAATGATGATTTCACATTTCTCTTGATCAGCGGGGGATAGATCAATCTGCTAGTACCCACTGGTAAGGTCCATAGCACTGAAGAACTTGGCGCCACCTAGTTGGTCCAAGATATTGTCAATGCGGGGGAGAGGATATGAATCTTTCTTGGTAATAGCATTCAGCCAACAGTAGTCAATCACCACACAGTTTCTGCTATCCTTTTTTTGACAATCAGAAGAGGGGAAGCCCAGGGCTTTCACTGAGGACCAGTAAGCCAGATCCTAATAGTTTCTGGAGCTCCTTGTTGGCTACGGCATGATTGGCTTGACTACGCTGTATAGGTCAAGAGTGAATAGATGGACTGCCTTGGGTGTCACTATGATGAGCAACATCTGCAGCCTTGCCCAGGTCATAATCATCTTTGGCAAACACATTCTTATACTGAGCAAAGAGATCCATAGCTTAATCTTTTTGCTCTTCAGAGAGATCAGATAGGGAGTCATGGCTTATGACTGCTAGCACCAGTGATTATTTACAGGGTAGGTCCAGTTCAGAGAAAATCTGCAAAGGGGGCAGTCCCCTGCAGGTTGTCATGCTCTTCCAGTTGTATATAGGCTAGGAGTTGGTGCTTGGAGACAACCATGGCCTCACAACTCATGTTGGCCAAGAGTATGAACACTTTCTTCTCACTTGGCATGAGGATGCCTGGTGCAATCCATGGTTTTAGTCTGGAGGCATTATGGATGCCAAAGATTTCTCCATGAGTACCAGCAGGTAGAGCCAGCAAGAGGCCTGTATTGTGGATCACCTGAGAGCCAGGTGGGATAGTCACATTACAGAAGGCGTAGACTGGGATTCCTTTGGCTTTCCCAACCAAGAGAGGTAGCACCTTGACCTTCTTACTACGCAATGTATAGGCAACTGGCAGTTCTCCATCTGTGTACTCCAGGTTGATATAGTGCAGATGACATAAGAGCAGGTCAGAAGGGCGGTCTCCATGATAGAACATGGGGATAGAGTGACCCAATATCCAAATGTATGGTCTCCATGGTTGGTCACAGTGTCATACTGGACAATGAAGCTAGTCCCAATAAGAATGTTGTAGCTGTTTTTTTCCAGAACTATAACAGGAGCAGTGACCATTAGCTTCCCAAACCAAATGGGGAGAAAAAAATAAGCTCCTTTTTCTCTAGTGGTCAGTGTTCCAGCAGTACCAAACTCTTCATGATAGCTAGGTTCTGTGCCAGTTTAGGCTTTTTACCAGCTGTGAGGATATAATGTTCCCAGGAGCATCAGTATCTAGTATGGCCTGGACGTGGGCTTTGTTCACTACCAGGTTGATATAGGTACAATCCTGGCTGTCCTCTCTGATCTCCAAAATCTTAGAGACCTGGTGGACGCTCAGTCCCTTGAACTTCTCCAGGAAGATAGCCATGGAAGCTCCCACAGCTGGGCTTGATTTCTTGAGGAACTCTAGCGGTGCCAAGATGTGTACTGTCCAAAGCAGCTTGGACAGTTGTTTAGCACTGTCCTTCTCATGAGTAACTTCAACACCTGGCTAAGCCAGTTGTTTGGCATAGGGTAGGGATACTGTTTTTCAAATTATTTGGGGGATAAACACCTCATGTTGAAGTGTAATCTAATGAGTTCAAGTGTTAACAGTGAGGACTTGATGTAAGAGGTCCTCTTGAACTTCTTCAGACTCTGCATTCTTGTGTATTGGTTGGAAGTCAAAGTTGATCAGAGAGGATTTGTCCTTAGGGTTTGCCTCAGAGGAAGGTAAAGCAGCAGCCCTCTGGGCAGGTTTGTTGGGGGCAGTGGTATGGGGGGAGATGAGGGTGTCAAATTACAAAGGCAGCCAACAATTTCTCCTTGTCCTGGCTGCTTAGTAGTTTTTTGACTGGTCCTCATTGTCCTCCTTAATATCAGAAATCCTGATGTAGTCCTTCTGAGCGTTTTAAATGCCTACATGATGGACCTTTTGTCAAGGGTTCTTACATTCCCAAGAGAAGTGGCCAGCCATGCCACATTTGAAGCAAGTACGGGGAGTATTATTAGCTGAAGCAGCCCCAACCTTGTTGGAAGGCTTGGGCATCTCCATAGCCACGCGGGGTCTATACTCAGCTTGTTGGCGGGGGCAGCCTTTGGGGAGAGGGATCTCAAACTTCTTCTTGTAGGTGCTTAGGAGGCAAATCAGATCTGGCACAGTGCAAGAGTTGTAAATGCCCAACCTAAGAGCCAGGGATAGCTCCCAGTTGACAGGTACAGCATTGAGAGGTGCTGACTGCACATCAATAAATTGTACAGCGCTCATAGACAACAGGGTTTGAGCTTCAAGGTAGAACCTATAAGTGAAGTCTTCTAGGGGTTCTCCCAATTTTAGTTTGGTGTCAGCAAAGTCCATCTTGCAACCAAGAAGGGCCTCTTGGCTACCAAATTCTTCTGTCAAGGCGCTGGAGATGTTGCCAAAAGTTCAGTCATTCTCAGGAAGATGTGGCAAGATAATGATTTGAGTCTCAGCATCCAGACAGTTGATGATTGTGGAATCCCTCATGGCGTTGTCAGTGCCATACATGGAGTTCTGGTATAGGTGTAAAAACATGGCCACATTACTCTTGCCGTCAAACTTGGGTAGATTGACTGGTTTGAAGTTGTTAGAGCCATGTTGGAGGGGAGCAGGCATAATTCTCACTGGGGAGTGGGTGAGAAGGAAACAGCTGAGGGTAGAGGCAGCAAACTTAGCCTCAGGAGCACGCCAACAATTTTCCTCTTGCTGTGCTTTGCTTTCACCTTCTCTGTCCTGAGCAGCTCCAGATGCTTCAGGAGTGGCCAGAACGTTGTCCTCAGACTTCAACACTGGCTTCAACACGCATACAGTGTTAGGAGTCAACAGGGTGTGGCCATCATTGCTTTTGTAGCTATGGTAGAACTCGGGGCTGGAGGATCTTTGTGGACTGTGAAGACTCTTGGAGTTGAGGGACATAGCCTGTAAGTTGGTGGTAATAATCTTACTGTCCATTCTATCTAATTAGCTCTGGAAGGCATTCAGAAGAAGTTGCTACTTGTCTAGCTCATCCTGATAGACCTTGTTCTCCTGACAGATGATATCCAAGTGTCAGAAATAAAGTATGAAAATAAGATTCCATGAGCCACCAGAACTTCAAACCATTGACTGCTACAATTATCTTATAAGTCATCCAAGAAGATCCAGAAAGAGACAAGACAAGAGAATTCATAAGACAAGGACAGGAGTGAAGAACCATAAGATTTATTGAAGCACCATAAGGAGAATGATGGATAAGGGTTAAGAGAAAGGGAAAGGTAATTTATACTCCTCAATTCTTGAATGAGAGGAGTCAATTATGCTACAAGAGGGATATAGCATTTCAAAGGTATATTGGAATGTAACAGTGGTTTAAAAGTGACACCAATAGATTCCTCTTAGTCTCAACTTTCAGGAATGCCTTTAAATGTTGATATTGGTTCTCTAGCCGTAGAGATATGATTTTGAGGATCAGCAACCATGCACAAGAAGACAGATAGTTCAAAAGGTATTTGGACTGCAAAAGCACTTGGAAATGGCACAATTGAATCAAGTTAATGCAAAAACCTATTTAAAATTAAGTTCAAACATGATAAAATCAAGTAAATTGATATACAATGTTGTCAGGGTTCTGAATCCTGACACCAAGTCATCTTCCAGAGAGGTAATGCGCCTTTTGTGGGTGGCAAGCTCAGCTTGAAGCAAGGCTATCACTTCCTTATCCTTCCTGACTTGGGTCTGGCTATCAGCTGTCATGTGATTGTCAAAGTTTGAGAAAATCCTGAAGCTCTGACACAGTGTGGTAGCCATCAAACAGGAAGGCAAGATCAGCCCTTTGCTGGACCAATTCCGTCTGCATCTTCTTGTAGTGATCAAAGAGCTCAAGGATGTCACGGCCAAGAAGGTGGCTAGAGGGGGAGTTGTCTGTAGCGGTAGACGTGAGGGTAAACAAGGGGATAGTGGCAAGGCAACAGGCTAAGACTTCCACCTCATGAGTCAGGCTTTGAACCATGGGGCCAGGCTCAAGCACGTGGTTGGTAACCACATTAATCTAACTGGCGTCTACACTCTGATAGGTGAGGGTCTGTATCGCATGCACTGGAACTAGCTTAGCTATTCCCCTCTTGATGCGTCAACCCAGTGCAGCAAGGTATTCTGGGTGTTGGTAACTTCAGCAAGGTATTGATTCACGGTGGTGAAAGTATTTCCAAGCTCAGAGTAAAGGACCTGGAGGAACATCTGTTGGTTGGACACCAGTATTCCCTGGTCATGCACTAGGCTTTGGATGCAACCCAGGTGCATTTGGTTGTGGCATACAGCAGGGTGAGTGAACTGTTATAAATAGTTCTTGATATGTTTGACGGTGCGGAGGTCACAACAGAATTGGTCAGGGTTGACCTGGGAGAGGCTCTGAAAGTAAACCAAGGAGTTATCAGCAGAAATTTGCTGAATAGCCAGATGTTCAGAGCAAGCACCATTGCTAAAAGAACCAGCATTCATGGTGTGTATGGCACTACAGATAGCATCTTCAGAATGAGAAAAGTTGTCATTTATCTCCAAAGGTGCAGGGACTTGCAGGATCAAGTGTTGATCAAAAACAATGGCTTGGGGTCGCTGATGTTCTGGCATAAAGTGGCTAAGAGTGGGCAGGCCATAGGGTGCGCCTGCTCTTTTCCCAGCATGAGCATTGGCAGAAGTGAAGGCTGGTGCCTGGTGATAGGAGGAAGCAGTAGCGGAAGGCTCAGCCAGGGGGATTCCTCTCTCCTAATTGAAAAAATTGCGGGGGTGGGGGCTATTGGTGTGGAAAGACATGAGCACCAATGCTGTATTTGTAGCAGTCTAGGGTGCTAATTTCTAATAACAGTTAGTCAGGAACCTATTTCTTAATACTATACCTGTAGATGATATAGTGGCAGTCTTTAGATAGGACAGAAGAATATAAGGTATTATGACAAAACTAGTGCTTTATTTGATATTTGAGGTACTTATATGGTATAAAGCGGAGAAATTTCCACCAGGGGAAAGGAGGCACAGACAGAAGGACTTTCTTAATAGAAGAGTGGGCAGGCACAGTAGAAAGTCTTGCGCAATGGAACAACCGTTTTATGAGCATTTTAAACATAGCTATCCTTATTAAAACCATATTGAGAAGAAGCAATCACAATTGTTTTGTCACTCAATCCCTAAGTGGACAACTTAATGTCTAATCCATTCATGATCTGCAACACAGTGCAAGCGTCAGCCATCTTCTGGTCAGCAAGCTCACAGGCAGTGAGTCAACGGGAGAGAGCAGCAGGTACGTAATCTTTGTTGCAAAGATTTTTGCGGTGGATGGCAGTATGGCCAGGAACCTGAGAAACAGCTTTGACTGGGTACAAGGATGGTGCAGATGTGACACAAGCCAAGTGTTCATCTGAGGCAAGAATGTCTATGCCAATGATTTCAAATATGGCTTCATAAATGAAGCCTGAGGCAACAGTTTTGTCACAACCAGGGGGGACACACTGTGCCATTGAAGGCAGTTCAAGACTCATCGGTAACCCATGTTGCCATTTTTAAGCTTATTAAAGCTGAAGGCGTCCAGACGTGAATAGTGAGGGCAGTGAATGACGGCACGCAGAGAAGGATCACCCAAGGTGAGACAGAGAGACGTCTGCTCAAGCTTATTGTAGGAGGTTTTTAAATTTGACATGCCCCCCTCCCCTCCGATGAAGAAGTATATTTGAAGTGTGGGGTTATATATACCTGCAAGGGTTAAAATCAAATCCAGAAATTTTGATTGAAAATCAAAAATTAGTTGATTTTAAATCCAAAGTTGGAATTAAACTAAATCCAAATTGAAATTTTGAATCAGACTAGGGTATGACGTCACTAATGTGAGATAGACTAAGTTTAGGGTTAGGGTTGGCGTGAGGAACCATAATAGCTGAGATGCGGGATATCACGGCTTAATAAAATTGAATAAATGATGTTTTGGAAGAATTGAGGATAGGTTTTAGGATTATTTTACAAATCGATTGCAAATCTGTTCAATGGTTTATTGACCTTAGATGTTTCCATATGCAGGCTCAGGGGATGGATTGGTGGGTGAACCACCGTTAACTTCTGGCGACGGGGGTTCTTGTGGTGGGCTTGCTTGGGCTGCAGGAGAAGGGTTTGTGGCAGGGGGTTCAGATGGCTTGGATGGGGGTGGTGGGTGGGAGATGTCTTTGGGTGACGGGGGGAACAGTTGAGAAGTGATGGAAGGTAGTTTCATATTGATTTTATCCCATGTGCAGCTGGAAGTATGTTCGATTGCTTTCTGGGAGGGCGTTACGTTGGGGAGGCTAATCAGTTGGGTTGAAATCAAAACCAATACTACGTTCTTTAGTGTCTCGTGAGCAGCCTCCAGCGCCACGCCTTTTAAGCCAGGAACATGGACCATTTGCAGCAGAATATCCAAGTATTGTAGCCACAACTCCGAGAATACGCTGTAATGTTCCTCGTGGTAAGCCGATGCACTAACAGCTGAAGTGACAAAGTGCAGAAAGGTGCTGGAGGAAAGGGAGATTGAAAATGTCCGAGTGTCATGTAGATTGGCTGCCAACAAGGGATCCATGATTTTCTCGAGGAGAGGATAGAGAACGCGAGAGAATATAGGCACCCAATCCTTGGGCACAGGGTCCTTGGGAGCAAGAAGACCAGGCGCTGTGATGTTCCGCTTGAGCAATTGGAAGGCTTGTTGGCGGATCTCTTTCCTTTGATGTACAAACAGGCTGCTGAGACCAATCAGAGGGGGCAGATAATAGAAGCTTCTGGCTTGGGAAGGAGAATCCAGTGTAGAAGCCATCTGTGCGTTCTCGGGACTGGCATTGCCGCTAGCTAACAGAGGCACCTTGGGCAATAGGCCAGCAAGGTATTGGATGGCTAGCACGCTGCGATTGACGATGGGGGCTACGACATCCTTGCTGGAGTGGATGAACCGATCGGGGTTACAGAACTCGTTCAACAGGTTAACCAAGGCAAGGTAGTCAACTTGTCCGATGGGAATGAAATGTACAGTCTCGGCAAGATGCTGGGCCAATGGGAAGATCTCCTGGGTGATGGCGGCGTCTTCTTGGCCAAGGGCGGCCTGTAGCATATGTAAACAAGTGGTCCAGTAGGGGAGTTGACTAGAATGTTTAGCAATAGAAGCATGTCCCCATACCTGAAGATGAAGGGGGAAGCCTCGTGCAGCAGCTTAAAGCCGGCCAGAAGGGGTACGCATGCCATATCAACGACGGCAGGCGAAAGGGAACCGAGGTGATCTAAGATCATAGTGCACCGTGGACTCAATGCCTGGCTCTAAAGATCAGCGATATGTTAAGGCTATGTTTACCTGTTGACTACTCTGCAGAAACTTGAATAGAATCAACACGAGCTCAGTGACAGCCAATTGAACCAGGTATGGATGGTAATAGTCGGCGTGATAGCAGACGTCACCGAGAAAAGATACCACCAAAGGCCTATAGCGTTAGCAGGGGTATAGGACATGCTTACCAATGCTGTTCTGGCTCAGCATGATTGGCAGTTGATTGAACAATCCAGTGGATGAAAAAGGCAGTGGAGGGTAAGTAGGTAGCAGTGGGCTTGGGGGATGGAGCAGGGACATCGGAAGGTTCATCTGCAACTGCATGCTGGCTTTTAACAAGAATCATGATGCGCTTAAGGACAGCTTCAAAGCTAGCCGAGTCAAGGCGACTAAGAGCCCCAACCACATTGTCGATTTGACAAGCAGGAACCAGCTTGCGAACGGAATCTAAGCAGGAGAAGAGGATTTGGGGAGAAACATCCCAAATGAGAGCGGGATATTGGCTTGGATAGCCCAGGAAGGAGGAAAACGTGGCCAGGATACCGCTGCTAGAGTCGGACGTTACAACTTCGTGAGCATCGGGGGCCAGGCGCCAAGAGGCAGGGCGCAAGGATAACGGGCGAAAGGGGATAGGTGCGAGCGATGTAGGGGAAGGTGCGGGTAGAGTGAGCTGGGGTACCTCTGCAATGGATGAGGGCAGCAAGAAGGAGTCGGCAAATAGACGCAATATATCCAGAATGTCCCACCACGCATCAAACAGCGAGCATGGGGTCTGGCCTGCGGCGGTCATTAAGAACAGAGTAATCAACTGTGGCTTGTAGGAATGGCCTAGATTCTGGCTCAAGTCAGACAGGATGGCACCGTCCACCTGCTGTGTGCGATTGCGAATGGATGGTCCGACGGCATCTTCAGCCGACCCAAAGATGCTTCCAGTCAAAACTCTAGCACGGCGCAATATATAGTCTGTGACATCGCTCAAGCCGTGATGATCACTGATTTGTAAGATCAGCTGTAAGCCCTGTAGAGTAACTTGGAGCGCCTGGTCACTAGTGGCATCAGAGAAGGCCTGGATAAAGAAGTCAACCAGCGAGCTATGAGCGGACAAGAGGATTTCACGGTCGTATTGACCAGCATAGCAATAGCTATAAGACCCTTTAAATGCAGGGCTGCGAGTGTAGAGCTTCCACGTATAGTCGCGACTGACAACACCTTCCTGCTCTTCAGGAAGGACAATCTCTTCTTTGGCAATTGCATCGTAAATGGAGCGCAGAAAGTCCTCGTCAACGCCTTTGCCTCCATTGCTGCCGGTATGCATGTTTTTGAAGGAGGGAAACTGGATCTTGCGTTTGACTTGGTGACTGTGGAGATCGGTGTTGACCATGAGGATAGAGTAGGCCAAGAGATATACCGAGTCTGGGTCGTGGAGATGCTCAGGGCCAGTGGCGTAGTATTTTTCCGAGAAAAGTTCAAAGATGCGTGAAATCAATTGGGACTCTCCAGGCAGCCTGAAAGAGGAGAGGAACTCACGCATCGCCACATCGAGACGCTTGTTTGCGAATTCAAATTCATTGATGAAGGCCCTAAGGACCGGGACATTGTCAGCCTTGGACAGGAAGTCACCCAAGACACGCTTATCCAAGCCTGGCGTACTCTGCAGGAAGTGACTCAGGCACGTGTGAAATTCAGGGCTGTCACGAGGCGGGAGCAGCTGGCAATGTGTTAGGAAACTGATGCCATCCGACGCCTTCTTATTGAAGAGGGCCACGCCCTCTCGCACATTTTTCTTGTGGCGCTGGGCGTTTTTCAAATCAGCTGCTGAACGAGAGCTGTACTGCGGGCGCTGGGCAACAATGGGGCGCCTATACCTCTCAACAAGGCTATCAAGGCCTGTCAGTTGGGTCAATGGGTAATCCCCAACCTAAATGGTTAGAAAGTGGATGGAGTTGTTTTTACTTTGCACTGGCCTTGATGGAACTGGCTCAGAAGGAAGTGGATGACTTGGTCCATCCAAAGATTGGGTCGATATGTCCTGCCGTCCTGCATTCTGGTATGGCGGAGGCTGTTCTGAAACCAAACATGAGTAACGGTACTGAATAAAGGGCTACCTCCACTAGGAATCCAAGCAAGTCAGCTGCCAAGTCAGGTTGGTTTGGGGCGCAATCATAATTCACGTAGAGCTCGTTGAAAAAGGAAGAATGCGAATGAAGGAGTCCAAGAAGGAAGTCAGTGAACAAAAACGTTAGCCTCTCGTCGCGGTAGAGTTTATACGAGCCCGAGTTTGGAGAGGTAGACAGTTCAGTCAGTCGATGCATGACTTGTTGAATCCAAAGTAGTTGCTGCTGCTTAAGATGACTCTGGGAAGTGAAGAGCAGGACTTTGATCAGCTCCAAGGAGCGAGCAACAATGTTGAAGTCATTCTTTTCAAGGAGGATCCATAAGTATTGAGACAAGTTTCCAGTGATTAAAGGAATAAAGGCCTCAACTTCAAACAGTTCACTTCCCATATTCACGATTAGGTTGTGAAGAAGATGAAGTCCCAGTGGCTGGGTTTCAAATGCTTGCTTCTTGTACGGCTCGATCAGTGCAATGAAAGATTCGAGTAGACGACATAGAAGTTCTGTTTGGGTTGCTTTAAAGCTCCTGAATAGCTTAAGGATCATTTGGTTCAGAGTGACTTCTGCCTGATGGCGTGTAGCTTTGCCAATTCGAGACTGGCTGCAAACTGCCAGGGCTGAACGCAAAAGATTTTCAACTTGAAGCGAGGTCATGTGGATCAAGAAGTCGTTGCTGCAGATGACAGTATATATTGTTTGGATGAGATTCAGGAGCGCAAGCTCATCCGCTTCCGAATTCCCGGACAGAAACCGACAGTTGGAAAGTGCTTCGGATATTTTGTCAACTGCTCCAGCAAAATTTTTCATGTTTGGGCTGATGAGTCGCAATGAAGCAAACTCTTGAAGCGCAGAAAGTGAAGCACTCACCAAGGGCCCAGAGGATTTCCCCGAGTCCAACACTTCCTTAAACGGAACTAAAAGCCTTTCCACATCAAGCTCTTTCAAAACTACAGGAACAGCTGATCAGATACGAGGACAAAGCATATACAAGGTTACCATTGGTGGCTAATATTTCTTGCCGAAGTAAAGTGAGATTTTCTAAGGAATCACTCAACTAAAGAGATTAAATTATTTACGAGAAGATTTAAATAGAAAAATAAAGTTTCCTGCGTAAGTGAGATATTTAACACCAACATAAAGACATACCTGAATAGGTTTGATGGACTCAAACTGATCCCACTGCTCGAAATCAAACACCTGGGTGTTTATGAGTTCTCCAAGCTTACCAAAGTGGTTTGCCCGAGAAGAATAATATTCATGGCGGCTAGTTGCCGATTTTTTTTCATTGGTAAGCTGATTCGAGGATCCCTTGCCTTTTAAAGTAACCGCCTTGGTCTTAGCTGGCTTGCCAGGCTCAGCCGTTTTGGTCAAGGAATAAGCATCATGAAGAAACGTGTCCAACGCTTCTGGTACGCTGCTTGTTGTGGTTTGGTAATGGGGATTATTCAGCATTTTATCCATCAAGCAATTTATATGGTTTATAATGATGATTCTCCAATGAGGACAAGAAGTTAACTCAGAAGCTTCTGACCGCGCTCGCTGGCGTGTTTCGAAATTGCCAATGAGTGGCGCTTTACCTCCAACCATCTCGGGGGAAGTTAGGCCTGGTGTAGCAATTTCAGAAACATGAGCAACTGCCGAAACGACATCTGGAACTGCTGAAACCTTCTCTTCCGCCAGAGCCTCTTTACTTTCCATGGAATTAGAAGCCTCCCCAACATCTGAGAGGGCTTGACTCACTTCGCTCGTTCCATCCTCCCGTATTTCAAGATACGACTCATAGGAAGAAGCAATTGACGCCTCAACTTCAGTATCCATCACTAATAAAAGTTTACAGTCAGGATTAAAGGTTTATCCGATACAATATGTTCCAGACCTTCTCTTAAGCGTCTCTGCTTTAAGCTTATGACTACTACGAATGTGAAGCAATCTCGAGCTGCTCCATTCGTCTCCGTCACCACGTAGCACCCTTTCTTTGGAACTTCATGCATTTCGTCACACAATTTACCCGTTAATGATCCGACAATTTCCAGACAAACTAACATCCATAAATAACCATCCTGACTAATCTTTCAAAGTACTGAACCTATCAATAACCAAATAATAAACTATTGTAATAATGATTCCCCTTGATCCATACATAAGCTCCAACCTTGATAACCTTTTACAATCCCATTTAATTAAATAACTTCACTAATCCGTCAAGTCACTGATGCCAACAACCACTAGATGTCTCCCATTTAAACTATCCGACCAGATGGATTCAACTAAAGCACTATATGTATCCACAAGCAACATAAAGACTATCTGGAGGCAGGACGATACGGGGCACATAATATCCTATCGTCCAGCTTTAAACTTACCATAGCTTTCAAAGCTACAGCACTAGCCAAAACCAACTCAGATTTAAACAAATGAACTCATATCCAAACAACCCCAAGCATCAGCGTAAAGCATACCCCCCGATAACATAAATTTTGTGCAGTAATCGACAAACCGGCTCAACACAGCAACGGACACCCCAAACACCAAGCAAAAGTAATCCAGATACAGTACAAAACCACAAGTTCACAAAAAACCGGTACAGTTGTCCTTTGTGCCCACAAGTCTACTATATACATCGTTGGCCAGACCCACCCTGCCAACACTTAGCCAACCTTGAACCAAAAATGGAGCACAAAGGCAACTCAACCAGCAACCAAGATCACCCAGCCCATGGACAAAGCAAGCTGTACCCAATCAGGATACCTGGCTATCCAAGATAAGTTGCCCAATACAGAGCATAGTTCATAAAGATCCCCTTCAAGCGTCTAGATCCAGCGTAAAGCTGGAGAACCTTGCTGGCAATCAACTTACAGATCCCATAACGGGCCATGTAAGACAACAGTGAGAAACCAAGATATAAAAGTCTATACCCAGGCAGCTGGGTGATTATATTCAAATCAAATAGCCATAATCCAACAAAAGGCACACCAAACACCAGAGTGGTAGCTTGATTTGAAACTTCCTTCTACAGTAAACCAGAAGTAGGTAGTGGTGCTCCAGCTTCTGGGAGGTCACCAAAGCATGTCCTGGGTTGGGGTGGCATCCTGCAGGTGTACTCATCATATGAGAAGAACAAACATGAACAACCCAACAGCTCCAAAAGAGACTCACCATGCCCCCAACCATCATTGATAATTGATAGCTAGTGTCGTAAACCGCTATTAATGCTATTTTGATTTGGCCTTCAAATATTGATAGTTGCAAAGATTTGGCTGGTTTTGCCTTTGACTTTGGAAATTCTTTGCCTTCCGCAAATGGGTCTGGTTCAATATCCACACATTCCAGATTATTGTACCTGTCTGTGGTTGATCCTGGTATGACCTCATCCCAGCGTGACCCCCTCAGCCACTCTGTCTTCCTATTGAGTGATCACCGCCTCTTGTCAACTATTTAAAGTAAAATCATTACTCCTAATAAAGACAAGTTTATCCACATTTGTGTTGGCTTTTATAATCTTCAAGCTTTTCCTGTCCTTTTTGCCAAAAGGACTTTTACATCTTGTTTTCCAGGAAATTAAGGTATGCACCCTGAATTTTGCCCTGAAGGCTAACCTGGGGCTAGCTTCAAACCTAAAATCTTTTGTAATAAAGATTTCCCGCTGTGTCCTCCAGGATGTCATCCCCTGGAGCCAAACACAACAAAATGGTGCTCACTGCAGGGGCTGCAAGCCCCTCAGTTACCCTGTTCTCATGTGCATTCTCTGGTTCTTCTCCTTTGTTTTTGAAGTACCAGATCAACCTAAAGTTTCTAGTCCCCCTCTAGAAGAAGACATCACTGATGCTCCTGCAAATCCTATGGTATTGGTTCTGTCTCCTGGGCCCTTGTGGGCCCCCTTCCTGCTTTCTCTCTCAACTATGAGCAAGCATGTGCTGCCGCCCGCTCCTTTCTTCACTCTGGCACGGTAGCCATGCACTCTATCCCTGGCCTCTGTCCCGGGTACGCCTCCGAAGACCTGTACTCCTTCCTTTTGGACTTTGGTCTCCCCCCGCTTTGATGGAATCCATGGATACTATTAGTGTATTGGTCAACCAGTTCATCCAACCTGCCCTAGTCCACCATCAACTTGCTTTGGGATCCCAAAACCAACTTTTAGATGCTGTAGCCTCTGCCGTCTCAAATAACCACGCTCAAAATATGGCCTACCAAGAATGGTCACACAGTCTCTTTGCTTGTATTTCTGACAACCAGCGCAACTCGTTGGTGTTACAGAAGTATTTAACCGCCCCCCTGAACTCCCTTTGTTCCTTGCTCCCTGGATACATAAAGGATCAACTATGCAAATTAGATGAACATCAGGCGGCTTGGCGTGAGCAAATTGAGGCTTTTCTGCTAAACCATTGGCAGGACTTTGAGACTCTGGTTAGTGAACTCAATCAATTCAGAGAGCAGGTCAACTCGCAACTTGAATTGATAGGAGCTCATGTCAATACTTGGGGCCGCCACCTGCAGCATCAACATGGTCTAGATAAGGCTGCTCTAGGCAACACTCTATATCAGGTGCAAAATTATGTGGATGACAGGGTAGCCTCTATTGAGGTGACTCCTCCCGCTCCCCCTGTTGAGACCCCATCTGATTTCAAAACCAAAGTATGAGAGGCCATTGCCAAGCTCAAAGCTACCACTCAATGCCAAGCTTCTGTGCAGAACCCCTCTCCAGTTGAACCTATACCTGACCCTTGTATTGCCTCCCTCACTGATCAGGTGGCTACCTTACAAGGTGAAATTGAGTACTTAAGACAGCGCCTCTCTAATTCTGAAGATTTGTCATCTGAATCTGAAGATGAAGAAGAAGGTGAAGTTATTAATACTCCCGCTCATGAAAATCATGGTTGTTGCCCTGGTCTAAAAGTCAACCTCAGGTCAACTATGTGTGTGCTCTAGATCAACTTGCCAAAGTGACAAATGATGTAGCTGATCGGCAAGACGCATTGGAAAGAGATGTCCAAAACCTCTCCCGCTTTACAGAGACTCTAAATGAACAAGTCACCCCTTTGGTTGCTCAGACCACCTCCCTGGCTACCCGTGTCAATGGGATTGCTGGCACCTTGGCAGTACAACAAATCAAGATTGATGAATTTGGGACTGCTGCTGTCACTGCCCGAGACATTAGTGGGAAAAACAGCTCTACCTTGGACACTTTAGAGGAAAGCCTTTGACTCCTCTGGGCTAGACAACCTGCTGCTGAATCCGAGTTTGAGGGCAACCCTCATATTAATGTTCTCAACCCTGGTGAAAACAGCCAGTCCTTGTCCTCCTCTATCAACACAAACTATAAGCCAACCTTCAAACAGATATTTGATCCCAAAACCTCTACTATTGCTGCTTTTCTGACCATTTACAAAACTGCAATGCGTAGGGCTACCAATAAACTCAAGAAGGAACACATCCTTACCTGCCTCCATCCCACTTGCCAGAAAGTTGTGGTCCCCAAGCTCCCTTCTATTGTCGCTTGGGAGGATATGAAGCGCCTCCTTATTGAAGAGTTTGGAGGTGACCTCAGCTTGGAAGTCAAGAAAGATGCATTTATGAACATTGCTTTCAAATCCAAGGAAACCCTAACTGAGTTTGCAGATTGCTTCTACATTGAAGGCCAGCAGTTAATTACTAGTTGACAGTTAACTCCCCCAGAAGCCTATACGGCTTGTTCAAACGCTTTGAAGGTGAACCAGCTTCTATGTCTACACTTTAAGACACACAAGGCTTCACTCACTTCCATGAAGAGTATTAAGAAGCTCTTATAAGACATGCATTTGACACATGGAGGTACAGTGGTGCGTGAGAATAAAGCCAATAATGCTGGGACTACCTCTTGTACGTCATGCATTATGACTTTGGGTACTAGTGGGCAGGCTAAGAGACAAGGCTGCCATAACTGTGGCCATATTGGACACCACTTGCGCACTTGCACTAATTCCCAAGTGGAAGGTTGCAATCCCAAGGAACAGGCGGGAAAAGAGAGGTCAGCTTAGAAACAGTAACACTCTCTGCTGACCAATCTCCCCTGTCTCCACCTGATCCTCCTTCCAATGAGGAAGCTCCCTCCTCTTCTGGCCCCACTATCCTTCATCTATTTCACAATCTCTCCAGTGATTCAGAGCCTGAAGATTCTGATAGTGAAGACTCTGATAGTTAAGGCTATTCTGTCCTGGCTGTTCCGGAAACCATCCCTGTACCATACAAGCTTTGCTCTGGGAAGACTACCACCACTTCCCAAGTACCTACAAGTTAAGCTAAGTCCATGGTGGCTTGCCCTTACCTAGCCCAAGCCCACCAACCTCCTGTCTTGGTTGACTCTTCTGAGGAAGCAGCCGAGTTAGCTGAAGCTCTTTTCCACAATGTAACCATATCTCTCCCACTACAGACTGTGTATAAGAAAATTCCTGCATTACAGTGTATGCTGGTCAAATGGGAAAATGAGCTAGAGGCTGCGCAAGATGTGTTGGCAGTCTTGCCTCCCTTTGGGAAAGATACAACCCGCGTGGAAGTATCAATCCAAAAGGTCAAGATCAAGGCTATCTTGGACACAGGTTCTCCTGTCAACGTGGTGTCTTCCAAGCTAATAAATAAACTTAAGTTGGCCCCTGACCTCAACTATATGCAGCCGTATGGCACAGCTGGCATGGCCCAAACTCAAGCCATTGGTGCCTACTCTGCGCTACCCATGAGGTTTGGGAAACTCCTTATTGCTTCCCCCACTGTGGTCCTAGAAAACAGAAGCTATGACCTCTTGGTTGGTACTCAATTCCTCCGAGAATATAATGGGATTGTAAACTTACAAGATGGATATATTTCACTCTTGGGATATGAGGTTCCTTTGATTTTTGAGGAACCTCCGCGCCTTTCAGGAAAACGTCTAAAAACTTGTGTGCTTGAGTACCCTACGGGTATCTTCTCACTCAAGTATAGAACTCACTCCTCCAACATGTGTACCCCTCCTCCTTCATGCCCTGCAGAAGAAGAGGTATGTCACAGTAGGTTCCATAATGCCGGGTATTGTCCGTCCAAGTAAGAAGGCTCAGAAGGCCGGGAAACCTGTATCAAAATTGACCGAGATAACAGATTTAAACCAAAAGGTTGATTGAAAATGGGTCACGGCTGCTCCAGTCTGTCAGCTAAAACCAGCTCCCCCTTGCAAACTGACATTGATAAATTGACGTAATATGAGGGTTACCCAATATAAGCTTATTAATCAGCATGGTTGTCAGAAACTGGTCACACAAGGGTTCTTTGCAACCTGGACTAGATACTTACTTGAAGATGTCAAAGGAATAGGAGATCAAGACTCAGGTGGTATTGCTTAGTCAATTTTTCTGATATATATTGAATAATTTTCCCTGTTTCAACTCTAAGAGTTGAGCCCTCCTAAATTTACTCAATAAAAATCAATTATCCCAAGTTCTAATTTTAAATTTTAAAATGCATCCTGTGATCAGGTTGTTGCGGTATATCCCGTACAATCTGATTCTGAACAGAATCATTTCAGGAAGATGGGGCCCAGCATCTGGAACTTTGTTGTTGGCGCCGCCAAATTTTAATTTCATGCCAGCCAATTTTGTAGCTCCTCCCCCCATTCTGGAAAATGAAAATTGTGTCACTTCTCAATGTCCAGAATTCTACGCTGAGGATGCATTGATGCTTTCCCAGGTCATTTATCTTGGTTTACTCTGGTTAGGACTGATTGTTCTACTTAATCCTGGAGTTACAATTGGAAATATCACAAAGAAATATATGAAGTTGCGTTGGTGGTTAATCATCAATTCTATGTGGATTTGGGTGGTAATTCCCCATCATATAGAAACAGCTTCATATTATCCAGTGATTTCCATCACATTACTCAACTCTTCTACGTTTGAGTTTTTGGAAGCAGTTTGTCATGAATTTGTGTTTCTTTTCTCCTGCTCCGTCAAGATATCTGTGTTTACCATGTTTATTTGCATCAGTTCATTTCTGAGTTTTCAGTTTGGGCTTTTCTTTAATTTGTGGTTTCCATCTCCAGTTGCAGTTGTAGAGACTGGACCCTCTGTTTCCTATTTCTGTCGTGTCATGTCATTTTGGCGTCCGGATTATTTTCCTGTCCCACCCACTGATGAAATTTCGCGTGAAGTTTTGTCAGCATTATCATTTTATTCTGGCTCTAGCCTTAGTCACAAGTCCCAAGTTTACCATGTGATGACAAAGGTTTCTGAAGATGCCTGAGAATGGTTGTTGTCCGCAGTGGAGCACAATCCACGTGTTTTAACTGAGAGTGCATCTCTATACCCCTTGTTGAAAAATTTGTGTGTATCTATTGAGGAGCTCAAAGTATATCATAAACTGTACGCCTTCTGTCAGGGTACAACTCCGCTTTTGGTATTCCTTCCTCAGTTTCTTACCTACTGCTGTACAATAAATGTTCCTGAGATGAACAAACTCTCAGCGTTGTGGTTAGCAGTTGACCAGACTGCCCAGGATTTGGCGGTTTGGGATTCCCTGTTAACCACAACTGAGGCCCTGGTAAGCCAAATTCTTTCTCTGGTCTCAAATCTGTCTACTTTCAAACAAGGTACGTTGGTAATTGAGGATAAACCCGCTGCGCGCTCTTGGTTTTCTGGTCCTTGCTCCACGGTAGTTCCTTCCAACCAAAGCCAAGATTGTTCTCCCCTAGCTTGTCTCAGCTACAATTGGCAGTGGTGAACAAACCCGGTGATATAAAGGAGGCCCCTGTAGTGTCTGTTCCTGATAGTTCCTTGGCAATGCTTCAGCATATTGTACCTGCAAAATCTTCTGTTATTACGTCCAAAGAGTTACCCCTCATTCCCATTGATTGTGATAACCCTGTTCTTCCAGCTGCCGTCTAAGAAATGATTGAGTGTTACTTCCAGGAGCATCCTGCCTCCTTAGCTGCCGTCTGTACTGCTGATGAAAAACAAGACCCTGCCAAGATTGCTAAATTTGCTGCAAATAAATCCACTTCTGGTTACTTCTTGTTTTATGGTAGCATTGATAATGATCAGACTATCTATCAGCCAGACATCTTGTTGGATACAGGTGCTTCCAAAAATTTCATGAGCGTGGAGACTGCCGACTTGCTACAACTCAAGTACCACCTGGGAATGCTTGTTAGGGGTGGAAATTGTCAAATGTTTCCTTTTTCCAGCTGAAGAAGCCATTTACTTTTGTAGTTGCAGGTCAGTCTTTTACTGCAAGGTTTTCTGTTTGCCCTACCCTTATGTATCCTATCATTTTGGGAGTGAGTTAGTGGAGAGATCATAATGTATTGACCTTACTGGAGAAAAATGAGCTACAGGTGGAACACTCCTTGGGTATAACTATTTGTATTCCGCTGTTGGATATGTCTGAATTGGAGAAATCATCACAGACCATACAATTAGTTTTCCTGTCCCTGTCACCGTAAGTTCAAATTTACCAGCATGCTTGCAACCCTGGTCCGCGGCATTTGACGCCACCAGAGGCGAGGTCCTTCTCAAGCACACTCAGTTTGACTTTGACTTTAAGGTCACTGTTGATCTGATCAGAATTGTGTCTCCTATTTAACCTTTAACCTTGAAGGAAGATGCATATTTGGAAGAGTGGACTTGTGACATGTTGGCAAATGGCTACATTTTTAAGAAGGCTTTGTCAATCTGCTCTCTGCTATTATTTGTTCAGAAGTCTGATGGGTCCCTTTGTCCTTGTGTTGACTACAGGAATTTGAATAACATTATAATTCTGGATCCTTATCCTTTACCTCTTGAAGCACAGGTCTTGAGGTGTGTTGAGAAGGCCAAGGTATTCTTGAAGCTGGATCTGTTGAATGCTTTCAATCAAATTAGGATTGCAGAAGGAATGAAATAGTTAACAGCATTCAGAACTAAGAAGGGTATCTTCCAGTTTTTCATAATGCTTTTGGATTGAAGAATGCCCCGGCTTGCTTTCAGCGGTTAGTTGATTCAGTCCTGGGAGATCTCCTAGGTGTTTGTGCCATTGCATATATGGATGACATCTTGGTGTTTTCTCTGGATGAAGAGTCCCATAAGGCCCACTTGTTGGCAGTTGTAGAGCGCATTCTCCAAGCAACTTGATCATCAAAAGGAGTAAGTGTGAATTCTTTAAACGTAAGGTTACCTTTCTGGGTAATATTATCTTTGAGAATGGCCACACTATTGCCCCTGACAAGGAAGCTGTGGTCTGAGAGTATGCTACGCCTGTGACAGTATCCCAACTTTGTAGTTTCTTGGGTACATGTATGTTCTTGAAGAAATTCACCCCCTACTTGTCTGAGGTGGCCGCCCCTTTATATTTGGCTAGTGGAAAGACAACTTTAGTCTGGACACCTGAGTGTACAAGTGCCTTCTCAGCAGTCAAGGTTTTTTTGTTGTCCTCCCCAGTGTTAAGACATGTGGATCCTGAGCTTCCTTTTGTGGTTTCTACCAATGCATCTAAATACACTATGGCTGGTGTGCTGTTACAGACGGCTAGTGACAGGATTGAGAGACCTGTAGGGTATTTCTCCCGGAAGATAGAGGCTTGAGAACGCAACTACATGATTTACAACAAGGAATTGTTAGCTGTTGTAGAATTGTTAAAGCATTGGCATCACCAACTCATGTTGGCACGTCATCCATTTGTAGTAAGAACTGACCACAAAGCTCTTCTATATTATCAACAACCCAGGGTTTTTTTGGGTCACCAATCCAGATGGCATGGTGATCTGACAAGATACAAGTCCCACTAAAAGTTTATTAAGGGATCTGACAATCACTTGGCCAATGCTCTAATCAGGAATCCTTCCCATCTCCCAGATGCTAGTATGGACGCCGAGTTTAACACACATACTATGATTTAGACAGGGCTGTGGTACCTTTTGTATTGCCTCTGCCAGCTACGTTGGCCACCATGTCCTTAGCTGAGGGCGCAGACCTGGACTTGTATTCCAAAGTTAAGTTTCTGCAACCTTTGTCCAAAGGTTATGATAGGCTATTGGAGCTAGTATGTGCAAACACAGTAGGTCAGCCTCAGGGTTATCATAAGATTGGTCCAGTTCTATATCATCAAGGTTGCTTGTGGGTCCCCAAAGGCACTATTTGGGATGAAATCATGGAGGCTAATCATACCTGTTCAACGGCTGGTCATCCAGGAAAAAACAAAACAGTGGAGCTTATTTGCCGTCAGTTTTCCTGGAAAGGTTTGACTGTGCAGGTAGCCGCTTTTGTTTGAGATTGCCTGGTATGTGTTTGATTCAAGGCCAGTCAGAATAAGACTACTGGTTTACTGGTTCCACTTCAGCCTGCTGCAGGTCCCTGGACGTCTGTGTCAGTGGATTTCATCGGCAAGCTTCCCAATTCCAATGGGTTTAACACAATTATGGTGGTAGTTGATTGTTTCACAAAGATGGCACACTTTGTACCTTGCTCAACCACAATTACTTCAGTGGAAACCGCTAGGTTATTTGTGAACAGAATCTTCTCTCTACATGGCATCCCAATGGAGATTGTAAGTGACTGTGGTCCTCAATTTATTGCTCAGTTCTGGGAAGCTTTTACTGGAATCCTTGGTATCAAATTGTGCCACTCTTCTGCTTTCCACCCCCAATCCAATGGACAAATGGAGAGGGTAAACCAAAGTTTGGAGGTCTACCTACATTGCTACACCAATTCACAACAAGATGACTGGTGTAATAATCTACCCATGGCAGAGTTCACATATAATAACGCCCTGCACACGTCAACTCAAGTATCACCATTTTATGCCAATGTGGGTTACAATCCTTCTTCCAACATGGGTCCTTGTTTGGTTAGCAACATGGAAGCTGCAACTGATCAAGCCGCTGAATTGAAGAAGGTCCATCAGGAGCTCCAAGTTACTCTTGCCGCCGCAGTGACAACTTACAAGGAATACACAGATTGCAAGCGCTAGGAAGGTCCAACTTACAGGCCAGGTGATCTAGTCATGGTTGATTCTCACAATATGAAACTTAAGGTTCCCTATTGCAAATTAGGTCCCAAGCAAGTTGGTCCCTTCAAGGTAAAACGTCAGATTGGCCCCTCCGCCTATTGGCTGGATTTACCTCCTGCTTTCAAGATTTTCCACACCTTCCATGAATGTCTTCTTACTCCCTTCAAAGGAACAGAGACCCCCTCTTCCCAACCCATTCTTGTGGAAGGAGAACCTGAGTATGAGTTAAATTGTATTCTGGCTTCCTGCAAGAATCACCGCCGTTTGGAATATTTGATATCTTGGAAAGGTTATCCTGATTCTGAAAACTCTTGGGTCCCCCACTACAATTGTTCAAATTCCTCTGATCTGATCCACAAGTTCTACAAATGCAATCCCACTGCTATTAGTCACCCTGAACTTACCCTAGCTGTAATGAAACTCCCACCTGCCCATAAGAATTTCTCTTTATCCCATCTCCCAGATGGTGGTATTGTGCCCAGGTCTAAAGCAGAGGGTAATGTCACGGTAGGTTCCATAATGCTGGGTATTGTCCGTCCAAGTAAGAAGGCTCAGAAGGCCGGGAAACCTGTATCAAAATTGACCAAGTTAACGGATTTAAACCAAACAGTCAATTGAAAATGGGTCACAGCTGCTCCAGTCTGTCAGCTGAAACCAGCTTCCCCTTGCAGACAGATGTTGATAAATTGACGTAATATGAGGGTCACCCAATATAAGCTCATTAATCAGCATGGTCGTCAGAAACTGGTCACGCAAGGGTTCTTTGCAACCTGGATTAGATACTTACTTGAAGATGCTAAAGAAATAGGAGATCAAGACTCAGGTGGTATTGCTTAGTCAATTTTTCTGATATATATTGAATAATTTTCCCTGTTTCAACTCTAAGAGTTGAGTACTCCTAAATTTACTCAATAAAAATCAATTATCCCAAGTTCTAATTTTAAATTTTAAAAATGCATCCTGTGATTGGGTTGTTGCGGTATATCCTGTACAATCTGATTCTGAACAGAATCATTTCAGGAAGATGGGGCCCAGCATCTGGAACTTTGTTGTTGGCGCCGCCAAATGTTAATTTAATGCCAGCCAATTTTGTAGCTCCTCCCCCCATTCTGGAAAATGAAAATTGTGTCACTTCTCAATGCCCAGAATTCTACGCTGAGGATGCATTGATGCTTTCCCAGGTCATTTATCTTGGTTTACTCTGGTTAGGACTGATTGTTCTACTTAATCCTGGAGTTACAATTGGAAATTTTACAAAGAAATATTTGAAGCCGCTTGGTGGTTAATCATCAATTCTATGTGGATTTGGGTGGTAATTCCCCATCATTTAGAAACGGCTTCATATTATCCAGTGATTTCTGTCACAGGGTACCCCTGCTAGCGCCAGCTGCTATCACCATCCCCCCAGGCTCTCAAGTGGTGATTGACTCCCAGATTTCCTATGAGCTACCTGAAAAGTCCTTCTTGGAGCTTTACTCACCTGAATCCTTAAGTTGTACCAAGCCTTGCCTGTGTCCTGGGATTTTAGACCAAACCCACAAAAAGCCCATACAATTACTGCTTGCTAACCTGATAGCCCTGCCCATGCAAGTAACCAGAGGCCAGGTTGTAGGTCCTGGTTGTGTACTTGGAGCAGAACAAGTATCCTCCCTCTACCCCTTCAGAACTTTCAGTGATTTCAACCTACCTGAAGATGATCATCAAGTTCTCTCCTTGTTCACCGCTGCTGATTTCCCCCAACTGTCCCCTGTTCAACAAAAAGACGTTTTGGACCTGCTCAATCAGTTCAGTGACATCTTTGCCTCTGGACCTACGGACTAAGGCCTAGCCAAAGGAGTCATCCACCAGATTAATACTGGGGATGTGCCCCCTTTTTGTGCTAAACCATAGTGCCGTAGTAGGGTGGAAGATGCTCAAGTGTCAAAAGAACTCAAGAAACTTATAGACGCTGGGTTACTGGCTCCTTCCCAAAGTCCTTGGGCTTCCCTGTTACTGATTCTCAAGAAGAAAGATGGGGGACACCACATTGTAATGGACTATTGCCGCCTGAACTCTCTCACTAAGAAAGATTTGTATCCCTTGCCCAGAATTGACAATGCTTTCAGACGGCTGGGTGGTTCCAAGTTTTTCTCTGCCATGGATCTAGCTTTGGGGTACTGGCAGGTTGACTTATCTCCTGAAGATTGATAAAAGGCTGCGCTTATTAATTCAGAAGGCCTATTTGAACCCACTTGTATGCCCCAGGGACTATGCAATGCCCCTGCCACATTTCAACGGGCTATGGACTCCATCTTACGAGACCTAAAACTTTCTTGTGTCCTTGTGTACCTTGATGATATCACTGTATTCAGTGCTACCTTTAATGACCACTTGGAGCATCTCAAGGCTGTCTGTATCAAGATTTGTGAGGCTGGCTTGAAACTCAAAACCTCCAAGTGCTCCTTCTTCAAGGAACGTCTTGAGTTCCTAGGACATGAAGTCACTCAGACTTGAATCTGCCCCATGAATAACAAGGTGGAAGCCATTGACAAGATTCTACCTCCCACAAATCTTTGAGAGGTTTAAGTATTCCTTGGTATGATGGGCTACTACCAACAATTCATACCTGACTTTGCTGAACTGAGAAAACCCCTTGTCCAATTGCTTTGCAATGTCCCCTTTGAATGGACTCACAGCCAACAACAAGCATTCAAAGAACTGAAGGCCAAGCTCAAGGAGGCTCCTATCTTAGTCTATACTGATTATGATAAAGAGTTCATCTTGTATACTGATGCTAAAGGAGTAGCTGTGGGTGCTATCCTTGCCCAACTTGACAATGAAGGAGTAGATCAACCTGTAGCATACTCATCAAGGGTCCTTAATAAGCACAAAAAGAACTACAGTGTCACCGAGAAGGAATGTCTGACGGTGCTACATGCGGTAAAGCAGTTTTGGCATTACATCTATGGAACCTACTTCACGGTAGTCACCAATCACTCCTCCCTCAAATGGTTACAACAGCTAAAGGAACCTGAAGGTCGGCTAGCATGTTGGGCTCTACGCCTACAAGGGTATGATTTCACTGTGATACATTGTCCTGGGGCCCAACATCAGAATGCTGATGGCCTGTCAAGGATGCCAATCCTGGCCATCCACCCCGCTGATGCTGATCAACTATATGAGCTAATAGGATATCCTGACTCTTGGACCACTGAGCCCAAAGGCATCCACTTGGCTATACAGACCCTATCCAAGGACACTATAATTTGTGATAGACAACTCTTCAAAAAGGTTAACAATGCCTACCTACCCTGCGTTTGCCCTAGCATGAGGATAGCCATCATCCTCCAAGCTCACATTGACATTGGCCATGAAGGCATAGCCAAGACTCATGACTAGTTGTGCAAAAACTTCTACTGGGAAAATATGCGCCTCTTAATCCCTGATGTCCTTGCCTCCTGCCATTCCATCAACTCCAACGTCCTCGTCTCTCCCAATACCAGTTCCAACTCATCCCTCCAAAGCATGCCTTCCACACAGTGAGTATTGATGCTGTTGGGCCTTTCCCCCGGTCTAGGTTGGGATGTTGGTTTATTTTGGTTTCTATAGACCACTTTAGCCAATGGGTTGAAGCCAGAGGAACAAAAGATATAACAGCTAGGACCACAGCTACTTTCTTGCTGCAATACATTTTCTATTGACATGGCTGCCCTCAAGTCCTGCTCTCAGATAATGGCACCAATTTTAATGCTTGCCTCATCACCTCTATTGTCAAAGCTATGGGGACTCACCAGTCATTCTCTGCGCCATATAATCCCTCCACCAATGGAACTTTCAAGCAAGCAAACTCCACCCTGGTATCCATCATGAGAAAACTCACGCTCTCTGATGCCGCCAATTGGGACATGTTCCTCCCTGCTGCCCTCTTTGCCTACCGCCTTAGTAGACACCAGGTAACTGGTCAATCCCCTTTTGCCATGCTTTATGGACAAGAGGCCACTACCCCCTCAATCTTGGGACCTTCTTTGATCAAGTTTGATACATCTGCAAATCCTGAGACCCATGTGAAAGACCTAACCAACTGTATCATTGACATCCAGGCAACCGCCTATTCCACTGCTTATAAGATTAAGGCTTTAGAGCTCCCTCCATCCAATGCTGCTAGAGCCCCCCTCCCTGAATACCAAGTAGGTGATCTAGTTTTCTACTACCAGAATTGTACAGGTGGTAGAGCTCATAAGCTGGATTCCCTATGGGTTGGGCCCTGTGAGGTCACCTTCAAGAAGGGCATTGAGTACACTGTGAAGCTACTATCTTCTGGCTGTCCCTTTGCCTGTGTTCACTCCAAATTCCTTCGCAAGTATCATCTCCCTGCGTTCAATCTTGAGGGGGGAGATGTTGTAAATTGCGCTATTAATGCTATTTCAATTTGGCCTTTGAATATTGATAGTTGTAAAGATTTGAATGGTTTTGCCTTTGAGTTTGTAAATTCCTTGCCTTCCACAAATGGGTCTGGTTCAATATCCACCCATTCCAGATTATTTTACCTGTCTGTGGTTGATCCTGGTATGACCTCATCCCAGCGTGACCCCCTCAGCCACTCTGTCTTCCTATTGAGTGATCACCGCCTCTTGTCAACTATTTAAAGTAGAATCATTACTCCTAATAAAGACAAGTTTATCCACATTTGTGTTGGCTTTTATAATCTTCAAGCTTTTCCTGTCCTTTCTGCCAAAAGGACTTTTACATCTTGTTTTCCAGGAAATTAAGGTACATGCCCTTAATTTTGCCCTGAAGGCTAACCCAAGGCTATCTTTGAACCTCAAATCTTTTGTAATAAAGATTTCCCGCTGTGTCCTCCAGGATGTTGTCCCCAAGAGCCAAACATGACAGCTAGAAGAAATTTATTTCACAGCAATGCCTGGTCTACAAAAGCAGTTCCATCATCTAGGAGTCACTTGCAAAATAACTTTTGGTACATTTATACCCCAAATCTCACAGTTATCTGTACTCTTTCTTTAAGGTCTTGCCCAATAAGGTATAAGATTATGGACTAAACCCTGTACAGTGTTAGGGTTCAAGTTTAATAAATACAAAAAGGTAGGACCAGTTTACAAAAGAACATTTATTACCCCTGCCCAAAGCTTATCATTATTGACCAAAGGGGTCCCAGAGTTTACAGATCCTAGGCAGAGAATATATAATAAAGGGTTAAATAGTGGTTTAGTGGTAACCAAAGGTATGTCAATATCCAGGTATTCTCCAGAAGAACGTCTAAGTGCAAATAAGGCAAGACCTTCCTTTATGGGAAGAGAAGGGGGCAGCAAACCAGAGGTGTGCTTCCCAATCAACTCCTCTTTAATTTTAACCCAGATATTCCCTTTACACATCAAACGGGAAACCTGGCTGACAAAAAATACAAGAACTGAACGGTAAAGAATTCCTAAATAGCTATAAACAGATCTAGAAGGGTGTGGAATAGAAGTGTAAGGTTGAAAAGTGTGGAAGAGAAGATCCTGTATAATCTGATTGATAGGCCAACCCACCTAGAATTTCAGCTTAAAGCCTACTCTTTAAAGGGAGTCTTTATTTATTGCAAAGGAAGGGTGGTTGTTAGAACTGGATTGTTGGGGCAATAAGCCTTGTAACCCTTAGCAGAGTTCCAATAATAAAGGGGGGAGACAAAGCAGAGGAGCTTCAATAGATACCCAAAGATCTTCAAAAACAGTAGGGGGAGGAGCTAGTTACACAAGCAGGTAAGAAAATAAACTAACCTGTTTTACAGTGCTGTAACTGTGCTGTATTAGCAGAGTTATGAGGGCAAATGTTTAGAAGCTAGATAATAATCTTTATTAAGATATCTGATGCTGTATAGTTTGGGTGGATTGTTATAAAAGAAGCATGGTTGTGTTACAATATCTTTGATTACTCCCTATTGGAAAAGTAGTTCTCTTAGTGACTCTCCAAATGATTTCCCAACTAATCACTAAGTTGGTGGCACTCTTATCAACTCCCCATCTAATACAGAAATCAAACCTTTTGGACCCCAAGAGAAACAATTACTTGAATAAGCCTCATGACTATCATGACGTACATGGACAGTATGTGACTTCTCATTATACTATATAATACTCTAAACTCATTTTAATAAAGTGTCATTCTCTTCTTAATTTCCCCCTTTATTTTGTCTTGTATTGTCAGGAATATTCCTGACAACAACCTTTTAAAAGACAATATTTTGTGCACAATTGGTCTTAAAAGTCAAGACAAAAAATTGCAGTAGTTCCCCCTTATTGGGAAAACTGCCACAAAACAACAAGTTTTTGAAAAAGAATGTAAAAATTTGAAAATTTGGCTTTTATACCCCGGCTGCCAGCCACCCACTCAGCCAGCTGGCAGAAGACAGCGCACCCCCACAGCAGGACTGTTCACCCCTGCCAGATGGGGAAACTTCCAAATTGGGAAACCAAAAAAGGCAATTTCCACAACCCCAAATTTAGGGGAAAGTTCTGCCCAAATTTGGAATCTATTAAATTTAGATGGGGCTGACAGGCTGCCCTGCAAAGTCACCAATGTAGTAATTGCAGAAGGGGAATTTGGGTGCATGACAGTGCTTGAAGAGACACCAAACCAATGCAAGTCAGATATTAACAATTCATTGCTTGCAAATCCCCTCCAATCCCACTCCCAAAAGGGAATTCCAGACAGCACCAAGTGTTTGGGGTTCCCTGTTCAATGTTTTTCATTATTTATGCCCCATCAAGGCTGATACTATATAATAAAGCTCAATCACTTGATGATAGTTTGTGCTATTATTGAGCAAATTACCCCTCAATTTTTATCACATAAATCAACCAAGACTTTTATCCTTCAGAAAGTTAAAGACACTAAGCTTTGTCTGTCCTTCCCCAGGCTAGAGGATGAACCACCTTATTTTCTTGGATATTCTTACAGCCTGCCTCTGGATTGGGGGCCACCAACACTATCAACTGCATGGACCATTAAATAACCCAACTGGTGAGTAATTTTACAAGGAGCCAGCACAACTCAACTCCTCTGATCAGTATTGTCAGGATACTCCTGACAACACTGTAGCTCAGAATAATATTTTGTGTACAATTAATTGTAAAAAGCAGAATAAAAAATGGCAGCAGTTCCCCCTTATTGGGGAAACTGCCGTGGGAAGCCAAGGCAAGAAAATAAAAATAAAAAATAAAGTTTTTAATTCAGACGGGTTTTATACCCCGTCCGCAGGCCGCACGCCTGCCAGCCCCTGCCCGCCCACCCACCACCACTAGCCAGTCCCCCACCCATTCCACCAAATGGGGAAATTTCCAAAAGGGGAAACCCAAAAAGGCAGTTTCCCCAGACCCAAATGGAAGGGGAACTGCTGCCTAAATTTGGAATCTACCAAATTTGGAGGGGGTTGACAAGCAGCCCAGCATTACAATTAATGCATCAACTGCAAAGGTTGAATTGAAATGCATAAATGTGCCTGAAGATGCTCCAATTCCATGCAATGCCAAGGATAACAATTCATTGCCTGCCAAGCCACTCCCATCCCAATCCCAAATGGGAATCCCAGACAACACCAAGGGTTTGGGGTTCCCTATCCAATGCTTTGTACTATTCATGCCCCACTAAGGATGATAGTATATAATAAATCTCAATCACTTGATGGTAGTTTGTGCTATCATTGAGTGAAATTACCCCTCAATAGTATCACATAAATCAAAACCAGAACTTTTACTCTACAGAAAGTTAAGACACTAAGCTTTGTCTGCCCTTTCCCAGGACCAGAAGATGAACCACTTGATCTTCTCATCTGTCCTCACAGCTTGCCTTGGGATTGGGGGCCATCAATACACCCACCAGCATGGGCCATACAATAAACCACCCAACAAGTACTTCTATAAGGAGCCTGCGCAGCTAAACTCCTCCAAGACGTACTCCTGGCCCACACTGGTGTCGCCCCGCTCCACCCAGCACGTAGCAATATACACCTTCATATTCTATGTGCTTATGTACTTTTCCAGTAATTTCAGAAGATTTAACGTACACACCAAGGTCTTTAGATGGATGATGACGGTCTACCCCATTGTGACGGCGCTCACAGGGTTCCAAGTTGTCAACTTGGTACCCTAACTTGCTAAAATACTCCCTCATTTTCTGGGGCTTTACAGTATTCCTAGCCCACACTGGTTTTCCCCCACTCCACTCAGTCTGTAGCTATATATACCCTAGTATACTACATACTCACATATTTTGCTGGTAATTTCTGATGTTATAACCTACACACAAAGGTCTTTTAATGGATGATGATGGTCTATCCCATTGTGACTGCGCTCACTGGGTTCCAAGTGGCTAACTTGGTACCCTACTTAGGTAAAATACTCCCCCAATTGTTGGGTCTTTACGTGTATACTTCCCAGAAGTGTATACTCAACTGTGATAGCACAGGTAGATTATCCAGACCTACACAACTTAAAGAAAAAATTCCCCAAAGAAAAAAACTCACCAGATGGAACTCTTCACTGACTGTAGAAGATAAAAAAGGACCAGGCACCCCTACAGAGTACTTTTTCCAACAATATCCTTATACCCAACAAGAAGTACAACTTTCTCAGCATCAAAGGAGTCCTGAACCCACCCTGATCCCTGATATTCCTGAAATACCCAGAATTGCATTCCAGCATCTCTGCTCAGCAGAAATTGGGATGTCCTCTGGGCTATACCAAGGAAATGCCAACCTCTGGATTCAACACACAAAAACAAGTTCACACAGGTAATTTATCCCCAAAAGACTCTGGGCAAGTGAAATTGACTTACCAGTTACCCCGGCTGCTTTTCAGGAATCCAGGCATAGATAGAGGCACTGGGTGGCCCAGGTGGAGGAACTGCTGGGACAGAGGGTAATACCCACCATATGATGGGTGCAAACTTGATAATGTAAGATAAGGACTGCCTGAGCAAGAGCCAGAGTATGGCACCAATGAATCTATCAAGCCTGTTAGAGTAATGTAGAGTACTCCAAACAGCTGGGTAGACGTGAGGTTGGCAGGGGTTGCAGGTTTTAAGGGGCGGTTGGATCAAGGGGTTAGCAGTGTAGTTATCAGGACTAGGTAAGCAGGTAGGTAATTGTACTTATCACAGAACAATCTGGCAGCCTGACATACCACTTTTCTTCACAACCAATAGTTTTGGTTACTATATTTCTTTCCAGGGGGTTGGCAAGAAGTATGTTCTTCAGGTTAAACTTAGATTAGGCAGGGTTTGGAGAATATTTGATGAAATGCATGGGTCCAAAGGGTGCTCCAGGGGGCGGTATAACACAGATAGTGGGGCTGTGGGATAGTTGCTAGGAAGAGTGAGCGCCTTGATGTCTACTTGACTAGAGTGGAGATAAACCATTATTAAAATTAAGTAGGATAGGATTTGCTGGAACCAAAGGTTCATAAATCTTTATTATCAAAAATAATGATATGGTCATTGTGGGGTTCCTGGTCACTAGTCCCCAAAGTGTGTCCTGGGTTGTAGCCAGGGACCGGCTTGGAGGAGTTGTCATTCCCCAACAGTGGTGAATGGTTGGTGAGGAGCTTATACTTGGCTTGCATAAGGGCAAACTCCTCCAGTACCTTCCCAATTACTAAGCAAGTGTCTCCTCCATACACTTGTACTTCAGCAGGCGCCAGCCCTTCTGTAGGCTAATACCAATCCTGTAATAGTCTTGCAAACTCTCCCCCAATAAACTCTCTTCCTCTATTTGTTATTTCCAAATGCTTTTTCACCTTCTCCCACTCCTCCTGGGCAGATTTACTAGAGGCTAACTTTCTGCACCCTAGGCAATAGGATTCCTCATCCCCTGTACTAGGATAGAAAATATGGGGTAATTGACTCATGAGACTTATATTCTCTCTTTACACGGGAAAATTGGATAAGGGTTGTAATAGGCGCTTTATTCACAGTCAGAAGGAAGATTACCTTAGAAACCTTCTGATATACAGCCTTGGGATAGGGAATAATAAGGGGTTTGTTCCAATACTTGGAGTCCTTCAACAATCTCTTGGACTCCTTGTACTTGGTCTTAGGCTCCTGCACTTTAGTCATGGGCTCCTGTGTTCTAATCCTGGGCTCCTGAGGTCTGTTCCAGCTGTGGTTTCCTATTCTTGGTCTTAAGTTCCTTCTGCAGCTTCTGTGGCCTTTGTAATCCACTTGATCCTGTCCCTGAAGAGTCTCAGATAGCTCTCCCTTTTATAGCCCCTTGTTTCAGACCAAAAACCTCTCTTAGAACTCTGGTTATTCAAAGCTTAAACTATCCTGTTTTTCTTCTCCTATAATATATTAAACTTTTAAACTTACTTCAGCCAATGAAACCCCTGAATTTTCTGCTTCTGCTCCTCATTTTTTAGGCTTTAACTCTTAAGTTAAAGCCCTCAAAACACTGATCAAATAAACTTTGGCTTGCAGCCAATCATACGCCTCAATTCTACAGTTTTGCAAACAGGTTTCCCTGGATGACCTGTCCTTGACCCTGGTTTGAACCTGAGGCTGTCTTGCTCTGGGTAAACAACTGCTCTGCGTTTTGAACGGTTTTGCTGTAATTCCCATCACATTTCCCCGCAAATCTCAAGCGCATCAACATATGTTTTACTTAGGCAAATTTTGACCCTTTGATTTTTCAACGTTTCTCTGTGTTTCTCTCAATGTTTTGCAACTTTAAACCTGCCTGCTGCTTGTCCTTTTGTCTTTCCTAGTTGTTCTCAGCAAAATTTGCCCTTTTGCCCTTACAGTTTCTCTGTTCTTCTTCCAGCTTCTTTCTGGCCTATTTCTTCTTCAATTATTCTTTTTGAAATAACATATAGTTCTAACAAACTATATGTTATTTTTCCTTCTCTTTTTTTCATTAAATGATTTTCAATCCTTTTTTAATTATAATCAGGCAGTATTTAATTATTTTTTAACTGCTTCTTTTTATCCAAATTTCCTCTCAAAAGTCACTAAAACCAGCTCTTCCAGCCTCTGCATCCAGTCCAGCTAGTTCACCCTCTCAGCTCTTCAGTTCTTCAGCACCAACTTCTGGTCCTTTGGCCATCCTGCTCTATGATCATCTAGTCCTGCATCATAATCTTCTTGTTCCTCAACTTATCCTTAACCAGTTCCTCAACAAATCCTTACTAGGAACCTTCTTTGTTCCTTCTACACACTGAACCATATTGGTTCATTCCATTCAATATGAATTAACAGTCCATCAACTAGCCTTCTCTGTGACCAAACAGTCCCTCTTGCTAGTTTTCTCTGTTAATTCCATGAATCACCTCGGTTCTTTATCTCAGCCCCCATTACCAGAGCTTGTAGACCCAGGCATGAATCTACATTGAACTGGTGTTTGACTGGGCCCTCGCAAGTGGCAGTCCACTTAGGCCATTCAACCATAGATTAATGCTGATGTGTTGCCTTTACTCACCCAGGTGATTAAGTCTGGGCTTTCAGTTGCAGAGTAATCAGCTCCACTTCCCAGAAGCCTGATCACACCAAGTTCTGCAGCTTGCTTCCCCAAGAAAGCCGCCTTGGTGACACCTCTGAGCAAATATACACCCTCCAATGCTCACCTTGGGTTTCCCCAAAGCTCTCATAGGGGCATAAACAAGGACACCCTACCATTCTTTTAGGTAGGGTGCTTGCTCACAGACCTCCTGTAAGCATATTAGGGTACATAGAGCCCTTAGAGCTCTTCCCCTCCCTGGCAGCCCGTGTTACCCGCCAGGGGTCCAAAACCTACTCCCCCCAGACAGACAAAGTTCCCTGCTCGCTATTTTAGAATTCACCCTCCCGCAGCCACAATTCCCTGCTAGGTGAAACACTATAGCCCAAAGCAGCCAATATCTTCTTCTGGGTGGAGGCAACATCTGCCCCTGGTAGTCCTATGTTACCTACCAGGCAGGCCTTACTTACCCTAGTAGACCATGTTACCTACTAGGCTCACCCTACTTACCCCTAGCAGCCCTATGTTCCCTACTAGTTTACAGCATCACCAGCTAACTACACATTGTCACTCTTCAGCATATTGTCTTTATTTGAAGCCAAATCACCCCCTTGCCTGCAAAACAGCACACATGTGGATCACCACAGTCATCCCCATACCGCCAGGATTTTTATACCATATAATTTTGCTTCTTAAATTTTTGCAGACTTCAAGTCCGCAGGCAATTTGCTGTCAGAGTGTGGGCATTAGGGAAAGGCTTCAAGGGCAGCAGATTCTGGTTTGGACAGCTCTGGTTTACATAAGTGGTGATTGTTTGTTCCACTGCTTCTTTTCTCTACATTACCTGAAAATATCAATTGTGTTGCTAAATCTGGACAGGGGACTGGCAGCAGCTGGTGCTCATTGGTGGGGCCAATATCAGGTCTTGTCTTAATCTTTTTTTGACAAGCCACAACCTCTGTGTAGGTCTGGGCTCTGAGCGGCACACAATTGGCGGAAATCTGGTTGCCATTTGGAGAATCTCCTTTATTAAGATGGCAGATTGTGGAGTAATTCACTAACACAAGTCTGTGACCCAGAAGGTTGGTAGATTTTTGTTCCTCCTGGTTGGTGAAAGGCGTCTCCTGAGGGACAGGGATTGATTACTGGGCTTTTAATACTATTATTACATTGTCTTTCTTGAAACCACACCCATTTTGTGATCAACTGGTTTGAGAAACATTCTATAAATAGCAAAGATTGGGACATGTTCAAAAAGCCTTCTTGGAAAAGTTTTACATAAAAGACTCTGATATTGTGATCATGACATAACTAAGAGCCTTTAAAATTACAGAAACTATTGATGAATACATTTTAGTGTATGAAGACACACATGACTGAGCTCCTGACACTATAAACTTTGATGAAGCTGGATTATGCCTGGATTTCTATGATAGTCTCCCCACACACATCATAAGCCAGTTTTATATGAGCTGCTGTAAGAACCTCCAGTATTTTTCTTAGAGGGAAAGTGAGCTTCTCATAAATCTGATAATACACACATAATCAACAAACAAAAAGGAAGGTCAATAACAAAGAAGGACACTGTCCCCAACAAGCAAACCAATCACACCAATAACCCTCATTATTGAGGCAGAAATCACACAACCCAGGTAAGACAGATGAACACTGATAATGCACCCAAGGAGGGAAAAGCTCAGTAGAGTACTTAGCCAAGCAGTCTTCCCCCAATATGCAAGACTCATACAGGGACCAAGATGTGGACTCAATTACCATGATCCAAATACCCTCCAGCAATTTTATACTGTTTGTTGCTTAACCTGGAAATAAACTACTTGCTTATACTTTATGCTTTTGCAGATATTAAGGAACAGCACTATTTGATACTGGAGTGGACTAGTCCCTTGTTGACAAGAAATTTGACAATCTCATGAACCTACTCACAGTTAAGAGTAACCTCAAAAAAATATCATGGCAGAAAATAGAAGCACCCCAGTCTCTAAAGAGGAAGAACTTTTCCAGGCACAAATTGGGGGTTTGCAAACCATCCTTAGTGACCCCATCATTCCAATACCCAAGTATGATGTAGTACTTTATCTGGACTGGATGAGAGAGACCAAACCTCATATTGGCTGGGATAGCGCTACCCTCACCATACAGCAAGGAGAGGTACATCATTATGTCTACCCAACCCATCTTGACACAACATGAGACACCATGTGTTTGTGAAAATCATGGAAACAGAAGAAGAAAATAACTCTAGCAAAATCAATTGGAACACATGCATGTATGAGATTATCCACTTTAAAAGTGTAGATACCTCACTTGAGCAAGACTCAATCTGACAACAGCTAATCCAAAAGATTCCCTTCCATTTTCCAAGAAAAGTTATCAGGACTACCTAATTACTGGGGCATCTAGCATGAAATTGATCTCATGGAAAGCATGCCAAAAGCACTTCTTATCTACTGCCTAACACCACAAGAAGAAAATGTGCTGAAGGCCTATCTAGATGAAGTCCTTGAAAAAGAACTTATAAGACCCTCTAAATCACCTTTTGGTGTGGCTGTCTTTTTTGTAGCAAAAAAAGATGGAGGACTCTGCATCGTCACAGACTAAAGGGCGCTCAAAGAGGTCACAATTAAGAACAGGTATTCTCTGCCCCTAATTGACAATCTCTTTGAAGCCTTGGGCGATCACAGCTCTTCACAAAAATTGACTTAACATCAGGATACCATTGAATTCATATCAAACTGGAAGACATCCCCAAAACAGTATTACCAACTAAATATGGCTCATTTAAATGTGTGGTCCTCAAATTGGGTATGACAAACGCCCCAATCACCTTTGTAACCTTTATGAATGAAGTATTTAAAGAACATATTGGGAAAAGGGCTATAGTCTACCTTGACAACATAATCATTTACAGTCTCAACAAGGAGCAGAATTGAGAAGATGTTTTCATGGTGCTTAATACACTCAAAGATAACAAGCACGTATCCAAACTGTCCAAATGCAAGTTCTTTTCAACTGAACTCCTATTCCTAGGCCGCATTATTGTCAGAGATGGGATAAAACCAAATCCAGATAAGGTAAGAGCCATTACGGACATTCTAGCACCACCCAGAAAGAGTGAACTTTGAACGTTCTTGAGAATAGTTACATATGTCAGAAAGTTCATCCCCAACTAGGGAGCATTAACTGCTCCCTTGTCTGCAATCACTGGCAAAACAGCCAAATTTGTGTGGACACTGTTAAGAGAGCAGCACTTCTGATAGTAAAGAAACAAATGTCACCACCCCCATCTGGCAGTATCCCAACTGTGAAGGAACCTATGAGTTTGAAACTGATGCCTACAACTACACAATAGGAGGAGTACTTAGGATTCCAACAGCAGAATTTTTTTATCCCTGTGGCATATGAATCAAGAAAGCTGTCCAAAGATGAAAAAAGATACTCAATAAATAATAGGTAACTGGTGATCATTGTTCACTGATTAATGAAGTGACAATGCTATCTGAAAGGTGTACATATATTCAAAGTACTAACAAATTACAAGTCATGGTATTCTTTAAGACTCAACAGCACCTATCTAGACAATAATATTAATGAATGAGCCTCATACAAAGGCATCCAATGATAATTGTGTATAAACCAGGCAATTAAATGCTTACCACAGATGCCCTGTCAAGGCTATACCATAAAATTCTACCCTGAACTGATGGAGACCCCAATTAGCCCATGTTAATAATGGGAATTCTCCAAGAGAGGTTCCCACCTGGTACACCAATAGACATCCAAGAGAAAGCCTCAAGAACAAACATATGTTCAAAAACATATATGGTACTCTACACCACATATTATCAAGTGGCAATAATGTACCCTATGTGCTGTCAATGCAAAAGATTGGCACAATTATTTTCTACCACAGAGATCTGGGCACATCTGTAGTAGGAAATTGCATTAATACCTCAAGACACACCACTGATGGCTAATATACTGGACAACATCAGAGAAGTTCTTGAGCAATGCAAAGTATGTGAAAAGTACGCCCGCTCCAAGGCACCCCCAAGCCAGTAATGCCAGTTTCAGTTACACAATTTTTCAAGTTGTGGGCATTAGACATTGTGAGACCCATTCCTGTAGACAAAAAAGGCAAAAAAGTGCAGTATAACATCCATCAACTATGCAGAAAGATGGCATGTAGCACAAGCTACAAAAGAACACAAAGGTAATGATGTAAGACAATTTATTGGCAAATAGATCATAGCTAAGTTTGTGAAACCTGAAATCCTAATCATAGATGGAGAAAATTAGCTTAAGGCTATTAACACCAACATCTACCTTACTAAAAATGGAATAAAGTATACATTTTCCAGCCCTTATTACCCACAAGAAAATGGGAGAGTTAAAAATCTGAACAGTTCCCTTGTAGAGGCGCTCAGTAAACTGTCTGCCAACAGCCCACAACTTTGGGCTAACATGCTTTCAACAACAGTAATGATGTTCCAAACACAATTCAATTACAATACAGACAAAAGCACGTATGAACAGCAACCTCCAGAATTAACTCATACAGCATGGAAAATTCTCCATGTCAACAATCCTTAAAAATATTTTCTTATTTTCAATATTAAAGAATACTTTTCTGGATTAAATAATTGATACTGATAATAAAAGCAATGTTTGATTTTTATTTTGAGCTTTTAATTGAAATTATAAGAGATAAAGCAATTTTTTGAAATTGTTGACCTGGAGAATTTTCCATGCTGTATGAGTTAATTCTGGAGTTTGCTGTATGAACTTTTTTACAAGCACAAGCCCGCCATTTTCAGTACTAAGTTAGGACCTAGATTATCCTTATCTAAGAAAATACCAGCCAATAACAACCCTGATGTACAACATACCAGAAAGAACCAAGAGACTAAAGAAAATGAAATAGTTTAGAGAGAAGCAGTCCTCATCCAACAGGAACAAATCCAAGTCAGAATCAAGATTTATGTTGAATTGCGCCTTATTATTTAACATAATAAAGAACTCAGGCAATAGTCTTAAATACCAAATACTTGTAGTTCTGGGTTTAAGCCTGTTTGATCTGGGTATGTTTAATAGAGATCTTCCTATAAAATGAAAGATGAGCGCCAAAGATTCAGTTTCAAAATAAATGGGCAAAAATGAACTTATTTTATTGAAGGAAAGTGCATTCAAATTCATACCCAAAGGTTAAATCCTAATAGCCTAAGTGCAGGTAACCCAAGTGAAAAGAGGCAGGTAAGGATCCAGAAGGTTCAGTTATTGATGTCAACCCATATTTTAGTAAAGAGAACTCAGAAAGTTGAAAGAAAAAGCCAAGGCTTTTGCATGAGTCATTCTTCAAACCACCATTCACTAGGTCAATTGTAACTCCTAGTGAATTCAAATTCACGGCAATTTGGATTGTTAACTACAATTTACACAAATCGGAACCAGGGATAAGAGGACCAGGAATTTTTCATGGGAGTCAAACCTAGCAGCACCTATCACATCAAAAAAATTGGCGCACATACTAAGTTAAAATTCATGCATCATGATTGACTCTGCCTATGCACGGCAAGAACAGTACAACATAACTTACAACTACTTATCCCTAATGCAAAACTGGATCAATACCAAGCTCAAATCCCCAACAATCTCAAGAAAATTCCTAAGGTTCCACCTTCCAGCACCCTAGGGTGAGATGTCGCAACATCTACTATTACTCTCTCTCAAGGAAGTAATTCCCCAAGCAATTCCCCAATTAATAATTAAGTCGGTGGCACTCTTATTAATTGCTTATCCATTACAGGGATCAAACCTTTTGGGTCCCAAATGGAACGTTACTAGGACAATCCTCATGACTGTCGTTAAGTACATGGACAACATGTGGCTTCTCAGGATACTATATAACCCTCTAAATTTATATCAATAAATTACCATTCTCTTCTTAATCTTCCCCTTTATTTTGTTTATTATACTTCTCAGAAGTATATATTTGACAATATTTTGGTAGAATTATAGTGTTTTTATTATGAAAATATCCAAGTCCTCATGTCAATGTGTTATAAGTGGCAGGTTTTTGATATCTTTAAAGGTTGTGGCTTAGAAAAATAAGATATAAGCCTATATCTTTTATTAAGTATACCATTGTATAGTATAGCTTTAATAAGCAAGCAATGTACCTTATAGTATTTTAATGGTAAGCTTCTATAATATTTTATCATTGAAATAAGATAACCAATAAACTAAAATAACTGAAATCATATGCCTGCATCTTGTATGAAAAAATTCTTCATTTTGCTTATACTGAAGTAATATTATATCTTTACATAAGATGAAAGTGAAATTAAATTTTTTAAAAAATAGCTATAGTTTATTAAGCAATTTTTTCAGTTTTATATTTAATATTCAATTAAATACAGTTAACTATAATTTCTAGTCTAATTTTTCTTTTTAAACTAATTCTTTTTAAAAAAAGCAAATAGTAGAAATTTTTTATTATCTATTATATAGTTTTTATTACAGAAATGAACTTCTTGGGGGTTTTTTAGCCTATTAAGAGTTTTAAAAGCTATATTTTATATTAAAAACTGCATGTTTTTGGCTTCAAAGTTATTGTCCTGAAAATCAATTTCTGCACTTTGATCTTTTTGATTTTTGCACCCTACTTAGTGTTTCAATTTTTGCACTTTATGGGGCCCCTATTTTTTATTTCTGCCCTTTCAACCTTAGGAACTTTGACCTTAGGCACTTGCCCAATAGTTGCACACCGTGCTACACCATTTTTCACCTCTTCTCAACCCATAAATCCCTAGCTCTAAGTGAGGAGAAAAATGACAGTTTGTCAATATAGGATAGCTGTACATTGCCAGTCTGCTTTAGAGCCAGATAGGTCTTGGCATAAATGTGGCAATCCTTGATTGTCAACTTGCTGTTTCTGCTGTACAGATAAATCCCCAGTACTTTCCAAGAGAAGCCAATATTGACCATTGTTTGGTAAACAAGTGTTTTTAAAACAGAAAGCCCAAATTCCGTGGTAAGCATTGGTTGGAAAGCAAGTGAGTCCAGGTGGCAATCCTTGGATACCTGCTACTTGATTGCATCAATATGAACGGGCTGAAGGAGTTTGGGCTGCCACTTAGCTTTTGGATTTTTGGCGATTCAACCAGTGTCACCATATTTGGTGTTGAGTTTGCCAACATATCTGGTCGTAACTCCAAACTGGGACACAATATCCTGAACTGCTATTCCTCTGTTCAGGCAGTCAAGGAGAGCTTCATGCTTATTATCCATCAATCATTGCCAGCCCCTGGTGGGTACCGCGGCATCCTGGCTATCAGGATCAACACAGGGGATAGGGACCTTTGTGTAGAAGGTGGGATCACTCTTGTATGCAGTGGCACTGTCAATTATTGAATAGATTGAAGGTGCAAATGGCTCAATGGTGGTGACCAATGGCTCATATGATGTATCAAACACACAGGGGCAGGAAGTGGCAACTCTTGGATCCAGAGTGCAGGGCCAGCTGACAACTGGGTATATGGTGACAGTGTATGTAACCTCATTATTCACAATGACCTTTGTATGAGAGACTTTGGTTGCAGGCCTTGAAAGTGGCTTCTGTCTAAGATCCAGGCTGGTTGTTCTGGCTTGGGATGCAGGAGGTGTTTGACTGATGCTGATGCCTTGAGAGGCCTGTGTGTTTTGCATTACTCCCCTTGATTTGTGTTCTGGATCTGTTCTTGAAAACTCTTGGACGCCCTTGTGGACAGGCTGCCCCGCAGGCTGGTGCAGGAGCTGGTTGGGGATGGGATTGTCTGTCCATAAAAATAAAATAAAAAATATATTTTAGATTAAATATGTGTTTCATTTAGATTTTTAATTTATTTTTGGGTTGTTGTTTACTCTTGATTCAGTCTCTAATAGTATTGCAGTCTCTATATATGTGATTTTAAGCATATAATATTTTACTAGATCATATTTTAGACAAATTTACATTTTAATGGATTTTCATGTCTAGACATGGTTATCAAGATTGAATTTTTAATTTGATTTTATTCATTGTGGCACTTCTCAATTTGGGTTACTGTTTCCTAGTTTACTTAATGTCTATTCAATTTGGATTCCAAATTGTGCAATTATTATTTGAGTTTACTAGTGGCATTCATTTTTGATTTGAAAGTTGGTTCTTGGATTTGACAATCCCACAATTCCAAAAAACATAGTAAACTTAATAAAAATGATTGATGGATTTGAACACTTTGGTTCTGGTTCCACTTGATTCATTTTGTCTACTTGAAACATGCAGCTCAACTTGAGCTTTGCAAAGTGTCCATGAGATCACACAATTTGAAATATTCTAATAAAAAATGCCAAACCACAAATGTCATTTGAAATTTGGACCAAGGATTTGACAATCCCACATTTCTGCCATCAGGTTCTGGATTTACAGTAGAAACCATTGTTTTAAATATATACTTTTAATCTTGTATTTTTATTTTTTTCATTTGTGTTGTTTATATTTGTCTTTTTTTATTGTCTCAGATTTACTAGTAAAAGTAATAGTATTCCTTGTTAGATTCAAAAGTTGGATTTTGAAGATGATTTTGATTGATGTGTTTGGGATAATGCTGTAATTTATTTTGATAAATTTATGAGGGGGGTTACAGGATCTTTTATAGTAAAATTACTGGGGTTTGATATTGGGTGCTTTTGGCTTTTAATCAATTAAGCTTTATAAAGCTTAATTGATTTTGAAAATAAATTGCTTATATTTATTTTGGACCAAATTTTCTGGTTGACAGAAAATTGATATTATATTGAACTAGTCTAAAAACCCTTAGCTGGCTAAGGGTTTTGAGGCTTGGAGCAGTTAATCCTTAAGGTTTGACGGAAAAACTGCTCCAGAAAAGCCAAAAACATAGTGTTTGGACCCTATTATTTATGCTTTTATTAATGAAATTCATTGCTAAAATTAAGATACTACTATGACTAATACAATAAAATAAGTTATAATTTATTATATTTCAATGTAAAAAGCTTTCTTTTTATTATATTGAGTTTTAAATAAATGTTAAAAATTAAGAAAAATTAAGGGTTTTGTATTTTTATTAATGTGGATTAGATGCTAGTTCATATTTATTAGGGATGGCAGAGAATTTGTCTGTTTTTAATTAGTATTGGGTTTCATTTTTTTAAAAATTTCCTTTCATCTTCATATAAAAAACCAAAATTTAGCTAGATGATGTTAAACAGCTTGTGGGATTTGAACAATGGTTTTTAGTTTAAGTTAAGGATTATCAAAACTAAGCCAATCAAAAAATAATCGGCCAGAAAAATTATTTAAAAATGAGTTCTGTCACCCAACTTTCTGTTAAAATGGTAGAAAATTGGTTGAAAGAACAAGAAATGCCAAACATCTGCCTGCCCCAAATTTTAATGTTGGATACCCCATTTTATTAAATAAAAGGCACTGGGTTGTCTTTGGATATTTACCTTTCTTTTTGTGACTCACTTTCAATGAAAATAAAGGGAAATATCATGTTGTTTGTCTGGGTTTGTTTGCTGTTTGTGTAACTTTTGTGAGCTCTTTATTTGATGATTATTTATTCTAAAGATGCCTTTTCTAAAGAAATAATTATATATCTGGGCGTTGTATGGAATCTGGAATATCCTTGTACAAGTTTGATTTATTCTGACTCTTGGGTGTATATCATTGACTTTGAGTGGGACTATGTTTTTTACTGGTGTTTGATGCGTTTGTGTCCCATTAAAATTATCGGCCGCTTCTATCCCCTGCTGTCATCCGAAAAGACTTGTGCCAGCTATGTCTCATTTAAATGCGCGGCTTTGGTTTGTCTATCTCAACATCTCTGAAAAGTATAGTACTCCATTAAAGGGTTGTCCCCATTATCCCACCTATCAGTAGCCCCAGATATCTTTGGCATACCTATCCTGATGGCAAAAGGGCTGAGTGTCCACCTAATTCTTTGTGGCTGTGTTGGGAGGAGGCTTAGGGAGGCAACATTTAGAAGAGATGTGTATGTTTTTATTGAAATATTATTTGTGCTATACAGTAGAAAGAGGTGATCCAGGATATGGTATTGATCTTGGTGATGATTTGGGATTTTATTCCAGAAGTGGCATGTGTAGGATCAGGAATCAGGTTTCTCCTTGCTAGTCAAGCGGCAGTTGTAATGCTGAAATGGGATAACTTCCCATTTGGTTGTGCATCCTGACACCAAATGTCAGCCTGATAAATTTGTTTTGGGATTGTAGAGGTTTGTTAATATATTAATCTCTAAGTTCATTCATACTTAAAATGAGTTTATATGTGCAGTGGCACATTTAATTTAAATATATAGCATACACAATCAACCTCAAAAATGGACAAAGGAGTTTGTTAAGCTTTCAGATGGCTTATTAATGCAAATAAATTTATCACATTTATGTGTTTTCTGTTGTGAGCCTGAATCTTTTTGTACATTGACATTAAGATTTGCTAAAGGGTATCAAATTTACATCAACAGTTTGATTTATTCAAGGCTAACTTGATATCATTTATTTCAATCATTTTGAAAGCTGCTGTAGTGTCTCTTAATATATTATATATGGTTGAAACTGTAGGTTTTTCCCTAGAAAGAGTTTGAATCAAATAAGATCCATGGCTTAACTCAATCTGCCAAATATCTGAAGTCAGGACATCAAGCTGAGTCTGCCAACTGGGATGCCGTGGCAATTTATAAATATGGTGCTCAACTCATTCGCTATGGGAAAAGGGCTTTCCATAGTAGGATACATATTTTCCCTGGAAGCCACAACCTGTACTATATACCCTTATTCTAAATTAAAACCATTATCGAGTCTAAGTAAAATTCCATTTCCTGCAACTGCTAAAACAGCACAGTTACGACAACATTATGATATTTGCGAATGAAACAAACATTTTACAAACTGAAACCCCTACATTGCTTTTTTTGTTTGGGTCTGGATTGATCTTGTTAGGTACGTTAGTTTTCAAAGTTGTTGAGATGAAGACTTAAAAATCTCTTCTGGACTTTTAACTTTCAAGTGTCTTAGAATGTTGAAAACATTAAGAAAAGCTGATACAGGCTCAGACATCGGGCGTAAGAAGCTCACATTTGAAGAGTAGTTCAAGCCAAGTGTTTAAAAAGGGATGAAGTTGCAGTACACGGGAGTACCGCAAGGATTTACTGGAGGATCCGGTATATTTGCCAACTAGTGTTGGAAAATGTAAAATCATTTCAGCATTCGGATAAGATCTACCTGATATTGCTTAAAAGAGAATGAGTCTATTTATACAAGGTAATATCACATGTAAACTGATTTACATCTTTTCTCAAAGGCTTCGATCATCGAGGCAGAAATTTCTGAAAAGTATAGGCGTGAGACAGAGGCATATAAAGAAGAATGTGGCACAAAATTAAGGTCGAAATTGACTTGGCAACCTCCAGACTTATTGTCTGGCAACAGGACCCAGTTACTTGTTAGCGTTTTGAATAACGAGCTATTGTTGCTTTGAATCTAATCACTTAGCCTAAATTGTAAGTAATTCCTAACCTTTATGATCCTGGGCGACTGTAAAATCACATTAGAAGTATAAGCTTCATTAAAGGCTGAGAACCCAATGGAAAGAGATGCTGTGATTCGAGTGATTTCTGATTCAGAAATTTGACTGTGAATCTTGGCACCAGTGCAGTATGGCAAGAATTCCGGATATTTTTCAATGTTGGCTATGACATCAAACACTTGAATAGGTGAATGACTATTTAATAGGTTACTACTGCTCTCAAATCAAATGGAGTAAAAATTAAAAACACTGCATAATTGAGTTAATTCGAATAGATCAAAGAGAATTGGCTTCTATTTTGCAGCCCAAGCCCCTTGAAAATCGACAAAGAAAGTAGAAATTATTTTTACCGCTAAAGAAACTTTCAAAAAAATATAGTGCCCCAAACAAGGGGCTTTAGATTCACCACATTGTAATTTTGGAAATTAAATAATGAAATAATTCTGCAAATGTAGTCCACTTTAGCGGCAGGCAGATATTAATAAACTGAAAAAAACCCTAGAAAGCTTGAAAGTGCATATTCGTGAGACAAATTAAAAAAATAGCAGCGTTTGATTGTACGATTAAGCTAATAATATTAAACCTAAAAAAATACAAGCCAACAACTTACGGTAATACTTTCTTTTGTGAGTAAATTAGGGTGTCGCTATCAGTATTTGTTGGATTAGAACCAAACACCTTTTTAAAATCGGGAAGCTGGAAAACCCCGCGAGAGGACTGTATCTAAAGAAAAGCTCTTAGCTTAAAGCCTTTAAAAATCATTTCGGCTTTAAACAAAGAAACTATGGAAGTTTGATGGAATATGCCATAAAATTCACTGTAGAATCCCTCTTACACTAGGATAATGGGATCTGATCCCGATTTTCGGGATTGAAAATAAATTTTTAGAAAGAATTGCACACATCAGCAAATAAGCAGGATCTAAATGTATCTATTGAAGGGAATGAGAAGTATTTTTTAAGTCAGGTTAAATCAATTAAAGACAAGGGATCTCCTTGGCTTAGGCCCTTGACTTCCATCCAAACTCAAATTGTATTTTGGATGTAAAATAGTCCTGGATCGGTTTGAGGCGTAATTTTTTTTGGACTGATCGATCATGAACGATCTGAATCTAAAATTGAGTCAGGGTTTTTAAATTTTGCTATAACATTTGACAGAATGTAAAGATTTCAGATAAAGATTTCAAATCGAAAGTTTAAGACTGTAATGTAACCACTTTAGAAATAAAATTCGGCTTGAAAATCAACTGATTCACCAGAAATAAAAATATATTTTATAAGTATCTGATCTGCTTGCTCCAAAAATAAAAATCGTTAACTGTACTATTTTGCTTGGATTAGAATTGAAGTTACAAGCTAAAATCTAATTTTCCTAGTTTGCCAAAGAGGGGCCAATAGAAAGCTTCATTTATTCTCATTGCCCGATTGGATCAATCTAAAAAGATTTACAATATTCTCAGCTGCTCAAAAATTTGGGGAGGGAGACAGTCTGCCAGATGATAAACTGGAGCTATGGCAGATTATTCTAGGGCAGAATTCAAACTTTTGTACAGTAGTTTTAGAAGCTATGGCGACAACCAAAAATACCTCAGATTTAAACGAAATGGTTTCAGACTTAAGCGAAATCCAACTATCAGGTTAAAATATACACTCTGTTAGCAGGGATTTTTGGTGTTAATGGGCAAAATGGGCCAACACAGCAAAGAAGTGCTCACGCGCAAAGCAAAACTATTCAAAATACAATCCAAAATACATTGATTCACAAACAAAATGGTGTGAGTTGACTTTTGGTGTACATATGGGTCATTATTTTAGGGATTGGACCATTTTCTAATGCACATGCTGCTCAAGTCACAGCATAACAGTTCAATTTTGAAAAAGTAACTAATTACACATTCTATATTTAAAACATTAATAACTCAATGAAAACTTAATATTTTTTCACACTGTAAACTATTAAAATGAAGCTAAGGATCCCATCTTTCTATTGGTGTAAAAGTTTTAATATGTATACTACACTCAATAAAAGCAAAAGTAATTTAAAAGATTATAATCCATATTTTATTATCTTATTTGATAATGATATAAAGTAGATGACTTCAAAGCTAATAAAAACTCTTTTTTTAATATACAAAATATCTTTTTTATTTACTGAAATTAAAGATAAGATTGAGAGCTTTATTTTTGCATTTTATTTTATTTAAAAAGCTCAATTATTTAGGATTTTATGGCAGTTTGAAGTTAGGATGTTTTTATCACTGTTTAGATTAATTTTAAGGTTCAAGTGAGCTTCGAACCTCAAATTAAGCATTCTTTAAATAGAATTCTTTAATATTTTACCATTTTAAAAATATGCGGAAGAGTTACAGTTAACTGAATACATCATTTTAATTGATTTGCATTGATTACAAAGATGATATGATGTAATAATGATGCTTAGCTGCTTCACATATATCACTTGTGCATGAAAACTAGGTATTTAATTAATTCTGCAAACATAAATTCAAGTTCAAACTATAATAAAAGCTATCACACCATTTCTTTCAGAATGGTGTCATTTAGCTTGGTATATAAGAGCTAAAGTACCACAAAGCTTCTAATCCAAAAGACCCCATTCAAAGGCCACATTCTGATCAGAACTACTCCATCATTAAGGCACATTTCAGAGATCTGACCTAATTACAGATTCAAAATACCACTACATCCTCAGTTAAATTTACTTCTGCTATACTATCCTTTTTTCTTTGGGAGCTTCAACAAAAAGAGAAAGGATTGCAATGTTAAAAAAAGGCATTTGTCAGGGACCCAGTCTCAGGCGGCTGGCCCGCCGTTTCCGGGGGTAACTTGGGCTGGGGTTTTTGCGGGCAGGGCCCACCACAAGAGAGGAGCTAACTTTAGAAGGTAGGAAGCAGACTTCCCCACCCAAGACCACGGGCCAGCGGCCGGTACAATAGTGTCCACCACCCCTGTGAGAGTGATGTACACTATTCCAAAAAGCTTGCTGGTATGGTCGGTTGGAAGGTCGGGTGAAGAGGCTGGCATCGGTTTGGGTGTTACAGGCGGTTCCATATAAATATTGTAGGCCGGGAGATAATTGAATTTTCCTCTAAATAGTTTTGGGGTGGAGAATATCCACGGGCCTTGGCGGTTGTATCTAATAGCGGATTGGATGCGGGCTAGCAGGTCAAGTTTGAGGATTTTATCTGGTATATAATCCTTATATTTGGGCTTCAAGGGATAATCAGTGAAGTGAACAGGCCCAAAGGGTGCACCAGATGGACAGAAAACTGCAGGCAGTGGGGCAGGAGGGCTGGGAGATCTTGAACTGAATTGATAGAGGGCAAATACAAAATATGGCAATAGCTGTAAGAGCCAAAGTAACATAACCTTTATTTAAAAATGGTGATAAGGTTTGAGCGCAGAATCTATAGGCATATATAGCATTCTGCCTCCAAACTTAGTATTTTCCATCAGGGCTTTATCAAAATATTGGGAAAAGTTTGGGCGGGCAGCCAGAGGGCCCGGGTGTGGGAGCGGCAAAATGGCACCTCAGCTGGGTGTTCTCTCATTGGTCAGAACGTCCAATTTGGTCACTCAATTTTCTTGATTCTTTGCTGTGGTCACAGGGTCGGGCCCAAAGCCCGGGTTTATCTTTGGCAGTAGGGTTTGATTGGTTACTTGAGAGGACTTCAAACTCATGAAATTCACAGAGGCGCCATCTCTGCTTCCATTAGGCAATTTGAGAGGCTCCTCTTTGGGCGCCACCATGGTCAAACTGGTGCAGGTATTCTGGCTTCAGGACTTAGCGGGAGCCTCAGTTTGCAGGGGCTTGATCCCAAGAAAATGCGGGTGGGCAGGCTCTTGGTCCATGGGCCCGGCGGCCCGCAGGAATGTAGGTTCAGGGTTTGAATTCCACCCTTGGGCCCGGGTTTCCCGGGGTAATGAATTGTCAATCCTGACAGCATTCCTCTTTATTGCTGGTGATGATCTTGATAATTTCATCCTGCACTTTCTTACTCAAACTGAATTTGGGAAAGATCAGTTCCTGCCAACTATTCAAAATAAAAAAAGCAATGAGTTCATTGAAAACTTAAAGGATCTCATGAAATCTTCTCCCCAAAAGCATCTCCCAGCCTTGAAATCTCTGGTTACTTCCAGTTACTCTTTAAAAGATCTTAATGATATGGGGTTTAATATAACCAAAAGTGAGTTTGAATACTCAAGAAAATAAATAAAAATAAAAATTTAAGCTTAAACAAAAAAGCCAAAAAAGAAGAGCTATTCATTAAAAAAAAGAAATAACTAAAAAATAATTAAAAAAATTGCTGGAAAACTCTTTTGAAACAATCCAGTTTACAAAAAAAGTGCCTGAAAAAATTTATAAAGATATAGAAAAAGAGATGAGTAATTACTCAACTGAAATTAAATACTCTCTACTTAAAACAAAAAAAGAAATATATGAAAATATGAAAATAAAAAATGAAATTTCAGTTTCTATTTCTACTAACTATAAATTAATCCCTAAAAATATAATAAAAAGTAAAAAAACAAACTGATATGTGCAATATTTGTAATTTAAAAAATTCACTAGAAAAAAAGAAGGAAGAATGTGTAAGTAAAAATTTACCATTACCAGAATCTATAGACAATGACTTAAAGACTATTAAGCAGCACCAAGACTTTTATGTTTATCAAAATAGGGAATATAAAAAAGATATTAACAAATTAGATGATGAGTCTTGTGTTTTAGTTAAAGATTATAAAGAAAACTTAAAGGTTGGAAGTGGTCCAATTAAGACCAAATTTTTGTTTTTATTTAAAAAAACTATCTCATTATTAGGGTTTGCATTAGTTTTTAAAGAAAACAATAAAAATTAAATATGAATATCATGATTTTTTGTCTCAAATATTATCACATAATTTTTTATTTTCAGGTGAATGTCTAATAAGTCTTCTTAAATTAAATAGATTTAAAAAATAAAAAATATAAAAGTGTGGACTGATAATGGAAATAATTTTAGATCATATTATTTTTATATTCATTATTTAAAGAGTCAACTAAATATATTAAGGGTTCTATAAAATATAATTGTTTTGTTGAATGTCATGGAAAAAGCATTGTTGATGGTCACTTTGGTGTAATATCAAAAATGTTAAAGGAAAAAGAAAATGAGCTTTATATTAAAAACATTAATGATCTTAAAAATATTTTTGAGCAAGAAGAAAAAGAAAAGAATTATATAAATCTGTACTATCAGGCTCAAATATTTCTCAAAAGTCATTCTTTTATATTTATGAAAGAAAAGTTAGGCCTCTAAAAAGAGAGCTTGAAGTTAAAAATTTGCGCATTAATCTTTCATATTTGATGAAAGATGGGAAGTTATATACTTCACCTCTAACATTTGAAAGTTTATCAGAATATTCTGAGATAACTTATCATTTGAAATCACGTGATGATACCAGAGAAACAAAAACATCAGAAGATGCTAGTTGTCAGGAATTTATACTGACTTTGTTCTACCTTGGATACCTTGGCGGCCTGCCAAGCCATCTATTGGAAAAGCTTCCAATATCACTAGCAGGCTTAATTGATCTGAGAAGCCTTCATGAAGTAGATTCAGATCACTTATTACAAGAACAACCAGGAATACAATAGACCCCAATTATAACTGGTTCCCAATTGGCTAGAGTTATTCAGAATACTCTAGCAAACTGCTGGGTTAGATATTATGGGTTTCTCTGAGAATTGAAAGGAACATGTCCAATTTGAACTAGCGACCCCCCAGTGCCATTGCAAATCAATGCAAGAAAGGTCGCCTAGAAACAAAGTGTCATGCGCTAAAAATAGAGTCATAAATTAGCGCTGCCACCGCCGGCACACTAATAGATTATGTATCACTCTATGGCAATTAGTACCCAGCGCAGGGTACTATGATATGGAATCTCATGCCATTGCATGGATGTCTAACTCTGGGGGTTGATGCTGGCAGTCTAGGGGTGAAAAGACTACCAAGCAAGAGTTAGATGCGCCAGATGATTTTATCCTGGTAAGAGAGCGCTGGCTCTATAAAAGCCCTTCCATTGGACTAATGGAAGACAGAAAATTATACCAATATCCTACTGTAGAACTGTTTCACAGTAGAAGAAGATATCTGAGTTCAAAGACCATTGTCAGTACTCAAAGAACTAGCAAGCCGCCCACATAGAAAAACTCTTGGAAGTTGCCTCCCTTGGACATCGCTAGCTGTTGCCTTGCCAAGGAAATACCAGACACCGCAAGTAACGCTTATCCCCATACAAGCATCTATCAACCCAATTACCCAGATATCCCAAATACTCAATAAAGTGAATTGTAATCAGACCGCCAGGTCTGAGAGCAGAACAGAAAGTTCTGACACTAGTGATGTATTGGGGCAAGTTCATGAAGTAGGGCAACTTACTAGAGGGTGTATTTTAAATAGAGTGATCAGACTTTCAAAAACAACAACGTTTTTTTCTGAAACAAACTAAGAATATTTATGATGAGCCAAAGATAGGGTAATAGCATTTATAGCTTTGGGGCTGCTATTACTCTCCCATGCAACTCATCATAAATATTTTTGGTTTGTAGTTTGTAGTATCACTTAAGATATTTTCAGTAATACAATAAGTTGCACTTTTTGATTCTAAAATTGATGACTTATTTTTAAAAAAATCATCTAAGCCCAAGATCAATTAAAGTTTTGGGATTGATTGTATTTTAAGCTTTCTTAATAATTAGAATATGAGTAATGTGATTAAGTTATAAAATAATCAATCTGGCGCCTAGGCATAACAAGAAAAATAATGACCCATATGTTTACTATGTGAATTGGTGACAAAATACACCCAAGCGCAGTGAGTCAAAACTCAACCCAAAAAAAAAACACAATAGCAACTCACTATGTAAACAAAATCACTCAAATGTTGTGTGCAATGGATTGTAATCAATAATGATACCAAGGTATCTAAAATAGGGCACACAATCTGAAACACAAATTTTAAAAATATTGTGTTGGGTGTTTGAATTTGGCAGTAAAATCTGGGAAAATGGGTGGATTTTTTTGAGTGTTCTAAAATGGGTGTTTTAAAACCTAAAACAACCAATTAAGAAACAAAAAATCTATAATTGGGATATTGGTGGGGAAAATATTAATTAAATATTCATATTCAGATAAAAGCAAAAATTAAAATTAGGGAGTAACTTAATTAAGTTTTATTTACTTTTTTATTAAATTCTCAAAATGGAAGGAACACAACAACAGAGTACCAATGCACTCGTTGTGCGCCACGGTTGCGGTTGCCCCTGCGGGTCAAAGAACAGAGCTAGTGCAACACAAATGCCTACCCAGGAAGGAGATGTGAGAGGAGAGTTTGATAGTGACGCTGAACTGACACAGCCGGTTCAAGGAGCACAAGCTGCTAGGGTGCAAAGCATCAACCCTTGGGTCCCCAAGCTGACACGGAAGCCCACCAAGGTTCTACAACTAAAACAGTTAGAAACAAGGAGGTAGAACTTACTTTGTATGTGTTTGACATTGTGTACCGGCAAGAGTCGGTCCCATCAGCCATGCTGGAGAAGGTGAAGCCTGTACTTGATACTAGCTATGAACCCTACGTCAGTGATGGCAATCAGGAGGATGACAAGGAGCCCCAGTTCTACCAAACCAATGAGGGACAGCTGGTGCTAAAGAAAGTTGCAGCCTTCTACAACAAGGTGCCTATGCCTTGCAAGCCTGTCATCAATCAGGATCCTGGCTTGTCTGAACCCACAAAGCCCGCCCAGAAGCACATCCCCGACATCAAACACATCATCCTGCATAAGCTAATGCGGGAATTGGGTGACTACAAGGCGGCTACAGCCCTTGTTGGGGTGGATCCCAAGTACGCCAGCAAGACCTTCAACAAGTTCATTGATACTGGCTGAGTCCTTGCTGCGGAGAAATCCTTGCACATTTCCACTATGCTCACCAAGGAGCACAAATGGGAAATCTGCCAGTGGATCACCCGGGACTGCCATCTTGAACTGGCAAATATACAGGCCATGGTCAAGTCTGCTTTTGGGGCTGAGGCTTCAACTTCCTTTTACTACCATCTGGTCAAGGGAATGCAATTTTCCTGGAAAAAACTTGGGGTATCCCCATACAATTGGAACAGCCCAGCCAATATTGAGAGCTGGAAAAAATACGCAGAGGCGTACACTGCTCTCAAAGCCAAGGGGACAGTCAAATTCTACTACATTGACAAATCAGCATTTGCCTTGTCAATGCACAATGGGTATGGGTATGTCCCCAAAGGCTCAAATGACGGGATGGCTTGGTGTGCTGCAGTCTGTGCCACAGCCTATTTGATGATGGCTCTCCTTGATCAAAAGGGGGTTGAGCTGTACCAAATGATATTAGGATCTCACAATAGCCAGACCTTCCTATCATTTCTCTGATTGGTCCAGGAGCACCTGAGGCGCACGAGCCTGGGCTTCATCAATGTAATTGTGCTGAACAATGTTGGTCTCCATAAGGTGGCTGATATTCTTGAGGAATTCCTGATGATTGACACTAGCATCACAGTGGGCCCCCAGCAATTGGCCACAGCAAATTTGCGCCTTCTCTTCCTCCCTGCCTATTTGCCCTTCCTAAATCCCATTGAGGAAGTCTTTGGGTGGCTCAAGCAAGTTGTTAAGCAAGGAACCCCAAGTGGGATTGAGGACCTGTTTGATTTGCTCCAGGCTGGGATCCACACCCTCCCAGCTGAGACTGTGGCCAAATTCTATGGCCACGCTGATTTGTTCATCCCTGTGTGCCTAGCCAAACAGCCAATCAATTAAAGGCTTAGTGTGTCCAACTTTTTTATATTCTCTAATCTACTATTTAAGATTTATTAATTATAATTTTATATTTAGAAGCTTCTAAGCCCACAATCACATTTGGCGAGACCATCAATGGGTAAGTAATTTATTTATTTTATCTTTTTTATTATGCCATCTGAGGTTATCCCAAACACTCAATACTGGATCATGCAAATAATTTTTATATCACTTTTGTCAAATAAAGGCAACTATGGTAAGTTTGACTCCCTGGTGATTGACTCCCTGGTAGTCAACACTATAGTAAAGTGAGAATTCAGCTTTTGCCCTGATTGACAACTGGAAATTAACACTTTTTAATTAACAGATCTTAATGTACTGAAAACTTTCAATATAAAAGCTTAAGATATACAGCTATGGTATACTAAAGTGACTTCAGAGAGCTTAGAAATGCAATAAAAACAGTACCTCAATTAATAGAGATAAAAGAAATAAGCAATTATTAATTATTTTATATGTAATTTACACTCTTCATTATAAAAATATTTTTTATTACCATAAAAAATAAAATTCCAATGAGACAAAAATAAACAAAAACACAAAAAATAAAGCTATACAAAATATAAAGAAATATTAATGTTTATTTGATATAGTTTTATAAGCATAACTCTGAATATCATATGTTTTATTTGGAAATTAAAAAAATTAAGATATTTCACTCACTTTCAACTATAAATATTCATCTCAAACTTACATGCATACATAGAACAATCACTGCTATCTAATTAAGTTAAAAAAACTTAAAATTAAAACTAAAAACTAAATGATCAAAGCTAATAAGTAAAAATTAAAGTTAAAAAGTTAAAAGTTAAAAGTATAAATCATATAACTGAGCAAGCAAGTTTATTCCTCGTCATTCTTTCCCCATTTCATCTTGGCCCCTTCCAGGAGGGCAGTGGCAATAGGCTCAAGATGCTGCTTAAGCTCAGAGGCCTTGTATTTGTGCTTGGCCATACCCTGGATGGCCTTGGTGAAGAGGGTACAGCAGGTTATTGGCTTGGTGGGGGGACACGGTTGGAGAGATCACACAGCTTGGAGATGGTTTTCTTCTGCTTGTGCTGCAAGAGGGAAAAGAACTTATTGAATTTTAGGTGGAGCCAAAAGTTGGCCTTGAGGTGTTTGTGGTAAGCCTCTAGCGCTGAGGTGGTCTTGAGCTCACCATTCACTGCCGCCCGGTACACATTCCAGCTGGCTTTGGCACAGGCTTGCCTCGCCTCTGTGTGACAACCTTCCCAATCTACTGGGGCTCAAAGTACTTGAGGAAAGGCTTGAACTCCAGGTGCTTCACTATGTAGGGCTCCTTTGAGAGCACCTCAAACCCCTGCGCAGTGTGCTCTGGCTTTAAAAAAAGCCAAGGCACTAAATTGTGCCAGCACAAATCTGCAGGTGTCTGAAGTATCCCTCCGGCTCAACCTACTAAGCTTGGTGTGGGCCTACACGTTACAAGCAACTGCTTGGTGGAAGTGGAAGTGGCACCCCTGCATCTTCCTGCTAAACAGCTGCTCAAATGCATTGAACTGAGCAGGCTCAAAGTCCATAATGCATATGCAAGGCCCAAGAGCTCTTAGCCTCGCCTTTTCCTCTGAGTCCAGGGTGGCCTGGTCCTTGTCAGAGGCAGGTGGGTTAGCGTGGGTGTGGTGGAGAGTCTTCTTGGATTCATCATCATTGGCAAGAGGAAGGATGGCAATTGCTTGGCAGAGGATGGAGAACATGCAGGTATAGATGGCCTCAGTGGCCCCAGGAAGAAGAAAGAACACAAGTGGAATCACCTGGATGTCAATCTGGGCATGAACCATCCAGAGCTTCTTGAACATCCAGGGGCAAGTGGAAAAGATACCATCAACTAGCCAGGTTGACGCCCTTTTCAACTCCATCAGGTTCTGTTGAGTTGAGTAGCAGATTATACGGTCCTTGGCTGCAGGCCCGTCATCATGAAGCAGGAAGTGCTCCCCACTAGGAAGCTGCTTAAGCTCATGAGTGAGCGTGAGCTCAGAGAGGACATCAGAAGCCTTGGGGGGAGGGGGATTGGCAGCAATACACTTATCACTTATGAATTTGACCAACTGCTCCTGTGTTGGTACCAACTTGAGATTGTTGGGTTTGAGATGTTGTAGGGCCTTGATGGCCAGATCTGATGCGCAAAGATGAGAGGATGTGGGTATTACTTGCACAAGGTACCACTTTAACATCTGAGTGATTAGATGATTGGGGGGCTCACAAGTGTGCTCCCCCTTCTCCAACATTACTTGCTCCCAGCCCTTGGTGTTCAACTGGGCCCCACAAGTCTTATCCTTGTAGACAAAGTGCTTGCTTTTGGTCTGCCGCTTTTGGTTGTTGCAATTAAAGATATAATTGTCGGCAACGTAACCAGGGCCGCCCTTTACGGACATGATTGGAAAGTAATGGGGGAAGCGCTTGTGAAATTTAAACTCTCTGTCCACGTTTCAAAAGTTGTGGATGGCCAGTGGATCCCAAGCCACATGACCAGAAGCTTTAAACTTCTTGGAGTAATCCTCTGGCTCATCTTGGGGGTCAGATGAAGAAGGAGGGGAAGAGCCATTGGGAGGGGGAGGGGAAGGATTCTTCAAGGCCTGCTTGGATGCCTCCTTTTTCTTACCAGAAGACGAGGTGGGCTCCTTGGCAGCCTTTGCCTTCTTGGTCCGGCGCTCCTTGGTAGGCTCGGAGTTGGCCTCTGAGTGATAAAATGAGTGGTTGGTAAGATCACCATCAGATTTATTGGGGGATGATTTTTGGGGGGAAGATGAAGGGGATGTAGAAGATGAGGGTGGAGGGGGGGAGGAGTAGGAGGAGATGGAGTGTGAGGAGATGGGGTTGGAGACTTTGCAGGCTTCTTGGCACACTTGGGGGTGGAGGCAGTTTCTTTGGAGCCTTGGGAGGCTTGGCGCTTAGGCTGTTGGCTGTTCTTGTTTGATTTTGTCAGGGATTCTTTCCCTGACTACATTATTCTTATTGGGAATCAGGGCCTTAAAACCATTTACAAACAACACCACAACAATATTTAAAAAAACAGGGTATTCATACAAAAGGAGATTCACGGGAATCAAACTCAGGACCCTAAAGAAGGGTTTTGCATTAATAAGGAATCAACAATTTGACTTAGTTTACCTAATTATGTTGAATTCATTCATTCAACTTTTGCTCTGGCTTTTGAATTGAATTTCAAAAAGGTTATTAACATAATCAATCACATCACTTACCGCTTGCAATCTGATTGGCTGCAGCTGTTGTTCTTGCCGCTCTGGAATTGATTCAACCTATATGTGATTAAGCTCTGTACTTAGTTTTAAGCGCTTAGGTTACACAACCGCTTAATTATCTTAATTGTTATGACCATCACTGGTTCCTCTATCTTAAGTTTATACACATTTATATTATTAAGTCACAGTTTTATCTATATTTGAGAAAAAGCATTAATTTGATCTCAGATCAATGAAAATCCCTTTTATTCTCAAAAAAGCCACTCAAATGTGTCAACCTTCATTGTGAGGGTATTTAAGTGAGCTATTCTTATCATTTCTCTTTGTTCTAACAATAAAGACTATCATATTTCTCATAATTCTACATTTTCTGACAAAACTCTATTTTCTGAAGCCATGAAAGGGATTCTATTCCTATCCTGGTTTCTAGTGTATTTCTTGCCAGTGGTTTTGGCTTTGGAAATTCCAACTCCTACAACTGACTGGTACAACTCTCCTCCTGCTGAACCAACCCTTGTTAGACATTACGCTTCCTCTTACCTCTTAGTGTATTTGGTGGGTTACTATCTACTTGGTTGATTCAGATCCATGTTTGGAAGATTTGCCTACCTAGGACATCTAGGACATCTTGCAATAGTCACAATTCCTATTGGATTGGAAATCACAGGTTTGAATATGGGGGCCTTGGTCCATCAGCTAGGGAGCTTATTCCCTGTCAAGTGGGTCCCTGACAGATTTTGTCTAAACAAAAGTTTAGCATTGTAAATAAAATGATTGAGAAGATATTGCAAACACAAAGAGGTAAAGCAAAGAAAAAGTTGAATGAAAAGTATGCAAATAAAGTTTTATTTATCAAAAAAAACATAAAAAAGTAAATAGAAGCAAAATAGAAACTCAAAGTGTAGATATAAAGGTTAAAACATAGAAAATAGGTGAATTTATGATAAAGCATCAAAGATGTTAGGTTCAGCATAACATCTTAGTGTTAAATCAATGTAAAAGTTTAATTGAAAATAAAAAATATATGAAAATTATATGGAGAGCAGCAAAAAAAGTAGTAGATTATAATAGCAAAAAAATTATTATATGGAATTTTTTTAATGAGAGTTGAAAATTCAAAAAACAGTAAAGTGTCAAGTTTGGCACTGTCAATCAGCCAGAAAAAGCTGAATTCTCACTGTCAAGTATGCTGGAGTTGAGTAGAAACATCAAATTTACTATGTTTTTTACATATAAAACTTGCTTAAATTTAAACTGGGTTCAAAAGTTAACACAAAAGCAAGGCAGTTTTGTATGCTCAAAAATAAAAAATACAACATAAGTTAAAAAAGTAAATGAATGGGAATGTGTTTATTAGTGATTAGGGCATGCTGTGAGGAGCTGGGAGTGAATTATTTACCATAGTGTTGGTTAAAACGTTAAGAAGCTCTCTGTACTAATCCCATAGTTAAAGTGTCAAGTGGGTGAGTGTTGAGTGGCGCTCATAGTGTGTCACATATTAATTTAGCCTTAACTCCAAGCCTTTGATTAGTTAAATCCAAAACTGATCAGGTGTCAAGTGGATAGAGTAAAACAAAGAAAGTGTCAAGCTTCAGTTTTTTATAAATTACTGTTGAGCAACTTGTGATGTTGCTGATATGTTCAAAGCTACAGATAGATGTTGGCCTTGCCAATTGTCAGGGACCCACTTTGCAGGGAATAAACTTCCCAGCTGATGGGCCAAGGCCCCTACATTTAATCCTGCTATGACCAAACCAATAGGAACAGTAACCATTGCCAGATGCCCAAGTTGTCCAAGATAGGCAAACCTTCCAAACATAGAACTGAAGCACCCTAGTAGATAGTAGCCCACCAAATACGTCAAGAGGTAAAAGGAGGCGTAAGGTCTAACCAGAGTGGGTTCAGTAGGTGGGGGAGCAAATGAGCGACCATAGTGAAATTTATGTCCCCAGTGTCCAGAAGGATATTTGAACCATCCATTGGCAAGGGATTCCTTCTGGTGGGAATCATCTGGGGAGGAATTGTACCAGTCTGTTGTTGGAGTTGGATTTTCCAAGGTGAGCACCTTGGACAAGAAGTAGGCTAGAAACCAAGATAGGAAGAGAATTCCTCTCATGGCTTCAGAAGAGGAGTGTTATCAAAAGTGGATGAGTAGCTAGAAGAATAATAGTCTTTATTGTTAGAACAAGAAATAATAGAAGATATATTTCACTTAAATACCATCAAGTTGAGGCTGGAATCATAATTAAGAGGATCATGTGAATTGAGAGGATTTTCCATGAGATTTCAATGATTGCAAGACTGAGATTAATACCTGTTTCAATTGTGCATCAATTTCTGTGAAAAAACTATATAAAATTATATAGTGTAGCAGAAAATAGGTAGAAAGAGCCACAAGATGGTGGGCAATCAAGCAGTAGATAGTTAATTTAAGCGGGAAGATCAAGGCCAGAGCTTGCCGCTTAGTTGATATTAGTGGGTTCAAAGGCAAAAACCAAGTTAAATGCAGCCAATCAACGTGCGAGCGGTAAGTGACGTCTCTCTCTTGCTTATTAACATTTACAGAATCAACACCAAAGTAAAATTTCATTGTTGACTGAATAAGATTCTTATAAATAGGTAATATAATCCAAACTGTCTTCTTTGAACTGACCGTTGCTTTGCTTTTAGGGTTTTGAGTTTGATCCCCGTCTGGGTTAACCCCAGCACTATGATTCATATAACCTATTATTTTAAGGTCTTTCTTTGGTTGATTGTTTGGACCCAAGTTAACCATCAAATTAATGTAGTCAGGGGAAAATTCCCTGACACTAATGTACTCTACCTAATCCTATGAAAGAGCACTACAGACTACAATAGAATAGAACTTTGAATATAATTACATTTATTGATACTGGAGTACAATCTAGCCAGTGGCTGCAATCTATCCAGGTGTAACTATGAAATTGTTTTTTTCTTCCTTTCAGGTGTCTATATCAATATATACTGCAACAACCCTTATTCTTGTCCTTTCAGACAGTTCTTGGTGGCTACCTTTGCAATAGGTCCATCTTTGCTAGCTACACCTATCCTGATTGGCTGTCCTTGACATGTGGTATGCTACTGGCCTTATCAGGCGTCCATGGCACTTCAGCTACAGCCTACGCTCTTCTTGAGCTAGCCTACTGTCATTTATCAATTGGCTGTATCTTACACGCCTATTATTGCGCTGGGAAACTACGCCGTATTTAGTTGATGCTTAGAAATTGTCCCTGTTCAGCCCTCCTACATTGGAAGGTAGAATTCTGGTATTCCATTTGCAGGGTTTAATCAGTTATCCTTTTCTGGTTGGCAAACCTTCTGCTTATTAATGCAACAAGTTGAATTAGGGATTATATGCCGTATAATAGCAGACTCAATCCATTAGTGACTCAAAGGATTATCCGCCGTGTAATACTGACCCAAACCAATAAGGAACCCAATTATACGCCGTGTAATACTGATCCAAACTTGGTATTTCCTAGCCATTTGTATATCACTTGTTTGATATGAACATATAAGTCCATCAGGCTGTGTGGGGCTGAGTTGATACAACATCCATTAGGGTAGAATAGGTGATATACAATTGATGATTTAGTGATTACACACCGTGTAATCAATGATATTCATTATATTAGCTAATGTTTATACGGCGTATAATAGTTTCATCAATTATAATAAAGCAAGCAATATACAGCGTATAATCACATCACATTGGGACAATCAGTGATAATACAGCGTATAATTGTTACATCTATTATAATAAACTAACAATTACATGGCGTATAATAACTACACTTGATTAAATGATAACCAAATGATAATACAGCATATAACTGTTACATCTATTATAATAAACTAGTGATTACACGGCGTATAACTGCCATATCTATTAATATAATGATGACCAGTGATAATACAGCATGTAACTGATTAAGATCTGCGTGCAATGATTAACCTGATCATTTGTGGTCAATCATCCTAATCTCACATTTCCCCCTCTTGACCATAAATAGGGAGGGTAAGAGGAGAATCAGGCATATGGCTTTCTCAACAGAATCTTCTTGTCTTAGCACCAAGGAGAAGTACCAGGAGTTCTTGGCAATCATGTCTGCGGAGCGTTGTCAGGAGTTCAATTGCCAGAGTAAGGAGGCACGCTGTCTCCAATTCTATGGTTGGCGTTTGTTGCGGGCTCACAATAATGACACTTGCTCGGAGTTGTCCTTGGCCACCACTGTGGTGGCCAATCCTTTCCAGTGCCCGGTTAGCCCAATCCTGGAGCAAGAAGCCAAGCAGGGGGGATTGTCCTCCTTTGGTGGTTGGAAGAGCCAATTGGGCTACCTCTGTGGACCTGGAGGTCTGGCAGGCCAGGGCCGTTGTTCCCCGCACACCTGCTGTGCCTTATACTCCCAATCTGGCTTTGTTGGGATCTGTGGTCCTTACATACAACCCAGACCATGCAGACTTTGAGGTTAATAGCCTTTTTCAGGGCTATGAACTTCTGAGTGAGTTCCTTTTTGTCCTTCTGTCTTGTGGCCAGGGGGTAGACATCCACTCCCGTCTTTGCCACTCTGAGCAGTACCACCCTTCTGCTGTTTGTTCTGTGGCCCTTTGCGAGCTGGCCTGGCCTCTTGAGAGGGTCTTAGTGGAGCTGCCTCGCTCCAATGTGGCATTGTATGCCAAGTACACGCGGGTGATTGACTTCAACCATGCAGTAGTGCGGGTCTGGTCCCGTGCTTGGGGCCCAGTCCCAACTCTACCCGCCAGTGGGGTCTTTGACGTACTGATAATCAGCACAATCAACTGGCAGCGGCCATCAACCTAACCTTGGAGAAGCTGGAGACTGGGGATCCCACCCAGTATCTCCCTTATATGGCTATGGTGGGGAATCTTTTCCTAGTGCCAAAGCCTTTGCTTCCTTGGGGTTTTTTGGCCCAGATGCAGGCCATCTTGGAGTTCTATCAATGTGAAGTGCTTTGCCGCCAACAGGGTCTTCTGGCTGATTACCCCTCCAAAGGGTTTATAGTGGAGTGCCTGGTGTTAGGAGCGTGCTTCCCCATTGATTATGGGCTGGATTGCCTTGCAGAGGGGGAGCTGGCCTTGAGTGCACCCATTATGCACTGGGAACGGCTGTCCCTGAAGCGCGATGTATGTGGTTACAAAATGTTGTTGTTCTCTACCAAGTGGTGGCCACCCACGCTTTTGGTGACTATGTGGAGGCCACTACCCACAATGTCCCTGAGGAGCCTGAGGAAGATGCTCACCAATAAATATTCATAGGACTAAGTCCTCTTTCTATATAGTGCACTTTTTATATTTTATTTTTATATTTTATATCTTTTTTATATTTTTTTATATTTTTATATATTCCTTATCATGAATCATATGATGTACCTGTATTGCTTATGTTATTTTTATGGCAAGTTCAGATAGTGTTTAATTAGGTCCTTCCTTTGGGGTGCAGAATGGGCAAAGGAACTTTGCATGTACGCAGTTGAATATGCGTCCACTATCCTTATCCTTGATGGTGTAGGCATCAGGTGAGGTCTTCTATATGATCTCAAAAGGACCTACCCATAGTTTGTCTAGTTTGTGGGATCTACCCGCTCCTCTAGTGTTGCAGTATGCAACCCCCTCCCCCTACCTCAAAAGAGGGCAATGGGACCCTACTAGCGGAGTCTCTTTCAAATCTGGCTTGGGTATTGATAGCTGTGTTGCTAAAAGCAGATGCCTGCAATTTGATGAGGGTATCAGCCAGTTGTCCTAGGTACTGATTGTAGGAAAGCTGCCCAGGGTTGCCTATGACCAAGTATAGGACAGGCAGAATGACAGGATGTTGACCATACATCAGCTGAAAAGGGGACACACCCGTGGTGGAATGCAACAAAATGTTGTACGCAAACACTGCTGCTCCTAAGTATGTTTCCCAAGAGGATGTACGTGATGAAGCCAATTTCCAGAGGATCTGGGTTAGGGTACCATTGACATGTTCCACCATCACATTGGTTTCAGGGTGGTAGGGAGTGGAGAGTACTCTGCGGACTCCCATGAGATTGTTCACCCTCAATATCACGGAGGCCGTAAAATTGGTCCCGTTATCTGAGAGTAGGAACTGGGGACAGCCATGGCAAAGTATAATGGCATCCAAGACAAATTTTGCAGTGGAAGTGGCGTCTACTTTCCTTAGAGGCCGGGCTTCCACCCACTTAGTTAGGTGATCTATAGCCACTATCACATAACAAAAGCCAGGGCCACTACGTGGGAGTGGTCCCACTACGTCCATTGATACAGTATGCCAAGAAAAATGGGGTTGCACCATTTGGTAGGTTGTGCTTTTGAGTAGTGGCTTATTCCCTTGGCACTTGATGCAGCAGTCAATTGTCTCCTGAATGTCAAAATTCATTGCCTCCCAAAAGTAGGTGCAAGACAGGATCTCTTTGGTCTTTCAAAAGGCGCCATGACCTGTTGCTTTATGAGCGGCTGTAACAATGCTAGTCCTTTTGGAGGGAGGAGGGAATATGTGTTCCTTACCATCCACTAGCTTGTACAGTACGCCATTGCGTAGTGCTGTGTCCTTCCAAAGGTCCTGTAGAATATGCTGTACTTTTTCAGATTTGTTGCTAAACTTCCCAGTCATCATCTTCTGGTACAGCTGATTTGCTAACAAGCTCACCAGGGCCACGGTGGGTAAGCAGGAAAGGCAGTCTGTGTTCTGGTGCTTGCTGCCAGGGCAGTGAAGGATCTTGTAGTCCAGGGCCTGTAGTTTTAATGCCCATTGAGCCAGTCAGACTTCTGGTTCCTTGAGGCTCTGGAGCCAAGCCAGGGATGTGTGATATGTGACCACTGTGAACTGTACACCATGGATATAGACCTGAAACTGTTTGAATGCGTAGATTACTGCCAGGCATTTGCGCTCTGTCACCGTATAGTTGCATTTGTGGATGTTTAGTTTCATACTGGCATAGACTACAGGGTGTTTGAGTCCTTTGTTGTCAAGTTAGGATAGTACAGCCCCAACTGCGGTAAGCAAGGCGTCAGTATGAATCACAAATGGTCTGTCAAAGTCTGGGTACATCAGAACAGGGTTTCTTGACAAGGCCAAGTGTAGCTTGTCAAAGGCTCCTTGGCATTCTTTACTCCATACAAAGTCAACTCCCAATTTCAGCAGGTGGAAGAGAGGTTCTCCAATAGCTGCAAAGCGGGGGATGAACCGTCAATAATAACCAACCATATCCAAGAATACCTGTATGTCACGCTTTGACTCAGGGCGCTTTATCTTAGATATGGCTTTGGTTTTTGCGGGCTGGGGCCGTAGACTGTGACTGTCTATAACAAAGCCTAGGTATTCCAGCTGATCTTTGAAGAACTGGCATTTGCGTGGCTTTATCTTAATATTGGCAGCAGCTAGCCTCTTGAAGACCTCTTCCAAATGAGCTAGATGTTCTGTGAAAGTCCTAGAGAAGACATTGATGTTGTCCAAGTACACTAGGTCACAGGAGAGTTTAAGGTCACCTAGGATGGTGTCCATTGCTTGCTGGAAGGTTGCAGGGGCGTTGCACAGCCCTTGCAACATCCTCATTGATTAAAATAATCCCTGTGAGATTATGATGGCTCATTTTTCTTGTTCTTTGGCAAGGTAGCTCAATCTGCCAATAGCCCAATATGAGGTCCATAGCAGAGAAGTACTTGGAACCCCTGAGGCGGTCCAATGCATTGTCTATGCAAGGTAAGGGATACAAGTCCTTCTTGGTGACCTTGTTGAGGCGTCAATAATTGATGACAACTTGGTTAGAGCCATCTTTCTTCTTCACAATCAGGATAGGAGATGTCCAAGGACTTTTGGACAGGATCAGCATGCCCCGTTTCAGCAGTTCACTGACCTCTTCCAAGACAACTTCTTTGTTTGCTTTGGATTGTTGTATAGGGCGCATGCAGATTGGAGGAGTGGTTCCTGTATCAATGTGGTGGGTTACTTCTTCAGCACAACCCAGATTGTGATTGCTTTCTGCAAAGATCAAGCAGTACTTCCTGAACAGCAAAGATGCCTGAGCTTGCTCCTCAGGGCCAAGGGAGGAAAGGTTGGCTAGGGGGGTAGTCAGGTGGACTGCTGGTCCAGGTTTGTCCGGTATACCCATTTTCTCAAATGTACCAAATCCCTTAACCTCAGATAGTTCCTCTGCAGGGTAGAAGTGTAAGAAGCCTACTACTTGGACTTTCTTGATAGAAAGCGTCTTCTTTGTGAGGTTGGCCAAGAGGACATGTATCTCCTGTTGGTCAGGGGTAACAATGCCTGGAGCAATGCACGGTTTGAAGCGAGAACAGCCCCAGGGTTCAACAACTTCTCCATATAGCCCTTCAGGGACAACCACAGACAACCCAGTCTCTGCAATCTTCTGGTGTCCAGGCTCCAGGGAAAAGGCAGACCTGGTCCTCAGCGGAACACCCTTATGTTCCAGAATCTGTGTAGGAGTTTTTATCCTATGTTTCCCAACAAGTTTGTATTCTACAGGGACAATTCTGTTGGCGTAGGCCAGGTTGACAAATTTGCAGGGTTTGGGTGTGGTGTCTTGACCTTCCTTACTGAAGAACAAGGGTAGGGTCTGCCCGAAGATTTTGAAGGTGGCAAGACCCCCATGTGTCATGGCTTCATATTTTACCAAGAAGGAGCTGCCTATTAGGAAATCATAGGTGTTGTTTAACAGTACAACTGCTGGAGCAGATACCGCAATAGAGCCAAATGCATAGGTAGTGCGCTGTATGCTCCCACAGAGTATGTGGGTTCCTTGCCAGCTGTACCAAATGGTGATATGTAGTCAACATCCAGGGCTATACCCAATTTCTTCACCATCTTAGTGGATATGATGTTAAATGGAGCACCACTATCCACTATGGCTCAAATGCGTTGTTTGTTAACCAATATGTCAATGTAGGTATAATTAATATAAGAGTCATTGAGGCTTTTTTAATGTGTGTATTCCATTCTCCTTGTCACTCTCCAAGGTTTGGAGCAAACTCTTGCAGACATTGGGGTATGCAGACTTAAACTCCTCCAGCAGAAAAGCTACTTGGATTGACTTTAGGTTTGGGGTGTCATTGGAACATGGTGAGCAACAATTTTCCCTGGCATCCTGTAGCTGGGCTGCATATGGCTTCAAGACTTCAGCCAGGGCAGCCTCTTCTTGCTTGACTTTACTTTAGGACCATGTTGTCACAGCATAGAGGTTGTTGGCTATAACCATGTGGATTGCGTCTTCATGCAGCCCTTTGGGGTATTGATCTTTGGGGCCAGGTTTGATGGGAATGTTGAGGGATTTGGCGGAGGTAGAATTTCCCTCTTCTACTCCACCTTTGCTTTTCCCTCAGTTGTGCCAGCAGGGTGGGTTTTTACCACATGCACCTTCTTGACGTTGGATGGGCACTTTGATTTCCAGTGCCCAGCAGTGTTGCAGGCAATGTAGTAGGGGCCCTTCATGTCAGTAGGATGTGTGGAGGGCTTAGTGGAGTCCTCCTTCTGAAAGCGTGGTTTCTTGTAGGCTGGCTTAGGCTGTTTGGACTTGGGGCGGTTGGGAGGACCAAACGTCTTGGCATGACTTCAGAGGCAGTCAACAATTTCCAAAACATCTTTGTCTTTGGCGTAGGCGGGGGCCATTGCTCTGTGGAGCTCTTTGTACAGGTGGGTGGCCTGCTTCATTGCAGCGCGGATATCAAAGGTGGAGACTGTACCAGAGCCAAGGAGTACCAGTGCATCATGATAGAATTGTTCCACAAATTCCTGCAGGGTTTTGCCAGGAGAGAACTTTATTGCGCCAAAATCAGACTTCCTGGTGAAGAGGATGTCCTCACCACCAAACTCTTCCAACACTGCCTGCCTAGCCCCCTGATACATCCAGTCAGTTGCAGGTAGGCGTGGCATTACTAGATTGACGCTGGTTGCGTCCAGTGTGGTGATGAGTGTGGTTGCCTTTTGGTGGTTGGTGGCGCCTCTCATGGCCATCTCAAACAGTCTTAGGAAGGAATGCACATTCCCTTGTTTGTCAAATTTAGGAAGGTTCAAGGGTTTGAACCGTTTGTTCACGGCTGTAGGTTTGGTGGGCTGTCAAGGGGAGTCAGTAGACTGTCTATCCTCCGTATAACTACGCCTAGCCCTAGGCGTTGCCTTTGGCGTGAAGGGTTCTCTTGAAGGAAGGGTTTGAAGACCTCAGGAATCCCCCTGTTTGGTGATTCCCCTTCCTCCTCAGAGGTATCAGCAGCATCTTCATAGTGATCTGTATGCGTTGAAGATGAAGTCCAATGGCTGCTCAAGATGCAGTTGCAGCCTTTTGTTGCCAGTAGCTGCATCTGGGCTTCCATCCTAGCCAGGCAATTGTGGACATTGTTGTTTACCATCTGTCAGCTTTTCTGACAGAGCTCAGACTCTATGGTTGCGTTTGTTTTAGAAAGGCATGAAATGGTGTCTCTCAGTGTCAGCTGTTCTGTTTGTAGTGCCATGATAGTCTCATGTGCTCTGGCAAACTCCTCTTTGTATCCTTGGATTGTGCTCTCTAATGTTGCTATTCTGGTCTCAAGTGTACAAATCTTTGCACTGTATGGGCAGGATAGTGGCTTTGGTGTAGATGATCAGGACACCTTTGCTTGGTTGTCAACTCTAGCTTCCAATCTCTGGAAGTCGTCCAGAACGTACTTTTTGAATTGGTGGAGACATGAGCCCAACTGCTCTACTTCTCTGTCTAGGGTGATAACGTTTTGATCCAAAGTGGTTATGTTGTCTGCCATTCTTACGCTGAATTTGTCTGACTTGGCACAGAACTTGTGGACGTCCTGAAGCTATGCTAGAGAGACTCCATGTGCATCATTGCTTCATAGACCATGATTCTGAACTTTGTGTTCAATATGTCAATCAGTTCATCAATCCAAGCATGTGCATTCCCCCCATGGACTGATTAGCCAGGACCACAGCACACATCTCCAAAAAGGAGGCGTTGGCTGTGGCCCATTGCTCAGCCCAGTCACAGCAGCAGGAGAGGAGGGCGTCACCAAGGGATGAAAGTTTGAGGTTCTGTTGGGTGGCAACAAGTTGGAGTTGTTTTACTGAAGGCTGGACAAAGCCAGCAAGGTACTCTAAGGCGTGATCACTACTAGCAAGGCATTCCTGGAGAGCTTGGAACAAAGCGTTACAATAGAGCCAGTAAAGTTGCCAGCAAGATTCCTGGTCCTGGTAGTGGAAGAATATGCTCAGATTCTGGTCTGGGCAATCTGAGGGACAGAGGCAGAATCCACAAAGTAAGGTCTCAGCCAGCTCAACAATCTGTGTGCAATTGTATGAGCCAACTAAGGCGGGACCCTTGGGAAAAGAGGGCAACAGAGCCACAACCAAAGGGACGGTTGCAGGGGGGGTGAATGACCACAGGGTTGCTCACGGAAAAGACAGGAGCACACTCACTGTCTGACAATTCCATCTTGTGCCCATGCTTGTCAATAAAGCTAGGCAGAGGCAGTGCCAGGGACAATCCTTGGCGGACGGGGGCAGTTTCCTGGGGCATTGGCAGAGGCTCAATTTTGAGTGAGCACCAATGTTGAGCAACTTGTGATATTGCTGATATGTTCAAAGCTACAGATAGATGTTAACCTTGCCAATGTACTCTACCTAATCCTATGCAAGAGCACTAAAGACTACAATAGAGTAGAACTTTGAATATAATTACATTTATTGATACTGGAGTACAATCTAGCCAGTGGCTGCAATCTATCCAGGTGTAACTATGAACTTGTTTTTTTCTTCCTTTCAGGTGTCTATATCAATATATACTGCAACAACCCTTCTTCTTGTCCTTTCAGACAGTTCTTGGTGGCTACCTTTGCAATAGGTCCATCTTTGCTAGCTACGCCTATCCTGATTGGCTGTCCTTGACATGTGGTATGCTACTGGCCTTATCAGGCGTCCATGGCACTTCAGCTACAGCCTACGCTCTTCTTGAGCTAGCCTACTGTCATTTATCAATTGGCTGTATCTTACACGCCTATTATTGCGCTGGGAAACTACGCCGTATTTAGTTGATGCTTAGAAATTGTCCCTGTTCAGCCCTCCTACATTGGAAGGTAGAATTCTGGTATTCCATTTGCAGGGCTTAATCAGTTATCCTTTTCTGGTTGGCAAACCTTCTGCTTATTAATGCAACAAGTTGAATTAGGGATTATATGCCGTATAATAGCAGACTCAATCCATTAGTGACTCAAAGGATTATCCGCCGTGTAATACTGACCCAAACCAATAAGGAACCCAATTATATGCCGTGTAATACTGATCCAAACTTGGTATTTCCTAGCCATTTGTATATCACTTGTTTGATATGAACATATAAGTCCATCAGGCTGTGTGGGGCTGAGTTGATGCAATATCCAGTAGGGTAGAATAGGTGATATACAATTGATGATTTAGTGATTACACACTGTGTAATCAATGATATTCATTATATTAGCTAATGTTTATACGGTGTATAATAGTTTCATCAATTATAATAAAGCAAGCAATATACAGTGTATAATCACATCACATTGGGACAATCAGTGATAATATGGCGTATAATTGTTACATCTATTATAATAAACTAACAATTACATGGCGTATAATAACTACACTTGATTAAGTGATAACCAAATGATAATACAGTGTATAATTGTTACATCTATTATAATAAACTAGTGATTACATGACATATAACTGACATATCTATTAATATAATGATGACCAGTGATAATATGGCGTGTAACTGATTAAGATCTGCGTGCAATGATTAACCTGATCATTTGTGGTCAATCAGCCTAATCTCACAATTACATATGAAATCTCTTAATAAATCAGGCTTAATTTATGTGGCACCACTTAATCCAAAAACCCGGGAATGACATAATGTAAAAAAGTGGGGTATTTGATTAATGTCTATGCCACTAAATCCAGTATAGTGGTGCTTGGGAGCCTAATCAACGACTATGGACACTAATAATAAAAATATAATAGTAAATAGCAATTTTTTGTAAGTGCATAAGTATTTTATTAATAAAATTAAAATTTGGCTTAAAAAGTGTTGAACTGGTCACTTTTGGGTTTAGAGTGTTGAACACAGGTTTTTTCATTTCTATTAGTTAATTTACTTATAAATTGCCCTTTAACTTGGTATTTTAGCTAATCAATTTATTAAACAGAGTTAATTTTGAGTAAATTTAACCTTGGTTTTTGGTTTCAAACCAATAAATTACTAGTAAAAATTAGCTTAAAATTGGTTAAGCCAAAAATACTAATAGATTCACATATGCAGCACTTGACTCCCTGGTACTCAACAAAGTGTTGAGTACCAGGGAGTCAAGTTTAAGGGAGTTGAACTTACCACAGTTGCCAAATAAATATAAAAATCAAATTAAAAAATTAAATTTTGAAATTTACAAATTAGAATTTATTTTATTAACGTATAATTTTATGCTTTTATGAAAACTGTTTCTGCAATATATTTTGCAAATATTGTTTTCTACAATAAGATTTTAAAATTATTTATAATAAAAATAATCTAGAGTATAAAGATGTTTATTGATATAGAGAAAAAATTAAGAGCACCTATAATGGGTTTGGTAGTATGTACCCACCCCGCAATGGAGGTGGTGCACAACCTCCACCATCACACTGTGGACAGTGGATACACCCTGATTAAAATACTCCCGCCTGCTGGTGAAAGGGAGTAAAGTCAGGTGGGAGTGAATCAGCAGCTTCTCTGGTGGGACTTCAAACCCAAAGATGCCAGCCAGGACCAGGGCGTCCTGGATAACATGGTCCACTGAGTTGTATCCGGGGGGATCTTCTTCCCATCCAGGGAAAGCCTGGCCTTGCCAATCTCAAGAAGGACCCTGTCCAGGTCCTCTACAGACGTGTCCGTCCCAAAGTAAAAGAGGAACCCCAGGTAAACAATGAGGTGAAGCCTTTGCCCAGCAAAGGCTTCAGTAAACTTGCAAAGTTTGCTGTATACTGTGCTGATCTTCTTATTGTGCTTGGTCTTTGCAAAGGTCAGCCCCATTGCTTGCGGGACCCCCATCTTGTTGGCGCTCCAGGCCATCCCAAAGTCTGCCAGGAGGATTTTTGTCTTCTTCACAGCTGTTGCATCTGCAACAGCCAGTTTTCCTATTGTGCGCCCAAAGTTGTCCAAGAGGTAAGAGATGGTATGCTCTACCAGGAAGCAAGCAGCCGCATGGGCCTGGCCCATCTCCAGTACATTCTTGAATGGGAGCATCTCCAGAACGTCCCAAAAAAGCTCAATGAAGTTTACACAGTAAACTCAACTGAGAACCACCGGGTCCAGGAAGACCAGCTGGGCATCCTTCTAGGCAGTAACTGCCCACTCAGATGCCCCCTTGACATGTGTCATCCCGGCTAGTGTGTCCCTTGTCATTGGAAAGGTACCATGGACTCTGTCTTTGACCTACTGCAAGACAGAGAGGACAGATAGAGCTGTTTGGCCATGTGAGTGGCATAATTTGAATAGAATGTGGGGGGAACAAAAGGAACCAGGAACCAGTGGAGTTCACCGTCAATGTTTTCTAACAAAAAAAGGTAAGTATTTTGAATTTTTTTATTAATTATAATTTTTTATGTACCTTTGTGGGGTTCCTCCTTGTCTGCAGCTTTGGCCGGCTTTGCCATTCTTGGCGCAAGCAGTTGCGCGGACAATTCTTTATCCTCTGTCCTTGCCTGCTTGGTAGGTTTTTGGTAGGCATACATTTCAGGGTCATCCATCCAGACAGACGGCGCAGAGAGGGCAAAGGACTTTAATTGCAAGCCCTCAACCACCTTTTTTGAATAATGAGCATGTGCTCAATAGTCTTCTCTGATGTGTCAGGCATTTTTGGTCATTAATGCCTTGGATGTCACCCTGTCAAGTTTCTTGCCTTTGAGGACGGCGGCCTTCACCTTTGCTTTGACCTTGCAGTCAATTTCTTTGATCTCTGCAACTGCAGATTCAAGATCCTTCAAAAGCTTCTCCAATTCTCTCATATGATTTTTTACTAACCTTTCCATATGTTTTTACTGTAAATTCAGAACCTAAACGTAAAAATGCAGGATTGTCAAATCCTTGGTCCAAATTTCAAATCACTTTTGTGGGATGGCCTTTTTAATTAAATTGATTTTTTGTGAGTATTTATTTGAATATTTGAGGATGTGGGAACTTATAGACACTTTGAAAAGTTCAAGTTAAGCTGCATATTTCCAATGGACAAAATGAATTAACTGGAATTGATTTTGAAGCGTTCATATCCATCAACCATCTTCATTAAGTTTACTATGTTTTCTGAAATTGCGGGATTGTCAAATCCATGAACCAAATTTCAAATCACTTTTGAATACCACTAGTAAACTCAGATATTAATTGCAGGAACTGGAATCCAAATTTAATGTACAGTAAGCACAATAGAAAACACCAACCCAAATCAAGAAGCTCCACCACAACTAAAATAAAATGAAAAATTCAATCTCAATAACCATTTTTAGACATAAAAAGTGATTAAACTTTAAAATCATCCAAAACCGGAAAGGATACAATATTATACACTTCAAATCACGGATATAGAAAATCTGCTACCATTCAAGGCTAAATCAAGAGAAAACAACTACTCACAACTAAACCAATAAATCCAAATAAATACATATTTAATATAAAATATATTTTTTATTTTATTTTTATGGACCATCAATCACATTCCCAACCAGCTTCTGCACCAGCCCGCGGGGCAGCCTGTCCATGAGGGCGTCCCAGAGGGTCCAAGAATAGACCCAGAACACAACTCAAGGGGAGTAATGCCAACACACAGGCCTCCCACTGTGTCAGCGCCAGCCAACCACCTCCCGCACCTAAATCCAGAAACAGTAGCCTCAATCTAATACAGAAGCCGCTCTCACGGCCTGCAACCAAAGTCTCATACACAAAGGTCATCAGGAATAATGAGGTTACATACACCTCCACTGTGTACCCAGTTGTCACTTGGCCCCGCACTCTTGATCCAAGAGTTGCTACCTCCTGCCCCCGCGTCTTTGACACCTCCTATGAGCCATTGATCATCACCAAAGAGCCATCTGTGGCTGTGTCTTATGCCACTATTGAAGGCGCCAGAGCAACCAAGCATGATCCCACCTTCTACACAAAGGTCATCATCCCCTGTGTCAAGCCTGTTAGCCAGGATGCCATGGTACCTGCCAAGGGCTGGCGTCGGTTGACGGATAGTGAGTGTGAAGCTCTCCTCATCTGCCTAAACAGGGGAATGGCAGTTTGCAATATTGCGTCCTGATTTGGTGTCACAGCCAGATATGTTGGCAAACTCAACACCAAATATGGTGACACTGGTTGAATTGCCAAAAATCCAAAAGCTAAACGGCAGCCTAAACTCTTGCAGCCTGTGCATATTGATGCAATAAATTAGTGGGTTACCAAGGATTGCCACCTGGACTCACTTGCTGTCCAATCAATGATTGCCACAGAGTTTGGGCTTTCTGTTTCTAAAACCCTTGTTTACAAAGAATGGTTGATTTGGGCTTCTCCTGGAAAGTACTGGGAGTTTTGCTGTACAACATAAACAATGAGAAGACCATTGAGGATCAACACATTTATGCCAAGATATATCTGGCACTAAAGGAGACTGGGAATGTCCAGTTCTTCTACATCAACAAATTGTTGTTTTCCTCCTCACTCAGGTCTAGGCATGGGTGGGTCAAGAAGGGGTCCAAGGACACCGTAGCCCATCATGCAGCTGTCTGTTCCCAGACCTATTCCATGGTAGCGCTTCTTGGTCCTTGTGGGTTGGAACAGTATCAGATGATCAAGGGTTCCCATAATAGCGGGACATTTCTTGATTTTCTCCAAACTGTCAAGGAGTATCTCTGGATCAATTACTGCAGTACAACCAACATTATTGTGTTAGATAATGTTGGACTCCACAAAGTTGATCTGGTTGTGTCTGAGCTCCAGCCCATTGATAAAAATAGCCATTTGGCCAGCCACCGCCTGGCTGACTGTCCAATGAGACTCCTCTTCCTCCCCCATATTCTCCATTCCTTAACCCAATCAAGGAGGTCTTTGGTTGGATCAAGAATAAGGTGAAACAAGGCCTCCCTCAGGACACTGAGGATCTCTTCAACATTCTCGAGATCAGCCAATTTGCAATGCCACCCAATGTGGTGGCAGCTTTCTATGAGCACTCAGAATCCTTCCTCCCCAAAGCCCTGGCCTCCAAGCCAATCAGATAAATGGGCGCTCTGGGTTTTATTTGCTTTATTTTTATTTATTTTGTTTTTATTAGGACTCAACAATTATTATTTATATATAATGACGTGACATTTGATTGTATTATAGACATATAAGAGTATGTAGAAAAGGTAAGTTAAATTAATTATACTAGGTATGAGGAATATTTTTTATTATAATGCACTGAACATTATATTGACTGTTGCACTAACAAATAAATAAATTAAAGAAGATAGAAATAGATTAATTTTATTTAAATAATTATGAATCCTTGTTGGTACTTTGGCTTTTTTAAGCCACAAATTGGACCTTGTAGGTCATCTGATCCTTATTATTTCAGTGCCACTATAGCCACACAACACAACCACCAATGATTTTTATGTATTGCTTACTAATTAGTACTTAGGACGCGGGTCAAACATATTGAATATATTTATCAAATCATATTATAAGAGAAATATAATTTGAGTTCTAAACAATCACTTGTTTAGAATATAAGTGGAGCAGACCGCATGATGTGGATAAATTCAATTCTTGTTGTTTGTATATGTAATAAATGAACCTGTACTTGACAAGCTTGTAAATAAAAACATTTTTAACTTATTTTTTATTATTTGACATGGTTGCAACTATAACTAATGTCTTGTGATATATTTAGATATATTTATATTATAATTTACCTACTAAAATTTAAAATAAAATAAAATATTAAAAGTAAAATTATAATTATAAATCTTAAAAGTTAAATATTAAAGTTTAAATATTCAAAATTTAACTATTTTTATTTAATTGTGATTTATTCAATATTGAAATATTATATGTAATATTAAAATTTTATTATTAAAATTTTAATATTACATATTTTAGTGAAAACATTTAATATTAAAATAAAAAAATTTAAGCTGCAAGGGAAAAATATTTATTAAGGGGATGCTAATTGCAAAGGGGAATGTGATTATTCCAGGGAATTATACCCCAAAATTAATTTTTTTGGCTAGAGCGTCTAATTGGATCCATGTAATCTTCTGTACGTGGTGGACAACCCTGGATGCAATTGCTAGAGGGATGGCGCCCTGTACCCCAGTGGTTGTTGAATGTTTGATAAAAGGAAGCCGGGTGAGAAAATCAATTAATAGGGTTTTTTCAGGGGGCACGTAGTACCCATACAACGTTGCCAATGAAAAGGAGCCATACAGGACGTGCTCAACTGTCCTATACCCCCACAGTGTCTTCTGACGTTTGAGTGCTAATCAGCATATATTGATTTGAACAGGTACATCTTCTAACTTTTTGACGTTGGTTTTTAATATGCAGTGAAGGAGAATTCCCAGGTATACTGCAACATGAATTCTTTGCAAGGTATATTTTTACAAGAACATGCACAATTTTTTGAAGACTTGAACTAATATATTGATATAGGATGATTGATTGAATTTGAAGAGGGTTCTGGGGGGGCGCCTGGCTTGTATCAGCCCCCATGCCTCTGCAAACAAAATAAATAAAGGTTTAAATGTGTTCACAAGGACTGCATCCCCGACTTTATTTGACAATGCCTTGAATACTTCATTAAAAATTTCAGTTTTTAGATATTCAGTTCCTATTTGAAAGTCTGTTTTTATTAGGTTTTTTTCATATTCATTGATGTTTGGGAATGGGAATATTTGAATGCTTTCATATATATATTCATCAAAGTTTAGCTTGACATCCCCGCAAATTACATTCATCTCTTTGAAGTTGATATTTATCCCTATTTTGTATGCTTTCCTTAACCACAACAAGCACCCCGCAGGTGGTAAATATTCCCTATCTTTAGCTTCAATATTTGAAAACTCATTCATATTCTTTTGGATTATTTTATTTATTTGGTTTTTATTTGTTTTACAGGGGCTACCAGTGACTGGTAACCCCCATAGAACCAACTTGGCTTAAAAGCCACCACTTCTGCAACCTTGTCCCCATTCCTAGTGATAACTAAAATAAATATAAGTAAAACATAAAAAGTCTTACTAATTGTTTCCCCTGTGGCCCCCTCAGCCACAGGCGCCACCTCAGCAAACTTCATGAGTGTTGGCTGCTCTCCATTAATTTTCCTAGTCTTAATTTTTCTTATCTTTCTTGCAACTTGTGTTTCTTCTTGGCTTTCATTTGATAAATTTTCTGTATTTCTTGAAGCGCTCCTGTATCTTGACTGAGTTCTGTTTTCACCTGTTTCCATTTGGTTGGTTTCCTCTTCATTTGTGTTTATTTCCTGTGGGATTTCATTTTCTTCAACTAGTTTTATCTTTTGAGTATTCTTTCTATTGGTTTTTGCAAATTCCCACAAGTTGTAACTTTCACTTTGAAATCCAACCTCTTGAGTATTTCCTTTTGAAGATTTAAAAATATTTCTTTGTGTTTTTTGTTGACCATTGTTCCCAGGCTATTTTTTGCAGTTTAATTTTGCTGGACCAAGGCCCTTCCCTCATTTCCCAGTTGATTTATCACAATTTCCCTTATTTTGTATTCAAGCTCAACAACCTTTTGGAGAACTGACTCTAATTCCTTGATTAGGCTATAGATATTTAACATTTTGTTTGAATTACATCAAAAAACTGGTTTTTATAGTACTATCCTCATGGCATGAATATTTTTCATCATTATTAATAAATTAAAGTCCATAAATGTAAAGTTATATTAGTATATTGTAATTAGACTTCAACTCTTGATACTTTGATATTATGTGCATAACTCAATGCATTTTGTTTAATAAAACCCATTGTAAACTTGGCATTTTCTATTATAATTTAATGAAATGGACTGTATTTATATTAGAGAGCCATTAATGCTTAGTACAAATATTGATACATAGTGCATTTTACAGCCTGTATATTTACCTATTGGTAATAATTATGTAAACTTCTTAGTCAGATTTTGCAAGGTAATAATAATGTAATGTGTTAATAAATTGCCGTTTATTGTCATTAATTGGCTGATTTTCTTTGCTGTGGCAATTGTGCATTTTCTGATATTTCTGCACTAGTATCCAATTGGTTGGTTTCACATCCAATTGCACAGGCAATGGGAAATCAAGCCACCACCCTGACCACATCCAGTCTCAGGGTGGCGGCTTGTTTTCCTATTGCCTGTGTGATTGGATGTGAAGCCAACCAATTGGATACTAGTGCAGAAATATCAGAAAATGCACAATTGCCACAGCAAAGAAAATCAGCCAATTAATGACAATAAACGGCAATTTATTAACACATTACATTATTATTACCTTGCAAAATCTGACTAAGAAGTTTACATAATTATTACCAATAGGTAAATATACAGGCTGTAAAATGCACTAATTATTAATATTATACTAAGTGTTAATGGCTCCCTAATATATACACAGGCTAATAATAAAATTACAATGAAAAATGCCAGATTTACAATGAATTTTATTAAACAAAATGCATTGAGTTATGCACATAATATCAAAGTATCAAGAGTTGACGTCTAATTGCAATATTCTAATGCAATATTTACATTTATTTTCTTTAATTTATTAATGATGATGAAAATATCCATAGAAATAATTATATTTTACCACATCAAATGTACAGCATTCTTTACATATGGGGAATGCTAAAAATGTAAAAAATATTATCAATTATGAACTGAAGAACAAAATCAATTTTAATAAGTCAGCACAAAGAAAAGTTTTAATTTGCTCATCAAAGGACAAGCAGGGGAGGGAATGGGCAGAAAGAACATCGCCTTCATCTGCGCCCGTGAAAGAGGTGGCATAAGAGATAGTGGGGAGGGAATTGGTGGTGGCTTGGGAGTCAGGGTTGGAAGGCAAATGGCGGGGGGGTTGGGGAGGCAGGGTTTGTTGACTGGGAAGGGGCAGCAAGAGCTGATTGCTTCAATTGCTCAAATTTGTCTTCTGTCACATATGCAGGCTTGGTGAAACGGATGAATTAGCGTGGGGGGAGGCAGGAGTCCTTTCTGGACTTATCACTATCACTTGCATAGAAGATGATGAGATCAAATAAGCCCTGGACGGATGCGGAAGGGAAAAGCTCATAACCCTTATCAATTTGGGTGCATAGTTTGTTTTAGGTGGCAGGCTTTAAGCACCTGAGGGCAGAACCAAAATTGTAGAGACATACATCTGCAAGATGCATGTCAGCGTGGTTGTTGGGGTAGGGCCAACAGGTATGCCCTGCAGCCCTGATTTCTTGGGTTGCTCATTCCCATTGCTCCATCTCTCCACTCAGTACAACTGTGTGCATGGCGTTTTGTGTGGCCCACTCCTCCAGCATGGCCTTGAGCTCTGTCTGGTAGGCATACCCATCTGCGGTGTTCAATATTGCAGATTAGTGAGTGACGTCCAATGGGGAAACTGCCAACAAAACCCCAAAAAAACAATACAAGATTGGTCCGTGCTTGAATACGTCAGACTGGATGTGCTTTTCTCCAAATTCTTGAATACTTGCCAAAATCTTGGCATATGACAGGAAGATTACATCATTACAGGCCCTCATTGCCCTTCCTTTGATAAAATTGATGATTCTAGAATCATATGGGTCAGTGTCCATCAAACTGGGACCACTGAGAACTTGATTGGACAAGACTCTAGCAGCAATCACAACTCTGTGCATCCACAAATTCATCATTCTCTTATTGGTGGAAATGCTGTGGAGTCCCAGTTGGAGACAGACCTAGACCAAGGGCATCTGTGGGTCACACTCCATAATATTATCATGAGAGGGTGGGCTTTTTCACCTTCAGTTGAAGAACGGGAACCAGTTGGAGTCTTCCTAGTAGAGGGGCCACAGTTGGCATGGGCTCGCAGGGTTACAGCCACAGTGGACTTTGCAAACCTCATTGTGGCCGCAATTTCCCCAAGAGACATAAGCTTGCCTTGCTTTTCAACCATTTAAAGAATGATCTTTGGAGTGATTAGTTTTCTTCTGTGTCTTGCAGGCTGATTGTCTGGGGGAGGGATATGTTCATCTTGTGAACTGATCAATGCCATCTGATTGGCTGTTTTGGGATTCTGGGCTCTCTGGGTGACCCCATGGCTCAAATGGCTGGTTTCAGATGCCATTGTTGATACAGGATTTGGGTTGGCAGCTGCCTGTGCATGATGAACAAACAAAGCCATGCTGGAAGTTGTAGGAGAAAGAAACCAGCTCCTGAGTGGTGCTTGTGGAGGGGCCTGTGGGTTGGGAGTGGCCATAGAGGGAGGCTTCACTATTAGAAGATCCAGCTTAGCTCTGCATGATTTTTTCAGGGCCAGGGAACAGCTTGTTGACTTGGTTATTATTGAAAGAAAACATAATAAACTTTTATTAAAATTTTAAACTCAAAAAGAGGAGTGTATATTTTAGTCAATTTTATTGTTAAGTATGTTAAGTTGGTGAATATTACAATTGAAATTTTAGCTGTCCTAAACTGGAATAGGGCAATTTTTGAGAATTCCTATGATTCCTAAAAAAATTAGCACAAATCCACTCTAGATCCTTTGACATCCTTTTTGAGACACCCATAAATTATATTTATTTCAAATTCCTTGCAATTATGATCTGAAACTTGGTACTTGGATTTGACAATCCAACAATTTCAGATTTGTTAATTTTTACATGATGTCTATGATTTGTTTGACATACAGGAAATCTCAAATTGAATATTAAAATTCTGCATTTTTGATTCATGTATCCTGCATTTATTTGTTGTGTTTTGTCTTTTGTTAGTTGAGTTATCTGCTCAAGAGATTCAAAATCTGCCAATTTAAATAAACCAAAAAAGTCAAATTAAATGGTTAATTTTATTTAATATTTTATTTTTCACTCAGCTGAGTTGCCCGCAAAAGTGATTTGAAATTTGGACCAAGGATTTAACAATCCCGCATTTTTACGTTTAGGTTCTGAATTTACAGTATAGCTTTCACCCCAATAAAATATGCATTATTCTGATACCATTGCTTATTTGTTTATTCCTGTTTGTTTTCCCATTTACTACATTATCCCATTTTTTTAGTCATTGTGTATATGTTTTACGCTCAACTCAATATGTTGTTTGCTTTGTGTTGGCATTGTTTCCTTAATTGTCATATTATTTTTTGGCGCTTTGCACAGCCCCTTGTGAAAATATTAACAACAATTTGGTGATCAGCTAAATTTGAATGAGAAAATTATAGGTAAACTGTTTTTAGATAAAGTTGTTACTGATCCAAATTCAAAACCTTAATGATAAACTTTAAGCCAATCAGGAGCCAAGTGATAAAGTGATTGTTGTGACATAAAGGGTCATTCAATAATTCTTTGATGCATGTGGCTAATTAATATGATTGGCTGGATCTTTTGCCATTGTGTGACATTGCCGCTGTGGCAAGTTGTTAGTAGACTAGTGCTAACCCAGAAGCTGATTGGGCACTAGTCCACTAACAACTTGCCACAGCGGCAATGGTGCACAATGGCAAAGGATCCAGCCAATCATATTAATTAGCGCATATGCATCAAAGAATTATTGAATGGCCCTTTATGTCACAACAATCACTTTATCACTTGGCTCCTGATTGGCTTAAAGTTTATCATTAAGGTTTTGAATTCAGATCAGTAACAACTTTATCTAAAAACAATTAACCTATAATTTTCTAATTCAAATTTAGCTGATCACTGAATTGTTGTTAATGTTTTCACAAGGGGCTGTGTTTGGGTACTAAAAATAACTGTATTCTGGATCTAGATACATGACATATTAAATATATGATTTTATATAAATAAGCTGAACATAAAGAATAAAACCAACTATAAACAAAGAGAAAATGAACAATTGAAATTCAAAATAAAGATAATACAAATAGAAAATGTTTGGCAACAGGGGGTTTATTGGGGGCGGGGAAAAATAATGCCTAGTAGGCAGAATAGTGTGGGGAGGAAGGCGTTGAGACAGGGCTGACCTGTGAGGTCTGGGATTGAGTGGATGGGGCTGGAAGGTGGGGGGTAGTGGTGGCGGGGGTAGGGGTAGAAGGATTGCGCATGATGGCCGCCATATAACACTTTTTATATTTCTCATTTGTCATTGACTGGATGGGCTGGTAGGTGGCTGTAGCACGGGGTGGCAGGTGCTTATCCTTACGTGATTGGTTGCCCATGTTCACGTGGAAAACCATTTGGACAAACAAGTCAGCCACCATTTGGTGCCCAAAGAGAGAATTATGGTCAAGGATCCCAAGATAAAGATCATAAAAGCCTAAGGGTGGTGCTCCTGTAGTGTAAAACTGATGCTGAAGAAGTGACATCACCCAGATGGATGTCTGCATGGCTAGCAGGGTACACAGAGGCCTGGTGCCCGCGTTCCTGGATGGCCTCAAGGGCGGTGGGTTTCCCCTCCATCTGGTGGCTCAGGAAAACCCAGTGCTTGGAATTTGAGCCATCCCAGGAGTCAAGTAATCCACCAAGGATGTGTTTGTACTCTTAGCCATTGGTAAAATCTTGGTTTGTCCAATAGTAGACAAAGCCCTTGGCTGAAACTGCCAGAAATGCACCAATGAACATCCCCTTCTTGACCTTCTTCCTCCCTTTTTGGGTGGCAGCTCTTCCTTGTGTGCCAAAATTGTCAAAAGCTATTGATAGCTTATAATACAAGACAAAAATGACATCATCTGATAGACTTGTCAAGCATTGGGCCAGGGTTGATTTGATGCCAAGATTATACAGGGAATCCTCAGCACCATCTCATTGGTTGCCGGCAACATTGGTAAGAACCCGTATTGAAGCCACCTTTCTGTGCATCCAGAGCTGCACCATGCGCTTGGAAACCCATATGTTGTGGTGTGAAAGTTTTTTGCAGACCTGGGTCAAAGGAAGCTTGGGATCCTGCTGGAGAAGTTCAAGCATGATTAGGTATGCCTCAGTTATTTGTGACTTGGGGGCCTTCTTGGGCTTTTTGGCTGCCCCAATCAGATTCCCCCTGTTCATCAGGTTGTTGAATTCCTGTATGACAGTAGCTCAGGTAAACTGCAACTGGGCGGCAATCTGTTCCCAGGACAGACCCTGTAGATTCAGTGCCACAATTTCCTGAAGAATTTGGGAAGTGATGATTTTTTGCTTGGGGCGCTGGGCCGCAGGAGCTGAAACCTGATTGGCTGAGGGGGGAGGTCAGGTGGTGGCAGGAAGTTGTTCTGGATTGAGGTTGTCATCCTGATTGGTTGGTTGGTGGGCAGCTTGTGCAGGGGTGAGTACGGGAGCAGGGGCAGAGCTAGACACTAAGTGACTACTGAACAAGTCAAAGCCATATGGGTCAGGGGTCAAGTACAAGTCGGCTTCCTTGTTACCTGTCTCAAAGGCTTGGGTGTAAACAGGTGCCTACACGTTCTGAGCCTTGCCTCCATTGAAGCTGGCTTGGCTGCTGACGCTGTCAAATATATTGCTATTAAAAACCATTGTAAAAAACCTAGGATAAAATCACTAAAAGTAGAAGTTTAAAATTATATGATTTATTTTTATTGTAATCACCATTCCATATTTGAAAGGTTCTCAAAACCATTATACACAAATCTGAAGCCATGAAAATTAATAAAATGCCTCTGTTCCTAAATTGGATAGCTGTTGATTGGCTATTAAACTTTTATATTTCTATTTTAGGCTGCTCACACTACACATCTTGTGTGACTTCATTTTGTTTCATGCTTGTTGAATTTTTCTTCTAGATTGCCCAATTTTTTCATTTTAGTCCTTTTGTTGATGCCTCATATGAATCCTGATTGGATTATAATATACTCCGGGATGGCATCCATCTATCTAACTTGTTGTGTCAGTTCATTTTGTTTGTGGTTTAAACAACACTGCTTGATTTTTGATATAATTTTGTATGATGGGCTAATGAAATTTTGTTTTTGGTTTGACAGTTCATTTATTAACCAAAAATATTTGAATTAATTGAATCCTTAATCTTGCACAATGTTGTGAATGCCGCCATTCACCATGTTTCATTTTTGCCTTTGTTGGGTTATTTCAAGGACAAATATCTCTCTTTTGCTTTTGCCCTTTGAAATGAGGCTGGCTCCAAATTGGGAAATACAATTGTTCAGATTCCTGATTCTGTGCAACTCACTTGCCCCACTCATGCTTGTGGCAAGTGATCCTACCGTCCATGTACTGTTTTGTGGTAAAGCTACACAGTATATAATCCCAATTTTTATACCCAATAAAATTTAAGTTCTATTCAAATTTTTTCTTTGTGTCTCCCAGTACTTTGGTGCCTCTCTAGCCACGTCTAGTAGATATTATTCAATCAAGGCCACAATGTCAGGGATTTAACCTGTGGGGGGTTCCTGAGGACTTGCGGGCAGACAGTCTGCGGGCCCAGCAGGGAGAGCCCACCACAGGATTGGGGCTAACTTTACAATATAAGATAACAATTTTCCAAGGATTGCCCAAGGTCCGCTTGTAGGCACCGTGGAATCAATCAACCCAGTGAGGGTGATATACATCACCCCAAATATTTGGGTGGAAGTGGATTCTTCATTGGCAACGGATTCTTGCGGGCAGTCAGGCCACAGGGTGAGGGGCAGCGTCATTGGAACTAAATATGTGAACAGGAAATTATACTTGTCTTGGAATAGCAGAGGAGATATGGTGATTTTGATGCCTTCTCTGTATACAGTTTCAGTCTCTCTAGTTCTAGCTTCAGGGTTGTTGATGAGGATCTCCTCCAGAGTAAACTCTGAATACACCAGTTTGGGTGGGTACTCGGTAAAATGTACTGGGCCAAAGGGAGCTCCTGGTGGACGGTAAAGTTTGGGCGTCTGGTCCGGGGTTTCTTGGGGTATGTGGGCACAGGAGACAGGGCCGCAAGGAGTAGACTGTAGATGAAGTAAAACTAATAACAAGTATGGTATGATCTGGTTGAACCAAAGGTTCATATCACTTTATTGCAAGAATGGCAATGGGCATCTTCCTGGCAGCCCAGGGTATAAGTATGCCCATCTGTCATGGCAAAACTTTCAAAGATTTTCATGGCCCGGGTTTCCCCATCTACTAGGTCCTCACAGCCCTTGGTGGCAACAATTGCGGGGGTTATTTCATTGGCTGACTTGCAACTAGAGCACTCCAATTCCTTAACCAGGTCACAGGAAGGGTCATCTCCAGGTGGCCTGCTTCTTATAGAAGGTATCTTTGTTTCTTCTTTTGTGGTGGCCTGGGTTATTCTGGGGTCTGTGGCTAACCTAGCCCGTTGATTGGTTGGGTTAACAGGAACCTCTAGCGTGGGGGGGAATTGTTGTAGACAAACTTGGTTCATCAAACTTCAGTAGATTCTCTGAAGTCAAATCCAATTCTAATTTGAACCCCAAAAACTGCAGGCGGCCAGGTGGCTGGCCCTGTGGGCTGGCGGCCCGCGGGGCATCAGGGTTTGACTCCCATAGTTGAGGCCTTTTGATTATCATAGTTGACAGGAGTTTGTCACTTGTGACACACAAGGTAATTGCATAGCCTTCCCTGCCATTCTGACCAAGACTTAGTATGCATCTAATCCTAAGGTTAGGATTCCCTGTTGTGTGTCTGTGCTGCGCCTCAGAGCATGACAAACTTCACAAAGTGTATAATGGGAAAAGAGAGAGACCCAAGGACTCTAATCCCCCAGGTTGTTCCAGACGCCCTCCGCCTAACGACAACAGCAATAAGTCTCAGGCACCTAATACTCATAATAAAAGGTATAATGGTCAGTCCAACCATACAATTTAAGAATCACTATCACCCAAGGTAAACTGAATAAGGGAAAAGTCCAGAGAGAACAATAAGTGAGCCAATATTTTCCTGACAACTGCCAGCCTTGCCTAATAATGAATATCAACCTGAGGACGTCAATCAATGTCCAATGATTCAGGTACTTTCAAGCAACCTAGTACTTCACATGATTTCCATACACCCAAATAAATTAAATTCCTATTCTTTCTGCTTTCAAAGTTACACTGGTTCAGCACTTTGGACTCAGGCGCAGATTGTACCCTATTCAACAGCAACTTTGTGAGAGAGTTCAAGTTAGCTACTAATCCTTAGAAGATTAAGATAATCACTTTAGCTGATAAACATCACATTGCTATTTCCCAGGAGACTGTCCCCTTCTCCACTGCCCTAGAAAACCTCCATTCTACTATTAAAAGAACCACCATCAAATTCCCCATATTTGATGTAGTAATTGGCTGGGATTGGTTAAAAAGAAATAACTCTCATATATACTGGATCACATCAGTGCTAACCATTAAACAAGAAGAAATCAATCACCAGATATACCCAGACATAAAGGACCAACTCCTAAGAAACCATGTGTTTTTATGTATTAATAAAACCCAGGAAGAGAAGAAAAACCTCAAGGTCATTGAATGTGACTCCTGCCAATACAAGTTCATTTGCTTCAAAGATAAGAATGACACCATCCCCCCAAGACCAAAAAATAGTTGTTAAACTCCCAGAAATCTTCAAGGAGTCCTTTCCAGGATTACCTCACAAGAAAAACATCCAGTGCTTCATACAATTAAAGGGCTCTGTACCTAAGGCACAAACCATATACCACCTCACACCAAACAACAACAATGCACTTTGCGCCTTCCTCAAAGAGGCCCTGGAATAGGGGCTCATCCAGCCTTCACAATCTCCCCTTGAGGCTGCCATATTCTTTGTAGTTAAGAAGGACAGGTCCCTACAATTATTCATCCATTACAGAGCTCTAACCAAGGTCACCATATTAGATTAATACCCATTAACCCTGATTTATAACCTCTTTGATGTGCTTGGAGGTGCCACTGTGTTTTCATGATTGACCTTACATCCAGGTATAATTAAAACTATGCTAAGGAAGAAGACATTCCAAAAACCGCTTTCTATATCAAATATGACTCATATGAGTGTGTTGTTTTCAACTTCAGGATAAACAATACACTGTCTATATTTTTCAAATTCATGACAAAGTCTTTGCACCTCATATCATAAATAATGTTCTCTTTTACCTAGACAATATCATTGTGTATAGCCTGAATGTTAAACAACACCACAAAGACCCAAAAGCAGTGTTTGGCACCTTAGCCCAACAAAAACGTATAAAATACCTCTAAATGCTAGTTCTTCAGGTTGCAACTACCATTCTTAGGTCACATAGTATCCAAGGACAGAATCAAACCTGACAAAAAGAAGATACAAGCCATTTGCAGTATGCCATCTCCAAAGGACAAAAGCAAACTGAGATCTTTCCTTAGAATGGTTGCTTACATACACTATTTTATCCTGGACTGTGGTGTCCTCACTGCACTTATGTCATCCATTACAGGCGTCAAGTCATTTTTGTGTGGACACTCCAACAGGACTTCTGTTCCTGCCAGCTCAAAAAAAATGACAATCATCAGAGTTTAAACTTTCTACATGTAACATACTTCATTTTGACAATCCAAACTTTTATTTTGGCTTTATTTTTTACAATTTTACTTAAAGCTTGAAGAATAAAGCTAAATTTAACTTTTAATACTAGGAAAAAAATATTTAAGGTAAAAGATCAATAAACATAAAATAAATGTGCAATAAAAATACAAAATATTTTTTTGGGAATTGTTGACATGGAAGATATTACATTTAGACAGTTTAAATACTGACGGTTGCCAAGAAACACTAGTGTCTACCCCTATCTTACAGTACCCAAGAAGAGATGAAGACTACCAGATGCAAACTGATGCCTTGGACACATCCATAGGCTAGATCTTTGTATAAAGACTGGTGATGATGAGTTTTCTAGCAGCATACAAATCTTGCAAGTTAAATGACAGTGAATGACATTATCTAATTCATGATAAAGAGCTACTTGAAATTGTACGCTGTGTCAAGTTTATACTTCTGGGAAGTATAATAAACAAAATAAGGGGAAGATTTAAGAAGATAATGATACTTTATTGAATATGAATATATAATAATATATAGTATCATGGCAAGCCACATGCTGTCCATGTACGTCATGGAGGTCATGGGGCTTATCTGAGTAATGTTCCTCTTGAGTCACAAGGCTTAATCAAGTTGTATTCCATTTAGGACCTGGATTGAGTGATCCCCATCATATATGGTTAACTGATAATAGTGCCACCAGTTTATTGACTGGGCAGTGAACCACTCAGTGATTTACTTGGGGTGTTAATTCCCTGAGAGGGAGTAATTGAAGATGTTGCAACATCTCCCCCTGGGGTGCTGGAAGGCAGAGCCTTGGGAATCTTCTTGAGAGTACCTGATATGTAGGCTTGGTATTGATCCAGTTTGATGTTGGGCACAGGGAGCCTTGAATTTTTTGGGCTGTTCTTGCTTTACACAGGCGGAGTTGGTTGTGGTGCATACGTTTTAGTTTGGTTTGCACTCCAATTCCTTTGATCATGTAGGTATTGTTGGGTTTCACTTCCATGACAATGCCTGGTCCACGTAGTCCTGGGTCTAGTTTGTGTTGGTTGTGATTGACAGCCCAGATCTTATCTCTGACTTGAAACCTTTCTTGTTGTAATGGTATTGTTTCCCACTGGACCCTTTGGCGTTCCATCCTTTCTTGGTCTTTTATGGTGTGTAGTACTTTTGGGTCATTACTGTAAGGTATCTTCTTTGGAAGTGGCAGTTGTGGTCCTGTGGTTTTACTGACAAGTGCAGGTTTCTGACCATAGACAAGCTCATAAGGGCTTTTTCTCATATTGTGGTTGACTTGTGTTCTGCAGACCATAAGGGCAGTTGATAGTATATCTACCCATGCTTTTGGATTGTTGGCAGATAACTTACTGAGGGCTTCCACTAGAGAGCTGTTTAGTTGCTCTACACATCCATTTTCTTGTGGGTGATATGGGCTGGCTGTGACGTGTTTTATTCCGTTCTTGGCAAGGTAGATATTGGTGTCAATAGCTTTAAGTTCAGTGCCTCCATCTGTGATCAGGAGGTCAGGTTTCCCAAACTTTGCTATGATCTCTTTGCCAATGAATTGTCTCACGTTGTTGCCCTTGTGTTCTTTTGTGGCTTGCTCTACGGGACATCTGGTTGCATAGTTGATAGCTGTTATTGTACTTCTTGCCTTTGTTTTCACCAGGCATAGGTCCCATGATATCCAACAACCATACCTTGAAGGGTTGTGTGATGGATACGGGCACTACTGACTTGGGTGGTGCTTTGGTTTGGGTGTACTTTTCACAGACTTTGCATTGCTCCAGTACCTCTCTGATATCATCTAACATGTTGGGCCATCAGTAGCGTGTCTTGAGGTATTCATGCAAGTTTCTGCTACAGGTGTGCCCCAGGTCTCTGTGATATTGGAGGATTGTGTCAATCTTTTGTGTTGACGGGACGTAGGGTACAGTGTCACCATTTGGAAGTATTCAGTGAAGGGTACCATATACGTTTTTGAACAGGTGTTTGTTCTTGAGGACTTTCTCTTGGATGTTCATTAGTGTGCCAGGTGGGAACCCTTCCTGGAGATTCCCCATGATTAACATGGGCCAGTCAGGGTCGCCATCAGTGCAAAGGATGTGTTTATTGTATAGCCTTGACAGGGCGTCTGCAGTAAGCATCTCCTTGCCTGGCTTGTATTCAATTTGCATGGGGTATCTCTGTATGAGACTCATCCATTTGGCTTGTCTTCTTGACAGGTGTTGTTGTGTTTTGAAGAATATCAACAACTTGTGGTTGATGAGTACCTTGAACGTCTGGGCTCCTTCCTGATAGCATTGCCATTTCATGAGACAGTGTATAATGGCCACCAATTCCTTGTTGTGTATGGGGTATCTTTGTTTGCTGTCCAATAGCTTCCTTGATTCATATGCCATGGGAAGAAAGTCATTTTGAGCTGTTTGGATACGGAGGGCTCCTCCTATGGCATAGTTGGAGGTGTTGGTTTCTAGCTCATAGATACTCTCATGGTTTGGGTATTATAGGATGGGGGTGGTAACCATGTGTTCCTTCAGTTGGCGGAAATGTTGATCTTGTAAGGGTGTCCAGACAAATTTGGTTTTTTCCTGGTAATGGCAGACAGGGGGGCTGTTAAGGCACCCCAATCAGGGATGGACCTTCTTACGTAGGCTACCATTCCAAGGAAGGTGCAGAGTTTGCTCTTGTTCCTTGGGGCTTGCATCTCAGTTATGATGCATATCTTCTCTGGGTCTGGTTTGATTCTTTCTTTGCTAATAATGTGACCAAGGAAAGGAAGTTCTGTCAAGAAGAACTCACATTTTGATGGTTTTGCAACCAATTGGTTTTCTTCAAGGGTGCGCAGGACCGGGCAGACGTCTTTCCAGTGTTGTTCCAGGTTGGGACTGTAAATGATGATGTTGTCCAGGTAGATAATTTCTTGTTTCCCAATGTGTTCCTTAAAAATTTTGTTCATGAAGGTCACAAAATTACTGGGAGTTTTTGTCATGCCAAAGTTGAGAACACTACATTCAAAGGATCCGTATTTGGTTCTAAATGCGGTCTTTGGAATGTCTTCAGGTTTCACGCAAATTTGGTGGTAACCTGCTGTCAGATCAATTTTGTGAAGATTTGGGACCCCCATGTAAGGGATTCCATCCCTGACACAAGTTGGAAATCAGACCTTAATTGTTTTAAAATGATTAAGAAACCAGAAGTTGCATTTTTAAATGCTAAATCAGAAGCCAAGGACAAAACCAAATCTTTTAATGTAATCAATTTGAAAACATGTTCAAATTTAATAAATAAATGTATTAGAATCAATTTTGAATGCAAAAACAAAAGCAAACATGAAAACCGGGATTGAAACATAAATTCTAATTCAAAATCAAAAATTAAGGTTCCAGATGACAATAACAACAATGATAATGACTCAGCATTAAATTTTGGCTCTGATAAGCATAAAACAGCCAATTAATCAGGAATTAAATGCAAAGATTGTTTAAACCAGAGATTCAGGGACCCAGGTATCCAATCAAACCAAGTGAACCAACCAAGCCAAAGAAATACTGCTCATCCAGCCCCAGATACCATCCCCAACCATAGTAAGGTACAATACTGCAATACAATATCACAACCTGCCTCTTCTTGCATTGCAGGCTGCAGCCTGCTGCAGTCCTGCAAGGCAATACTTCTCAAATCACTCTTTCAGATCCACCTGGTAACCACAATGTTCCCTTCCTCACTTGAAGTCAGTATTTAAACTGAAAAATTCTTCCCATCCAAATTGCTCCAACAATTTCTTTTATTTCTATCAACCAAATAAATCTATATTTTCAATTCTAAACACTTGATTGGTAGATTCTAAAGGTTCTTCCCCAACAACATGAAGTTCATCTTCCTTGTATGGACTTTTTGTGTGTTAATCAGTTATGGGCAAGCAAATGTTAACTTTGAAAACCCCAAACCAACTCCTACTGACAAAACTGAAGACTCAATTTGGTATTGTTTTGGTCCGCGTCAAAGACATTCCCCTTATATTGAAACAGCTCAATTCCCACCTATCATCCATCCCAAGGCCCCCTGGTTGGTCTTGGGGTACAACAGTGTCTATTATCTCCTCAATAACTTTACTCCCTTCTGAGAAGATTCCGCATATTTGGTCACCTTCTACACATGTTAATGATAGGGATTCCAGTAGGTTCCACTCTGATCAAATTCAACTTGGGAGCTCTACTCCATTCAATTAGAGAAAGACTTCCCAATGAGTAGATCCCTGACACCCTAGGGCATCAAAAAGGTCATCAATGAGGGGCAGGAGATACATGTTCTTAATTGTGACCTTGTTGAGGGCCCTGTAGTCTGTGATCAGGCGGAGTCCTCTGTCTTTCTTTGCCATAAAAAAGACAGCCACGCCAAAAGGAGACTTAGAAGGTTGTATGAGTCCTTTTTCAAGGGCTTTGTCTAAATAGCCTTTAGTGTGTTGTCTTCTTGTGGTGTTAGGCGGTAGATGGGTTGTGCTTTAGGTACACTCCCTTTTAGGTTGATTCCGTGTTGTATACCCCAATCAGGGGGTAACCCAGGTAGTGTCTCTTGGAATACAGAGGGAAATTCACTGACTAATTGTTCTTGGATGTAGTCCTTCTCACGTCTGGCTTCTGTATTTTAAAATGGATAATCTAGTATGTGAAGGTGTTCCAATTGATTTTTCTAGGGTCAGCTTCCTCTTCTGTTTCCATGATTTTTACAAACACATGGTCTCTCATGAATGTGTACATATGAGTTTGGTAAACATGGTGGTGTACTTTGCCTTGTTGAATGATGATGGTGGCACTGTCCCAGTTGATATGAGGTTTTGTATTTCTAGTTCATTCCAGGCCAAGTATGACATCATAATTGGGGATTGGTATGATAGGGCCGCTAATTGTCCTTTGTACATCTTCAATTTGGGTGCAGAAAGGTTTTGCCTCTTGGGTAACTGGTGTGCTTTGGTTGTCTGCCATGATGACCCTCTTGATGCTACTTTGGTGGTAGGTAACTTCATGAGGTCTGCAAAGCTCTTGTTGATGAGAGATTGATATGCTCCAGTGTCAAATAGTGCTGTTCCCTGATATCTGCAAAATCAGAAAGGATAAGTGAGGAGTTTATTTTCAGTTTGGGCGGCAAACAGTAGAGGATTTCTGGAGGGTACTTGGATCATGGTGATTGAATCCACATCCTATTCTCTGTACAAGTCTTGTGAATTGGGGGAGGGTGGCTTGCCTAAGATATCCGCTGAGCTTTTCCCTCCTTGTTTATATCTTTGGTGCTGGCCTGGTTGGCTTGTGCAGTGCAATTCCCAGTTTGAGGATGGGTATTGCTGGCTCAGTTGTTTTGTTTATTGGGCTGAGGATCCTTATTGGCTGTAGGACTCTCCTTGTGCTTGTTGGTTGCATGTAAATTGTCAGATTTTGACCTGTGTGTTTTCCCTCCAAGAACAAATCTTCAAGGTTCTTTCAGCAGGTCATGTCAAACTGACGTCTCATGTGCGTTGGGGGCCATTGTAGAAGTTCAAACATGGCCCAGGTTCATCAAAGTTGATGGTGTTGGGTGCTTGGTTGTGTAATCCCTCATATTCCGCAATGTACTCTCCAATGGTTCCTATCATTTTAAAGGTTCAAAGCTTGGTTATGATCACCACGTCTGAGTCCTTCATGAAGAACTTTTTGAGGAATGCAGCCTTGAACATTTCCCAATTCTCTTTCTGGTCAGGGTGTTGGGCTAGCCATTTGGTTACAAAACTTGAAGCAGTTCCTGTGACGCAAAGGGCAATCTTTCTGACCCAGAGTCTTTGAGGGTAGTCCACTTGTTCAAACTTGCTTTGTGTACTGTTGATCCAAAAAGAGGCATTTTTGCAGTGTAGTTGTGCAAAGGCACCAATTTCAGTGGTGCACAGGCATTGAAACACAATATTGGGTATCTCAGGCTGTGGAGGCGCTGCTGTAGTTGGTGTTATGGGCAATAGTCTGAGGGCTTTGAGAGCGTTGTACTGATCAATGGGCACAAGGACGTTATTATAGATGACAAGGCCTGAGGTAATGTCTTGTCCTACTTTGTAATCTCTCCAGCTGTTAGGGAGTACCATTGTTTGGGTTTTTTCTTGGGAGAAATTTTTCCTTTGAGTTGGGTAGGTATGGATAACCTACCTGTGCTATCACTGTCAAGTTTATACTTCTGGGAAGTATAATAAACAGAATAAGGGGAAGATTTAAGAAGAAAATGATACTTTATTGAATATGAATATATAATAATATATAGTATCATGGCAAGCCACATGCTGTCCATGTACGTCATGGAGGTCATGAGGCTTATATGAGTAATGTTCCTCTTGTGTCATGAGGCTTGATCAAGTTGTGTTCCATTTAGGAACTGGATTGAGTGATCCCCGTTATAGATGGTTGGCTTATAATGGTGCCACCAGTTTATTGGTGGGACAGTGAACCATTTGGTGAGCCATTTGGTGATTTAATTGGGGCGTTAATTCCCCAAGAGAGAGTAATCAAAGATGTTGCAACAACTGCTTGGTGAAGTGGCACTTTTAACTTAAAAGACAAGAGGAATTCAATACCTTCACCAATAACAACTTGCTTATTTACTTTAGAATGCAAGAAAAGCTTTTCTGCAGACAGGCCAGATGACTAGTATTTCTCAAATGGTTCAACATGAGCATCCAGTAAAAGACAGGACTGGAATTGGTCACTAAAGATGCATTGTCACAGCTCTATTTCTGGGACTCTAAGAGTTAAAATGGATTAGATCCCAATTGGCTCCTTCTTGTGCTGCCTACAAAGGACAAAGAATCCCCCTGGCACTACAGAAATTATCTGCAGCACTGTCATAAAAACAAACACTTGTTTGGGGATGTCTATGGAACACTACATCAATTTTTTTTAGACAAAGTAATTGTCTTTTATGCACCCACACACCAGAGAGTAGACATAATCTTACAGTACTATAGAGACTTCAGACATATCAAGGGTAGAAATATGACAAGTTTCTAAAGCACAAAATATGGTGGCCCACACTGTACAGAGATATATAAGAGGTACTTGGCCAATGCAAGGTTTGTGAAAATTTTCCAGGAGCAACACACTGCCCAAGTCTGTACTGCCCATCCACACTCAGTTATCCTTCAAGGTGTGGGCCCTGGATATTGTGGGACCCATTTCAGAGAAGCACAACTGCAAGAAATCCATCATCACTGCCATTAATTTTGCCACACAATGGCCAGTAGTGCAGGTTGTCAAAGCCTGCACCAGCAATGATGTTAGCAGATTTATGGGCAAGGAGACCATCAGAAGATGTGGAAAGACAGAATTGCTGATTACAGAGGGAGGCAAAGAACTAACCTTTAAGGACACTGATTCATATCTCACCAAGCAGGGCATGAAGTACACAGTGACCACTCTTTATCATCCATAGGCTATCATAAGAGTCAAATAGTTAAACAGCATCTTAGTGCAATCTCTTGCCAAACTCATTGCCAGGAATCCTGAGGATTGGCCCAAACAGTTAGGCACCCACTCCTTGTGTGCTGTACCCAAGTGAACAGATCCACTGGAAAGAGTTTTTCAAACTATTTTATGGCACACAGCTAAAAAAATTTCAAGTCCTCAAAGGTCCAAAGCTAGAAATACCAAGCAAGGGTCCACCTAGATCAGACCCCCAGATACTCTGCGCCAAAAATTGTCAAGCAGTTAAAGAGGAAAACACTTACAAGATATTGTTAAGGGTCTGGATGTACAAGCATTCTGTCTACTGCCAACCTAATTAATATCCAGCCATTACCCAATTTGGTGCCCTTCCAATATACCATTTGACATACCAAGAATGGTAAACAAGCAATATCACATGACAATCCAACTATCCAGTGGCTTGAACCCATCCTGCACATTACCAACCCCTAGGTTCAATTTGACTAAATATCTGCCACAGCCCAATCTATATAATTCTAAAATATTATCCAATAAAAGATACTTCTCTTCTCTCCTAATTCCATATTTGAAGCTTCCCTGAAAGGCGCTCCTTATCACTGGTAGCAGCTACAGTTTTTTGACCACGTCCATGAAAGAGAAAATGACTGACCAAAACCCGCCCACCTTTTCTCACATACTCAATCAGGCCAGGTCCCAGGAGACCTGGAAAACTTACTTCTGCGCCCATGGCATTGACAAATATATACCTAGTGGATGCACCATATTTGAAGGTCTGGTCATGCCCAAAGAATGCACCAAGATAATTCAATACAGTCACTCTCTTTAACCACAAACAAACACATAACCACCTATCACAGGTGAAGTTACCAACACCAAATACATTGATATTGACAAGTTCTTTGGTAAAAACAAAGAAAACATCATCAACTGGCTAGACCACTCAGCTGCTAAACTCCGCACCAGCTGCATCCCCCATGAGAAATGGGTCCAGGAAGCCAGCAAGCGCCTGTATGAGGCCGCAGCTAACTGGTTTGTCACCTGGGTTGGCTCACAAACTGACAACCAGCTTGACAACTGGGAAGAGTTCAAATTGGACATCATCCACAATTTCTGCGTCACCAAATTCCTCCAGAACATTCAATACAGCTCAGCAATCTTCCTCAGAAGACCACTATCACAGCTTACGCCAATGAATTCAAGAAAATACACTGAAAAATCCAAAACCCAGCACAAGCTGATAACATACACACCAGAGCATCATTCCTCAACAGAATGAAACCCTCTGTTGCTGCCCTCATCTGCCCAGAGGCCAACACCTCCATGCCCACGCTCATTGCAGAAGCCAAGCGCTCAGAAAAACGCGCAAACATGTAATATGCTGCATGCAATGGCAATCACTCCTCAAACAGCAATGGCAGAGAAAACTCCAAATGGCAATAAATGCTAAAAAACAAATCATAGCAACAACAACTCCAATTGCAACAGTGGCAATTGCAGCCAAAGCGCAAACCGCTCCTGTCCCAAGAAAGAGGACACTGCCAAAGTAAACAATGCTGAAATAGCAACCCACTATGAATCTGACCCCACATTCTCTGACCTCAAAGGTCTCAAAACAGAGGAACAGGGAAAAGAGGAGGGGGAACAGGCTTAAGTGCCCCTGTCTCCCCCTAACTTGACAAGAAACTGTACCAAGTCACAAACTTTGCTGCTTGCATCCCACGTGTCCTGCAATCCTCTATTTTTATGAACGTAAAAATTAAAGATTGCTCACAACTTCTTGTCTATCCATGCACTTACAAATCACATACATGTAAAATTTTATTTGACTCTGGTGCACAACACTCTATGGTTAGCAAACCTTTTATAACCAAGTACAAAATACCAGTTGTCAAATCCAACTTCAAATACGCCAGAATGGCAGACAAATCAAAGGTTCTACTCAAAGGCAAAACAACTCCCTTCAGAATTGACCTCCAAGGCATACAAAAGTCCATCAAAGGACTTGTCATGAACAACATAAACTATGATATTGTAGCAGGCATGGACTTGTTCACCCAAGTGAACCCCAGCGTATGTTGGAAAACAAAAACCATGACCATCAAACGCAACAGAGTCAATTTTAACATCCTCAAAGAACCCAACAACCTCATTATAAGAGACACAGTATTTGTCCAGGTCATAAACCAAGACAACTCAGAACGTCTAACTAAAGATAGTACCCTCCACATAATGAGGTACACCAAATTCAATAATATACAAACAATAAAAATCCAATGCCCAGAACTTGTGGCACTCCTAAACAAATATGTCCATGTATTAAAAGAAGAACTCACAGAGTTACCCCCCAAACAAGAGGTCAAACATGGCATCAACCTATGTAAAGCCATGCCCAAACCTGCACCCCTCTACAGACTCTCTCCCATGGAGACCCAAACCCTCAAAACACACATTGAGGAAAATCTAGTAAAAGGATTTATTTGCCCGTCTGAATCCCCATGGGGGCAGCAGTGTTCTTTGTAAAGAAAAAGGAAGGCACTCTGTGTCTAGTAACTGACTACAGAGCACTAAATGCAAGCACAGTAAAGAATAAATACCCTCTTCTACTTATAGAGGATCTGTTTGCAAGACTCTCAGGTGCCAACTTTTTCTCCAAAATTGACCTCACCTCAGGATACAACCAAGTTGAAGTAAAGGAAAAGAACATACCAAAGACTGTGTTCCGTACACAATTTGGATCCTTTGAGTGTAGGGTAATGAACTTTGGAATGACCAACGCTCCCCCAACGTTTGTCACCATGATGAACCAAGCACTAAATGATCTCTCAAATACATTATGCTACCTCAACAATATCATCATATTCTCAAAAACAAAAGAGGAACACCTCATGCATGTCTGCAAGACACTCAATCAACTTGCAAAGCACAAACTTTACGCAAAACCAAGTAAGTGCCAATTTATGGAAATGTAACTCCTGTTCTTGGGCCACATTGTCTCTGAAAGTGACATCAAAGCAGATTAAGACAAAACAAAAGCCATAAATAACATGCAACGTCCCATCTCCATTAAACAAGTTAGATGCTTTCTCAGTATGGCAGCTTACCTAAGGAAATAGATCAAAGACTGCGGGAAACTAACCGCACCAATCAATGACTTAACCAAGGGTGATGCCAAAAAGAAATTCATCTGGACCCCAGAATGTGACAAGAATTTCCAACCATTAAAACATGCTTTGATTAAAGCACCAATCTTGCAATACCCTAATAACAACAGGTGCTACAAGCTTGAGTCAGATGCAAGTAACACTGCCATTGGTGCATTCCTAAACATCTGCCAGCCAGGGCAGCAAGACTTCCTGCCAGTATGTTATGAAAGCAAAAAACTGACCAACATTGAGCAGAGATACCAATACACAATAAGGAATTGCTAGCAATATATCATGCATACAAGAAATGAAGATGTTACTTAGAAGGACATTTAAATGTCTGAGTACTAACTGACCATAAATCCTTAATATATTTCAAAACTCAGAACACACTTGCATGGCAACAAGCCAAATGGATGTACTTGCTGGAGCAGCTTAATTTGGACATCCAATACAAAAAAGGGGCAGAGCTGGTCACAACTGATGCTCTCTCTAGACTATGCCAGCCAAGAGAGGATCACCCTGACCACCTGGACCCTGACTGGCCAAACCTGTACAACACTGAGTATAAAACCAAAGGGAAAGACCCCTCAACACACCAACTGATCCACAATACATTAGTAAGGAACAAAAAGTATTTCCATGTATCAAATGGCACAGTATACCAAATCATTAACAACCAACATGTCCTGTAAATCCCACTTGCACAAAGAGTTGACACCATATTAAGACATCACCGCCTACTAGGACATATAAAGGCTAACAACCTATACCTCACCTTAAAAGAGATAGTATGGTGGCCCAACCTCAAACAGGATATAGTTGATGTTCTGAAAAGTGCACAGTGTGCGAGAAATACACCAGCACAAAGGCTCCCCAGCCAATGGTCAACCCAGTACCAGACCCTGAACCATTCAAGGTTTGGGGGCTAGATGTAGTGGGCCCCTTCCCAGAAGCAAAAAAACCAATGTTTCTTAATTGTAGCTATCAACTTTGCCACACGCTGGCCCATCTGCTGGGCAACAAAGGATCATAAAGCAGAAACCATAAACCAATTCATTAACTAAGCAATCATAGCCAACTACGGCACTCCAGACTACATCATAACTGATAGAGCAACCAAGTTATCAGGTCACATAGTAAACAACAACTTGAAAAATCCAAAAACATTAAACATTCCACAACCTCTCCATACAGGCCAATGGCAGAGTGGAACACCTCAACGGCAGCCTTATCAGGACCCTAGAGAAAATAATGGATGGTAAAGCCAAAGACACATGGCCACTATACATAAAACATGCATTACTAGTATCCTGGGTCCGCACCAATTAAGGAACAGGCTATTCACTGTTTGAGCTAACCTACGGATACAAACCAGAAATAATTACCCGCAACAAGCAGCCATACATAAAGATCCCCCGGGGAGACCCCCCACAGTAGAACAAGTATCAAATCTACAACACATATGCCTCAAAGCTAATATACAGAAATAAAAAGGCTCAAAACACAAAAGGTAACCTCCATAGAGGAACCACTTCCCATCAACTCCCCCGTCTGGGTTCTAGCTGGCAACAGAAAGAAACTAGACTCAGTACACAGGGGACCAGGGAGAATCATCAAGTACAGACCAGATCACAACACCTATCTAGCAAAATTCCAAGGTGCCAAAACCCCAATTGTCAAGAAATATCACAGAACCTGTCTCCGCCTTAGTAAAGGAGAACACTTGACCAGACTGGTTCCAACTAGTAAACAGCTCCAGGAGCATCAGGCAGCAGCTGTAAAACAAAGCCCCCTCCTGATGCACCAGAGTAACCTCTTAAGGAGGGGTGTATCAAGGGTCTGGATGTACAAGCATTCTGGCTACCGCCAACCTACTTAACATCCAGTCATTGTCGAATTTGGTGCCCTTCCAATATACTGTTTGGCATACCAAGAATGGTAACCAAGCAATATCACATGACAATCCAAGTATTCAGTGGCTTGAACCCATCCCACACATGACCAACCCCTAGGTTCAATTTGACTAAATATCTGCCACAGCCCAATCTATATAAGTCTAAAATATTATCCAATAAAAGATACTTCTCTTCTCTCCTAATTCCATATTTGAAGCTTCCCCAAAAGGCGCTCCTTATCAATATGTTTGTCCCTCTGAAAATCAGACATGAAGTTGGTGATGAGGTCTGGGTAATAAACAGACAAGAGCAAATTGCAACCCAAAAAATCAGGCCCCACCATTGCTCTAAAGGTAAATGACAACAATACTTACCTGGTGCAAGGCTTGGAAAGAGAAAACAGGACAAGGTCCTATACCACAACATACTACAACCATGCAAAGGCCACCAAAAACAGTACAAGACAATGATTCCAGTCATAGAACAGCAATTAGTGGAGTATGGTGCATGTGCCCCAGGCAACCTCTCTGAAGACCTTCTGGTGAAGAAAGCTGACCCCAGCTTGGGTGTGTCAAAACAGTGGGCCAACCCCCTGGCAAAGCTCCTCACAAGAGACACTGTGCCACACAAACTGACTTGCCCCTTCACTCAAAGCCAAATGCAGAGGTTGACTCAAATTATCAAAACAAGAAACAAGAGCTAATGCCAATGTCATTCCAGTGGCAGATTGATTTGATGCTTCACTTCTTACCAAGATCAAGTCACTCCCCTGCCCAATTGATTGATTGCCACAATCTTTTTTCTCCTAAAATGATTCACTCTAACTATATGACCCCATATCCAAATAAAGGCATTATCTGGTTTTCAAATATTTCCCCTTATAACTTGCTAATACAGCACAGTTACAGCATTATGCTGGGCCTTGTCCTCTAGCTATACCCCCTGCCCACTTGCCTTGTGGGCCCACCACTAGGGCCTGGAACCCTGACAGTTTTAGCTGTTTTTTTTGTTGCCCAGAATTAGACTAATTTTAACATCTACCTTCTGTTTTTATTGACTTTCAAGATTGGCAAACATGTAAATCTAATTTCTTGTTGGAGAATTGGGGGTTATCTCCATTCTATTATAATGGGGAAACAGCGCGTATAATGCTGTTTCTCACAGAATTGGATAACGTAACAATGGTTGGTGGGTATCTTTCTGCTCCATTTTACAGCTTTGGGACAGGGGTGGCCCTCTTGTTCAAAAATTTATCCTAGTTGTGAATCCTTCAACTAGAATCGGGACGTCATTGATATGAAACCATAGCTCTACATGTGCTTTGCAATTATAAGTTAATTTCTACAAGCTGGCCCTATCTTAATGTAGCATCCTATTCTTTTGGGTAAAACACTAGCATACTTATGGCTTAGAAATATGAATTGAAGTTAATAATTTTCAGTTAACCTTTATCTTTATTAAGTAAATGTGTGCTAAAGATAAATGAAATTCTAGATCTCAATAGTTCGTAGTATAGTAGAAACATGACTGCTTGATGTTTTCCAAAGTCGAGGGAATTTAGCTGATGCTTGTCAATAGGCAAGCTAGCCATTCTTTAATAATTAAACAAGTTGAACTTTAATCGTCAAGATACAGCAATACATCATAGCGCTTGAAGCTCTCCGTGTCGTAGCGCCAGTTGGATGGGGTGACTTCGCCGTCATTAATGGCCCAAATTCCAGAAGTATTTTTGGGGATAATGAGTCCCACAAATGCTTTTCCATCACACCATCTTGGGTTTGTCTCCACCCATTCCCCAAAGGTCTGGTACTTGTTCTGCTTAAACACGGCGCACGCGTAGCCTGGGAATCGTCGCCGAAGGAGTTGGAAGTATTCCTCTATGCAGGGAGCAGCGTCCCCGTAAACTGCTGCTGTCTGGACAAGAATCAATCCAAGAGTCGCAAACCTCATATCGCCCTCACCCATCATGCTGGCATTATATTTTAATCTCCTCAAGCCACTGCTTCGAAAAAAAGAAGTTATGGAACTTGCGCTGAACCATGCTTCCATTTATTCTGCTGTTGCGTGTTTTGACTGGTCCAGTTTGATCTGCTAATAGAATATTTTAGTTTCCTTTTCGTGCCCCACAGATTTTTACTTGGGTGATAAGAACGGCTTCTAAGTCAACTCCATCCACTTAGTACAAGAAAGTTACTGTGGCACAACCAACTAATAATATTTGATCACAACTCAAGATTGAAAATTCACTCGATCCACTTTAAATTAGGATTTATGTGGACAACATACATTCCAACCTTAAGCCTAAAATGCTCCCTTCTGCATCCCTGCAAAGGCAATAACCATCTTCAAAAGTTAAAACCCAGAGAAAGCCACACTTTGTACTGTACCTTTCACAGCTATTGAAATAGAAAATAAAATTAATTCAGCAAATACAAATTGCACACTAAAGATATAAACATTAAGCACATGATTCAACATAGATTGGCAGCAATATAGCTATTAATGATCAAATCAAACACATGTCATTTACATCAAGCATACAATACATTAGAGCCACTCAGCAAAATCATGATCTTGAGATGCAAGCAAAGCAACTCACATCCAGCTAAACCCCTATTCTGTTTACTATGTTTTGAACTAGATACACAGAAATTGTGTGCTATAATGCAAAACTTATGCATGAAAATAAGACAGAATCAAATCCACATCATCCAAGGCCAAACCATGACAAATCACTTGCTTCGATATCTCAGTGCTGGGCTGACCAAATTAATACATGGAATCTGAAATAAAGATTGTATATGAATATATGGACTTTATTTTTAGATATAAAAGCGTACTAAATAAAATGAATTATATATTACCATTAACAAGGAAATTTGATAAAATTTAAAAATATAATACAGCAGTTTTCAAAGCTATGATCCCAGGCAAAAAACCAAGATTTAAGAAAAAAACATCTCAGATTTAAACAAATAGAAGTGGACCCAAATCTATTGTTAATCAATATAAATTAATTTGTTTTACTTTTGTTTGCATCTGAGTTGATTTTGTTTAAGTCACAGATGTTTTTGCTTAGCACCATAGCTTTGAAAACTACTGTACACATAAAATAGACAATTTAGAGGTATAAATTTATTTTAATATTTAAAACTAATTTGAAAGATCTAATTGAATTAAGCTATTAAAAATAGAAACAGTGATTTCATTTGATCTCAATGAAAAATATTACTCAACCAGAACAACAAACAAGTGCACTTAGTGCCAAGTATTTAGGTGCTCCAGATGATATACTAGTAGAGTGTCTGTATAAATGAACAAAGAAGCAAACAATAGTATCATCCACAAGAAAGAGGAGGGGTGACACAACCCAGAAAAAACAGCTTTAACTGAAAGAGCCAGGGGCATTGATTGTAAAGTCCAAAAGTTTACAATAAAGGCACAAAATGTAGTCACATCCAGAGCTGTTAATAATAAAAAGGTTGAGTGTGTTTCTCAGGCATACCCACTAAAATATTGCAAAGAAAAAACCAGTTTCAGAATTTATAACAATTGTAAAGCTTTACTTTGTAAAAACAATGTTTTTTATGAGAGCAACAGTGAAAAAGAGAAGAAGAGTCCAGCTTTTATTACACTTTAAAGTATTAAAAGGTTTTAAAAAGAGTTGCTGTATACTATAAAGAAGTACTAATAGCCATCCTCCCTCAACCTAAAGATGATTTATAATGTACACCAAAGGAAAAGAAACTATCCAAAAAATTGTGATATTTTTAATTTAATGCAGTGCATGGCTGATGTTGCAACAAATACAATCACTTCTTCTTGGGAAATCATTTTTTAATAAAAGACCCAGCTATCAAATAGTTAGTGGCACTTCTGCCTCATTCACTCATGTTTTAAAGGGGTCAAAAATACAAGCCCTGTGAGGAACACTACCTGGAAAACCCCCATGACTTTCATGGTATACATGGACAACACATGACTTCTCTAGATACTATATAGTAACATATCATATTCTTTTATTGAATAAAGTATCAATATATTATTAATCCCCTCCTTTATTTTGTTTCAGATGCTCCCAGGAAGTAGATACTTGACACTGATCACAAGAAAGCTGCTGAAATTATTGGTATTTGTAAAAATCAGTCCACCTGTCATCAAAGCTTATAAAGAACTGTGTAATTTTCAGTATCTTTCTAACCTATTAAGGTAAAAAATATACCAGCCTTAAATGAAATCAGTTCAGCCTAGAGCAGAATCCAGCTGTTTAGTAAAAATAAGATCTTTTGATCATGGACAAAATAGCACTGATGGGCAAGAATGTCCAGAAACAGCAAAAGATGCCTGTGGCAAACAGATTACTTCAAGTTAACAAAAGCTTAACAGATCACCCAACCAGAATGGCTTCAGTAACACTACAGAGCCACTATGCTTATCAAACCCTGTGAAAACGTAATGAACCCAGGCGCTGGAGTGAAATCTTGATTTGTTTGCAAACCCCATAACAACTGAAACAATGGCAAGCATATCAGGTGAAATAACATATCAGTGAAGTTGTCACATTGTTACCAGTAAATTCCAATCAACTCATATAATCTGGAGCAGAATAGAAAATAGAACATCCTGAGCGTCCCTTTTGGGATACCCTTGTTCAAAAAAACAGCTATGTTGATATATAACGCCAAAGTAACACATTTACAACCAAAAGTTTAAAGATATAAAAAAATTTAATCCTAGTGTGAAATAGATGAGAGGTATGTCAAGCTTTGGAGCTACTATATAAAGTCAAATAAAAATCAATTGAACTAGCCATACTGTTAAATTTGAACTTTATTTGATCTTTTTTGGTAGTAATATGGAAGCATCCCAGCAGCAGGGTAAAGGGACCAACAGAGTACACCACAGCCAACAATGCCCTTGTGGATCAAATAACAGAGTAGCTGTTGTCCATGAGGCTGAAACTTAATATCCTAGAAGTGTAGGGACTACTCATCTATGTGGGGGAGCAAGTTGGAAATCTGAAAGTCTGCCCAGGCTGTGAAAACTGTATATATTGTCATGAACCAACAGAAGGCTTTAAAATGGATATTAAATCAAGCTAGCTTCCTGGAAAAGCATGTTAAAATATAATACATGGTTCTATACAGTAGCTTTCAATCCTGTTGAGATAAACATAAAATCTCAGTCTAAAAACTTATACAAATCAGAAAAAAACAAAATCAAAAATTGAGGAATTTATATTAAATTACAATATATCTGGATCCACTTTGATTTTGTTTTTAGACTGAGATTTTTTTCTTTATCTCAACAGTTTTGAAAACTACTATATAGATCCAGAGCAATATTAAGTCTGGGAGACATCAGAGGAAGCCAGGTGTAAATATTTGAGGAGTTTAGTAGTGATATCCCCTTAAAGTATAGGCTGTTGGCATCATTGGGCATAAGTCCAAACCAAGAAAAGGTTTGCTGATAGCCCCCAATATCAAGATATGCTGTGAGAACAGCAGAGAGAATGAGATAGTTCATCTTTGGTATTGGGTAGTAGATTCTGACTAGTTCTTTTAATTGTTCTGGTAAAGTAAGGATTGATCCATTTGATATACAATAGAGGGATATTCTCCCCATGATAGCACAACTTACTGTAAATTCAGAGCCTAAAGATAAAAATGTGGGATTGTTAAATTCTTGGTCCAAATTTCAAATCACATTTGCAGGATGGCCTTTTTTAAATTGAATTATTTTTATTTTTATTTGAATATTTCAAATTGCAGGAACTCATAGACACTTTGAAAATTTCAAGTCAAACTGCATGGTTCAAGTGGACAAAATGAATTAACTGGAATCAGATTTGAAGTGTTCAAATACATCAATCATTTCCATTAAATTTACTATGATTTTTGGAATTATGGGATTGTCAAATCCAAGAACCAAATTTCAAATCATAAATGAATTTCACTAGTAAACTCAAATAATAATTGCGCAATTTGGAATCCAAATTGAATGTACAGTAAGAAACTAGGGCAAATCAATCCAAATTAAGAAGCTTCTCTCTGGATAAAATCAAATGAAAAATTTGATTTTGATAACCATGTTTAGACATGAAAATTAATTAAAATATAAAACTGTCTAAACCCAGAAATAATACAACATTATGCACCAAAAATCACTAATATAGCAACCACAAACCCATATAATGCTATTTGAGTCACCCTCCTGGAATCACAGAAAAAAATTAAGAGTTTTTTGGCCCCCAGTGTAGCCAGGGACCAACAAAAATTCTTTTTGAGGAAGGAAAGAGAGGTGGGAAAGGAAAAGATTCAAAGGAAAATTCATCAGCCAACTACACATCAATTTTAGCTCATTGATTTACACATTGTTAATTGAGGACTTCAATTATTTTATACACATAAACTTTCTTTTTTACTTATTATTGTGACTTAAATAAGGGCCCACTGCTGTAACAATATGTGTTTATGTAATGGTATTAAAAATGCTTGATTACAGTTAATTTTAGAAAATTCTAATAATAAATTATAATTATATATTATTAAATATATCTAATTTGATTAATAGTAAGCATCTAAATTTTAGCTGTCCTAAATGGAATTGGGTGATTTTTGAGAATGCCTGTGATCCCTGAAAAATTAGCACAAATTCACTCTAGATCATTTGACTTCCTGTTTGAGACACCCATAAATTAAATTTATTTCAAATTAGCCTCAATTATAATTTGAATCTGGTTCTTAGATTTGACAATCCTGCAATTTCATATTTTTTAATTTTTCATGTTGTCTATGGTTTGTTAGACTTAAGAAAATACCAAATTGCACATTATAATCCCACATTTGTTTGCTGTGTTTTGTCTTTAGCTATTTGATTTATCTGCACAAGGGATTCAAAATTTGAAGTTTTAAACAAATCAAAAATTCAGACTAAACAGTTGATTTTATTAAATATTTTAATTTTCACTTGGCTGGGTTGCCTGAAAATGTGATTTGAAATTTGGACCAAGTATTTGAAAATCCCACATTTTATTTTTAGGTTCTGAATTTACAATATCATCAAGAGATTTAAGCTTATTAAATACTTGTCTTAAGATAGGGAAAAGTATAAGCAAAGAAAAGGACTGGTTGCTTAGTCTGCCAACTCTCATGTCAGTCTGTTCTCTTGTTTCACAGCGTGAACAGAGATGCAGGTTTCTTGTTTGCCTGGCTTGCCTTTGCAAGTCAGATCAACAAGCAGATAGAAATATGTAAGTCTTGGGGTAGTGTAAGCTATCCCAATTGTGGATGGGAAATCTCTTCACACAGCAATTGAGTATGTCAAGGTGTGAGTCCTTGGGATACATCCCATCAAGTGACACATACTCAATAACTTTCTTGGGGGGTTAAAACAAAAACTCAATGAAAAAGACTGGTGTACCTAAATATTTGATCTGTGATTGAATTGTCTTTTTTACTTGATTCTGGATTGGTTCTTGCATCAATTTTTAGCCAGGTACTGAATCAAAACCCTTCTGAATGAATAGGGCCTATGAAATGAATTTATATTCATCTTATGGCTTGTGGGCTTTTCTTATTTTCTTATTTAAATGATTTTATAAGATGGAATTTGATATCTTGGTACTGGGAAAGTACTGATTGTCTTTTTGGGAATCAACTAAATTTGATAATTTTTCAAGCAAACATTTCATTTTGGTGCCCCATTTTTGAATTCTACCTAGTTAGCAGTGAAGCCTGGACTGACCCAGAAGCTGCTGACCAGAAGTGAAGGAACTGGACTTATTGTCTGGTGAGAGGGTAGCAGGCACAGAGGTGGGCAAGACCTGGCAGATAACATAGCCCACAGAGAGAGTTCAGAATCCAACTTTGGATTTGAACAGCAGTTTTTTCAACCAAATGAAGCTGCTGCTGATATTGTGCATTGTGTGTTTTTCCTGGTTTAAAGGAGGAATAGTTTCCATGTTTCTTCTGTATCTGAGATAAAATTGTTGGGTTTTCTGTAGTGTCAGGAATATTCCTGACAGAAGAAAGATGCAGCCTGAATTAAATAAATGATAAATATACCACTCAGAAAAAGCAACAAGCTCAGGGCACTCAGATTAATAGAATTAGTAGGATTGGTCCTAGAGTAACCAAACTATTCAGGAAGGCTATCAAAGCTGTCATTTCTAAAACAGTGAATAAAAATAATATTAAAGAGTGTCTATGATGCTCCTGCTTCTAGGAGGTCACCAAGGTGTGTCCTGAGTCAATGACAGGGACTTTCTAGGCTGGGGTGACATCCTCAGGGATACTAGTTCTATAGAGAAGACAGAAGTGAATCATTCAATTATTCCAAAAGGGATGATAAGGGTCAAGAAAGTCTTTATTAACACAAAAGGAAGATCCACTTAGAAACCTTCTGTGATATAGTTTGTTCTTGGTCTGTTCCATGTTTTTTCTCTGATCTGCTCTTGTTCTTGCTTTTATCTGTTTCCTCTTGAAACCCTCCTAATTTTTTCACTGTTTTGGAGTTTTTTACTAGTTAATCCTTCAAAAAGGTCTTCTGAGCATTTTAGAAGTCATTTGTTTATTTCAAACCAACCAGATGTGTAACCATTAAGCTGCAAATTAGTACCCAACAAAGTTTCTGCTGTCACAAGTGACAGTCCCCTTCTAATATTGAAGCAAGATACAGAGCAAGGATTGCACCCTAAGCCTTATTCCCTGTGGCTCACCAGTTTAGAAGGCCAAAAGCATGGCTTCTCACATTCCATAAATAGCAAACCTGAAAGGAAATTTAATGTGAACCCACCAGGACCAAAATCCTTGTCAACATCACAGGAATCCCCAAGAAACCTGCCCATTTCTGATGATAGAAGTTTCCCCAGAGTGGCACCCTGCAACACTAGCAGGTCAGGTGGTGAAAATAGTAACCCTGCTAATGAGTAATTCCTGAACCTACCCCAAGACCTGAAACTTGCCCTGAAAGCCCTCCCAAAACTAGTGAACAAATAGATTAACATAGAAAATCAGAAGCCTATTTTACATTAGCAACCAATGGCAACCTGCTTGCATCTTATACCAGGAGTTTTGCTGAAGTGACAACACGTGACACTGACAGTTCAGCTGAAAAAATAGCAATTCTGTCAATGAGAAACGCTCAACCCCACCCAAGGCTTAGGAAATGACACTGGCCCTGAAAAAATGTCCAACAATGATAACCAAGTTGTTGAACAGAAAGGTTCAAGAGTCTATTCTACAGTGATAGCCAATGGTAACCTGCCTGTGCCTGATGTTGCCCTACCAGCCCTAGAATCCCAACACCGGCCTGCCCAAGACCAAGAAACTTGACCTAACAATGAGGCCTAGTAGAGCAGTATAAATACCTGCAAGTTTGAGACCAAACCCCATTGTCATTTTTAAATAAAGGGCATGAGATATTGGTTCTCCCAAATATTGCTATATTTTATCTTAGTTATCTGCCTTTTCAACTCTAACACCTCCAGTCCATCTTCCCCACCGCCCACAACTTATTGTCCTCCAGGTGCTACCTTTGGTCCCATCTACTTCATGGAGTCCCCTTTGAAGCCTGAATACAGAGGTAATTCCCCTGACAATATAATAGCGCAGGATTCCTTGACCCAATCTAAAAAGTTAACCAGATATAACAGAAAGGGCCCTTGGTATATTACTTAACCCATACTGTTTAAAGATAAATACAGTTTTCTCCATGCTACTAACTGGACATGAAGCCACTATCACCCCCAAACCAATGCCTGCGTCTGCAACTAAGCTTTCCCTAGATCACACCAATAAGCTATTTGGGATATTATACATCACCCTCACTGGGGTGATTGACACTATAATCCCAGCTGCTGGCCTGTGGTCCTGGGTAGACAAATCTATGACATACATATTTAAGTTAGTACCAATCCTATGGTGGGCTTTGCCTGCTTGGCCTGTGGCCTACCTTATCCCAGGAAAAAATGAGACAGCTGCCCAAGCTTGGTTCCCTGACACTTAGTGGCCTTTCTGAATAGCTTGATCACCCTTGAATTTATGCTCTGTGCACTCATAACCTGTGTAGCTTGAGCTGGTTTTTGTGCCTGTGCAACCTCAACAGTATTCATTGCTCTCTTGTCTTCTTCCTGAGTTGGCACTTGTGTTGCACTAACAAAATATTTTGACCTGCGGGGGCACCCCCAACCATGGTGTACACCAGCTGTGTTGCCACTTGGTTGTTGTGATTGTTCTATTTTAAAGTGTAATAAAATGCTAAATAAAGCTCAATTAAGTTACAAACCTGGTTCTAAACTTGCTCTTTATCTGAATATGGTTATTTAATTAGAAATTACACTATCCAGCTACCCGTTCATAGATTTTTTATGCCTCAATTAGTTGTTTTGGCTGTGTACAACCCATTTTAAACTAACTAAATCAATTTCCACCCATTTCCCCAGAATTTACGTCATATTTAAACGCCAAGAACAAAGCCTTTATAATTTATGTTTCAGATCCTGTGCATTATTTTAGATAGCTAGGTATCATTCTTGTTTATATTTCATTTCACACAACAACTGACTGTTTTTGTTTACATGTTGATTTGCTATAGTGCTTTGCTTTTGGTTTGAGTTTTGAATCACCCCACCTGAGTGTATTTTGTCACCAATTTACATAGTAACCATATGCACACCAAAAGTCACCTCAAACCATTACAACTGTGACCCATGTATTTCAGTTCATATTCTGAATATTTTTGTTCAGAGTATGAGAAGTTTATTATCATGTTGAGCCATTTTGTCTATTGACACCAAAAGTCTCTGTTAACAGAGAGGATATTTTATAATGATAGTTGGTGTTGCTTAAACCTGAGTCCATTTTGTTTAAATCTGAAGTATCTTTGCTTGGCGCCATAGCTTTGGAAACTACTGCACTTAGAGATCCTGCTTAAAGAATACTCTCTGGCATTGTTGACCTATATAGATGGCATGGGGTGGTTGTTTGATGGGCAAAAGTTGAATCAGCTTTTAACCAGCTGACAGCAGCTTTAAAGCACCCAGATTTGTTGAAACAATCAATAAGCCCAAAAAAGTGCATACCTGTGTCAAAACTGTGAGGCCCCCCACAGAAAGACTCTGCATAAAAAAACCCCTGCCCCTCAAATCAACTATCCTGGCACATGCAGCCAAAAGCAGACTTCAAATCAAGTTAGCAAACAAGAAAGCACCAACTAGCAATAATCTCAATCCAGAGACAAACTTAATTTAGCCCCAACTCACTACCAGGATTGAAACACCCTACTCATACCAGACAACTAATCAGCAGGTATTTTGTTCCTCCTGAAGGATTCCCCTATGCTATATAATCTCTTGTATCACACTAAGGATGATGTCTAGTTCCCAATATTTCCCTGTGTAACTCTGCTAGTACAGCCCAGCTATGGCACCTGTGTAGCTTGGCATGGGGCTGGCCCCAAAACAACAAATAAGTATAGGGAATAAGAAAAAATTCTAAGCCCCAGAAAGCTGGAATATAGGCTAATGGGGCTGACAATTTAAAAGGTGAGCAGTTAGAGTTTTGCTAACCCTCTTTAGGAGCAGGAAAAAGACCAGAGCTGGATAATAGGGCTTAAACAAGCAAAAGGTGGATAGTATGTAGGTCTTTGTTTACAAGTCTCTATCCTGATTGGCTAGCAAGATTTCTGATAAGGGCGGTAGAATGAGACTGTGAATTGAAGCTCTCAAACTGCTCTATAAGTATCCCTTAGGAGTATATCTTTGCCCTCTGTCTGACCATGGGTCTTTAGCTCTGGGTGTGATCTTGGTCAGCTGACCTACCAGGACCTGATTGGTTACAGGGCATGGTGTTTGAAGTGAGGCAGGATCACACCTTGCCCTGTGCAGCTGCTCTCCCAATGCACACTGATTGGCTATGACTTAGGGCTAACTGGTTGATGTCCAAACTCTTTGCCAACTATCAAGCCTTTTCTATTTTCAGGTGTAGAAGTCTTTTCTTTGGATGCACACCTAGCTATGTGCTATGTCAATTAAGAGCAGGTCTATATCATCTGACTTCATCAATACATGTCCCAGAATTCCCTGGCAGTGTAAAGAGAGAATTTGCCAGCCTCAATTAAGTCAGGTTTGTTGGCCAGACTTTTTTTACAAATTAGTCACAGATATGGTTGGGGTGGGAAAAATCTGTGCTAATTCCAGCATTCAACTTAGTGTAGGGTCAGAATTGAATGGTTGCTGGACCTTTGGACCCCCTCCAACTTGGGGGACCCGTTTTTTCCAGAAGGGATCAAGGTGGGGAAGGCTGCCCTTCCTCCAGAGTTCAGGGCCACCTGCTTGGCATCTGGTGGGAAATACCAGGCTGAACCCTAAGGATATAGCAAGAATGAGGATGATGTATCAAATTTAAATATATTTAACCAATGTTGAAACAGCAGACTTAACCTGCCAGCAAGGTTCCAAGTAAGCAGGTTTGCAACCTGCAACCCAATTATCTGGTCACTTGAAGCCAGACTAGGAAGTTGACTCAAATTTCCAAATCCAACAACATGAACAAATGATGATCCCTTATGGTGGATACCTTGTTTTGGCGCTTGACACATTACCAGGATCAAGCCAACCTGTCATGGACTATAACAGAGCCCAGCTGGGCTCCTGTAGGAGAGGCAGGCTGGGACTGAAAGGCCAAGTACACAATAGGTGCAATTCTGACCAGATAGTTGACTGCAGTAGCTAGGGAACACCAACCCCCAGTATGGGGCACAACCTGGTTGGCCAGCTCCAATTTTGTTATATAGACAAAACCCAACTTAATGAAGTCCTGGGCAGGAGGTACGGTTGGCAGGGGGGAGTAGGAGAAATCTCTAGCATGGAGGGCAGAATGATCACTCTTGGTGGCCGGGAGGGAGTAGATATGTAAGGTTGTAAAGTGTAATAGAGTTAAAAATAAATGAAAACAGAATATTTATATTGGTGCAAAAGTATATAGATCTTGCAAGAAAATAAGGAATCCTGAGCATAAAGTTGTTTTATTTTAAGATGTCAACAGTGAGAAGGGCTTCTCCTCCTCACTACTTATACTTACTGGTAATTTTATGGCCTCTTGTGCCACCAGAGACTGATGGCATCAATTTCAGTTAAACTTACTATTTTCACTGGAATTTGCGTACTTAGGCCAGGGGGTGAGTGTCCATTGGTTGGTATAACATGATTCTTTCTTGAACTGCAGTATGCCAAGGTGCCACAGTTATTTATAGATACCACAAGCAATCAAGCCCCTGATTTCACAATCAAACAATTACGCTCCTGATGTGCCATTTCCTGATAGTTGAGAGGCCCAAATTTGATAATAGAGTCAAAGCTAGGGATTCAAGGCTTGTGTGCTTCTCAAATCCCAGGCCATTTGTTAACCAAAAGGGGGTTCTTGCTCTGAGAGATACTTTGTACAGGTTTCCAAGCTGTGGAGTTTTTTGCCTCTAGGCAGGCCAGCTGACTGTCCAGGACAATCTGGGCCCTAACATCATCCCCTATCATAGTCAAGCTTGCAGAGCACAACTATTTATCCCAAGACTTGTATTCCTTCAGCAGGGTAGTGTTATTCTCCAGGTTGGACTCTGGTTCCCAAGTATTCTCTTTATTGGGGTACCCTTTCCATTTGATCAGTAAGTGAGGTTTTTGGTATCAGAGTTTGTGTCCCAGGATGGCTTCAACCTTGTGTTCTGTGAAGCTTCTTAATTTGATGGCTGGGGGAGCTTTTCTCACTATCTGGTGCAGGAGAGAAGGTCCTTTCTTTTTTGATAACAGGGAGCGGTAGAATAAGTCGTGAATCTTCCATCTGGGGGGCAGTTCTATTTGGTAGGCTACAGTACCAATGCATTGTAAGACCTTGTAAAGACGAGCTTGTCAGGGGCTCAAGCTAGCACAAGGGGCAGTGGTCTTGATGTTCTTTGAGCTGAGGTACATAATGTCTCTCACTTCAATCAGGGGCTGGGGCTTTGTTTCTTGTTGGTAAAGTCCTTGTATACTTGTACTGCTCTTCTAAGGTTCTGGGCACATTATTCTTGGCATGTGTGGATATTGCTGGCCCAGTCTTGTCCTTCTGGGTTGTCAGCTTCATCTGTGGGGGTATCACATGTGGGGTTAAATCTGTAGTTGTCTTTGAAGGGGAACATACCAGTGGAGCTGTGGTCTTGGTTGTTGTACACAAACTGAGCCATTGGTAGGTGGGTTACCCAATTGTTCTGTTCCAATTTAACATAGCATTGTAAGTACTGTTTGAGGACCTGGTTTACTCTCTTGGTCTGTCTGTTTCTCTGGGGGTGATATGCAGTAGACAAAAATCTTTTTATCCTCAATCCCTTTAGGATTTGGGCTCAAAACTTGGAGGTAAATTATGGGCCTCTGTCTGAGACCACTTCTTGTGGGAGTCTGTAGTTCATTAATACTTGGTATTGGAATATGGTGGCAGTTTTCTTTGCTGTTAATTTGGTTGTTGTTGGAATGAAGTGAGACATTTTAGTGAAACAATTGACAATTACAAGGATGGCATTGAATTTTTTTGAATTAGATAGTTCCACAATATAGTCCATGGATACTGACTTCCACGGACCTTCTGCAATCTGAAGGGATTGTAGCAATCCTTCTGGCTTTCCTTTCTTAGGCTTGATACATACACATGTCTTGCAACCACTTAGGTATCCTTCAATTTATGGCTTCATCCTGGGCCACATGTAGGTTATCTGAATTCCTTTGAGAGTCTTTGTACGCCCAGGGTGTCCTGATATGGGGGAGTTGTGGTATTCCTTCAGTATCTCTAAGTGCAGTGGGCCTTCTGGTACGTAGGTGCGTCCGTGTAGCTGCAGGGTGTTTTCATGTAAGGAGTACCCTGTTTGGTAGTATTGACTGTTGATATCTTTCTTTAAGTCTTCCATGATGAAGATGCAGTGCTGGTCTACGGTCTGAGCTAGTTGGATTTCTTCTCTTCTACTGGCTAGTCCCAGGAATGGGAGCATTGGCTCAATCATGTTGGGAGACAACAAGGACTTAGTGTTAAATTCTTCAATCTCTTTGGCGCTAGAAGAAAGGTCTGCTATTTGGCTTAGGGCATCAGGTACAATGTTGATCTTGCCAGGGTTGTAGCTGATTGATAAGTTGTAATCATCTAGTAATAGGGCCCATCTAGCTTGACACTGATTTAGTTGTTGCAGTTTGAAGAAGTATGTCAGATTCTTGTGATTGGTCATGATTTTCACTGTGTGGTTGGTGTCACACAAGTATCTTCTACAATGTTTCAAGGACTGGATGATAGAAAGCATCCCCTTATTGTAGATGGGGTAGTTCAACTCAGGTGGAGTGAACTTCCTTGAGTAGTAAGCAACAGGGTGAAGCTTACTTTCATGCCCCTCCTGAAATAACACCTCCTCAATGCAAAGTCAGAAGTGTCTGTCTCCACACTAAAGGGTTTATTGTAAACTGGCATTTTCAAGATGGGGGAGGACACAGAGGCTTTTTTAGCAACTCAAAGGCAGATTTGGTGGTGTCATCCCACACAAAGGGGCGTTTCTAAGAGGTAAGGCGGGTCAAGGGCAAGCAAATTGAAGAAAGATTTTGGACAATTTCCCAGCATAAGTTTTTCAGGACCAGGAAGCTTCTGACTTCCTTGTGGTTCTTAGGTTCAGGCCATGATGTCACAGCCTCTATTTTGTTGGGTGTTATTGTAAAACCTCCTTTTAGTACATTGTAGCCCAAGAACTCTACTTCTTCTTGGAAGAACTCACATTTACGGGGTTTAAAAAAGAGTCTGTGTTCCTTGAAGCATTTTAAAACAGCTTGAAGGTGTTCAACATGTTCTTTGGGGGTGCAACTGTAGATGAGGATGTCATCTAAGTAGGCTACATAACACTGATTTTTGAGTCCTCCCAAGACCACATCCACCATAGTTTGAAAAGTGCTAGGTGTGTTGCACTGTTCAAACAGCATAACCAAGTATTTGTAGAGACCCTGTCTAGTCTTGAAAGCGGTCTTCTATTTGTCACCAGGCCTGATCTGGATCTGGTTAAAGGCATCTCTCAAATCAATCTTTGAGAAGACTTTGGCTCCTGAAAGCTGATCTGAGATGTCTTTGGCATTGGGTACAGGGTATCTGTTTTTCACAGTGATTCTGTTTAGGTCCTGGTAATTGACACAATAACGTAAGTTGCCGCCCTTCTTTTTAAAAAACAGTAAAGGGGATGAACAAGGAGATTTGGAGACACCTATATATCCCTTCTTCAACATCTTGTCCAAGTACTCTCTTAAGGCGGCTTGTTCCTTCATGTTACAGCTGTAGACAGGTCCATTCTTAGGTTGGGTTTTGGGGAGGAGGTCAGTAGTGTGGTTGAACTGGCTGTGTTTAGGCAAGGCAGTGGCTTCTTCTTCTGATAAGACAGACTCCCAAGGCTTCAATTATTTTGGGATCTCAGCTTTGCAGGATTTCATGGTGATGTTGCTTAGCTCAGGGGTCTGCTGAGGATTCAAGCAGAGAATCTCTAAGTTTGGCTCTCATGTGTGACAGTCACCCGATGGTTCTTATAGTCCAAGTTCACTTGGTGGTCAACCCATCATTCAAACCCTATCACTACAGGTTTTGGAATCTTCTCCATGATGTGGAATCTGGTAGGCAGGAGTTTCTCATTTAGCTCCAGGGAGACAGACTCTTTGCATTTTTGGGACAGGTCTGTTGTCTTGTTACCCAAAGTTACCAGTTAGGAGTTTTCCTGGATTGATACAACCAGTTTCTCAGCTAGGCTACGTTCCATGTAGTTGAGGGTTGCCCCACTGTCTAGGAGAGCTAAAGTGTTCACCTCATGGTCATGGCAACACAAAGTGGCATCAATGATAGGATAAGACTGGGAAGCGTTGTTTATTGCTGAAATGGTGGCTCCTTGGGTTTCATTGGAGAAATTAGTGCAATCCTTGAATAAGTGGCCACTCTGGTGGCAATAGAAGCATAGCCCACTTCTGATGTGGTGTTGGTACTCTTTTGGGGGTCATGTTCAAATGGGGCCTACTTGCATTAGGGTTTTGGTTGTTCCAGGGTTGACCAGTGTGATATTTTTGTGGTTGGCTGAAGTCTATGCCTCTGGCAACTGCTAGGAGCTTGTCTTTGGGGAGGTCACATTGGTGGTGTCTCATTAGGCTGGTATGGTGTGGGTTCAGATTGTTTCTGAAATGCAGGCCTGGTATATTGTCAGGGATCTTGGTGGCCTCTTCCAGGCGTAGGAATTATTGTATGTAAGTCTCTAGGTTGTCCCTTTCTTGGGTCAGGCAGATGAGCCCCATGTAGACTTGGATCTTGGCCCCAGCAGGGGTGGTTGCAGAGTTCATTCTCTCCAAGAATTGGTCATATGAGAGTATGAGGTCTGGGTCTTCCTCTAGGCTGGTCAAGAAAGTTTCTCTGGTGTCATCCTTCAGTTGGGCGGCCACCATTATAGCCTTCTGAGTGTTGTCTCTGAAGCTCTTGGGTGGGCACAAAAGAGGGCATTGATCATGATCATTCCTTTTCTGAAACCAGCCAAGTTCATTTTTGGCAGGTCAGGAAAGGTTGTAGGGGCAGCAGTATTTTAGTTTGAGGTGGAGATGGTCACAGTCTGGACCTGGGATGGCTTGGCAACAATTTCTTCTTGGCTTTTGTTTGATTCTTGTTTCTTGGTCATTTTTTGTCTTAGGTAGTAAGCTGAAGTCAAAAATAAAAGCTTACAAGATGCCCTTATAATCAAAGAAGAATAGAGGCCCAGGGTTACTAGTTTTGATATGGTTGACATAGTGTCATGACCCATACCAGAGTCTGGCTGGGCTCCCATAGGAGAGGCAGGCTGGGCCTGGAAGGCCAAGTACACAATAGGTGCAATTCTGACCAGATAGTTGACTGTAGTAGCTAGGGAGCACCAACTCCCAGTATGGGGCATGACCTGGTTGGCCAGCTCCAATTTTGTTATATAGACAAAACCCAACTTAATGAAGTCCTGGGCAGGAGGTACGGTTGGCAGGGGAGATTAGGAGGAATCTCCAGCATGGAGGGCAAAATGATCACTCTTGGTGGCCAGGAGGAGCAGATGCGTGAGGTTGTAAAGTATAGTGAAGATACAAATAAATGCAAACAGATTAGTTATATTGGTGCAAAAGTAGATAGATATTGCAAGAAAATAAGGAATCCTGAGCATAAAGCTGTTTTATTCTAAGATGTCAACAGTGAGGAGGTAGATTCCACATCATGGAAAAACTTCAAAACCTGTAGTGATGGGAGAGTGATGGGTTGGCACCAAGTTGAACTGGACTATAAAAACCGTGGTGACTGTCACTCATGAGCAAAATCTTAAATTCCTGCTTGAATCAGCAGACTGAGCTAGACCACAACATCACCATGGAATCACAGAGCTGAGATCCCCAAATAATTGAAGCCTTGGGATTCTGTCTTCTCAGAGAAGAGGAAGCCACCCATACTAAATTTTCAGTTCAATTACACTGACCCTGAAAACTAACTTACAAAATGGACCTGAAATCTACAGATGTAACATGAGCAAACAAATAGGAGAGTGCCCGGAACTAGGAGAAAGGAGATATATGGGTGACTCTCTAAAAATCTCTTATTTATCCTTTATGTTTTTTTAAAGAAGGGCAGCAGCCCGTTGTGTCCAGACCCACTGGGACTACAAACAGAGTCACTGTGAAAAAACAGATACCCGCTGCCCAATGCCAAGATAAGATCTTTCAGGGAGTAAATCTTCTCAAGATGATTTGAGATGCCTTGGCCAGATCCAGATCAGGCCTGGTGACAAAATACAAGACCGCTTTTCAAACTAGACAAGGTCTCTGAAATAATTGGTTATGCTGTTTAGATAACACACCCTAGCACTTTTCAAACTATGGTGGAGAGTGGTCTTGGAGGACTCAGGGATCAGTGTTGCGTAGCCTGCAGGCTCCGACATCCTCATCTACAGTTGCACCCCAAAAAATTTATGTTGAGCAAGCTGTCTACACTCCAGAATTTTTGTGAGTTCTTCAAGAGAAGTAGAGTTCTTTGGATTATGATAGGAAGGTTTTGTAATGACATCCAACAAAATAAGAAAGGCCGTGACGTCGTAACTGAACTACAAAAAACTGCAAGGAGGTCAGAAATACAAACTGACAAACTTCTGATGGTGTCCAAAAATTTTCTTCTATCGCTACTTGCCCGCTGACCACCTCGCCTCTGAAATGCCCCTTTGTGATGGGATGACACTGCCAAATCTACAACAATGCTGAAGTACCTTTGTTGCATCCCTCTGGCAATGCCAGTTTATAATAAACCCTTCATTGTGGAAACGAACGCCTCAACTTGCGTTGGAAAGCTTCAGGAAGGAGCATGATGTAAGCTGCACCCATATAATACTAAAGAAGTTCCTCCACCTGAGTTGAACTATCCCGTACAACAAAGAAATTCTTTGCTATCATCAAGTCCTTGAAAACATTGAAGATGCTGTGTGACTAAACAGTATCATGATCGGCCCCTCAAACCGCAACAATGAATCAGCCACAGCTAGATTAGGTGGAAGACCACTGAGCCTCTCAATCAGCTACAACCTGTAGATCCAAAATTATGCCTGACTGCCTAAGCCAAAGGCAGACTTTCCTAGCGCCAAAAAAAGATTGAAGAATTTACATAAATTTTTGCTTAATCTCCCAACATGATTGAGTAATGTAGGACCTAGCCAGTAGAAGAAGAAATCAACAGACTGTATACCAACATCTCCATCATGAAATAAGAAAAGATCAACAGTCAATACTACAAACAGGGTACTCCTTACGATGAGAAACACCCTGCAGCTGCAAGGATGCCTACATAATCAGAAGGCCACTGCATAGAAGACACTGAAGGAATGCCACTCCCCCCGACACCTAGGCGGCTAAAGACTACCAAAAGGATCAAGATAATACATGTGGCCCAAGGATGAAAACCAGAAATGAAGGACCTCGGTGGTTGCAAGGCGTGTGGATGTACCAAGCCTAGAAAGGAAGCCAAGAAGAGACAACACAATCCCTTCGTTGCAGAAAGGAATCTGGCGGAAGTCAGTATCCATGGCTATATTTTGGAACTGCTGAACCAAAGAAAGGATTCAATTCCATCCTGTAGTTATCAGTTTCTTCCAATTTGTCACTTCTCAACATGGCTCCCAATCGTAACAGAAAAAAATGCCACCACTATTCCAAAACCAAGTATTCATGAACTACAGACCAAGTGTCTCAGATAGAGGCCCTAAAATTTTTATTCAGAGTTTTGGGCCCAAATCAAAGGGATAAAAAGATTGTTGTCTACCTCACCCCAGAGTGAAAGCAGACAGACAAAAAGCAAACCGAGGTCACAAACGAGCCTTTTGGTATTTTGCAGACAGAACAATGGAGCTACCAACCTGTCAGTTTGTGTGCAACATGGCCCAAGACTACAGCTTCACTGGTGTCTTGCTCAAGACAACCACAGATTCAACCCCCCACATGGATCCAACAACAGAAGGGTTGAGACTGGGTCGCTGTATCCACGCGAACCAAGAACCTGAGAAAAACAATGCTGACCTGCAGAGACTTGCCGACAAGAAAAAGCCCTGTACAATTGAAGTAGGAGACCTTGTGTACCTCAGTGCAACAAACATTAAGACCACAACTGTCCCAGTAAAAATGGGTCATACAGATTAGTACTGGGCAGCCTACCGACTAGAACTTGCCCTGGAGGAAGATTCACGATGTATTATAACTCCTGTTATCAAAAGAAAGGACCTTCTCTCCTGCGCCAGATAGTGTCCCACATCAAAGTAAACTCACAGAATTTTGAGCCATCCTGGATTTTGAAATAAAAACCTCCTTCTGATCAAATGGAAAACCGCCAATAAAAGATGCCCAGAAATATGGATAACCTGGAGAATACCACTAACCTGCTGAAGGAAAATCTTTAAAGCCGTGCTCTGCAACGACTGTGTAAGGGATGATGTCAGGTATCCTGCCCTGGATAATCGGCTGGCCTCCGGCAAAACCTCCACCCCAGCAGGCCTGTGCAAGAAGTATCTCTCAGAGAAAACTTTCACTTTTGGTTAACAAATGGCATGGGATTTGAGTACGGCCTTGAATCCCAGCTTTGATATTATCAAATTAGAGACCTCTCAAATATCAGGAAATATTTTACAAAAACAAAAACAAGTATTTGTTATTGCAATTAGTGCTTGATTACTTATGGGATCTATAAATAACTGTGACACCTTGGCATGCTGCATTTCAGGATCATGTTATACCAACCAATGGGCACTCACCCCTGGCTAGGTACACAAATTCCAGTGAGAACTGTAAGTTTAACTGAGAATTGATGCCATTAGTTACTTCTGGTGGCATAGAGACATAAAATTACCAGTAAGTGCTGATGAAGAAGAGCCCTCACTTATGTTGACATCTTAAAATAAAACAACTTTAT